>JAMXKT010000037.1:3600000-4116952 GCA_024211575.1 Phytophthora melonis | reverse complement strand
TTAAATTTTAAATTTTAAATTTAAATTTTAAATTTTAAATTTTAAATTTAAATTTAATTAATTAATTAAATTTAAATTTTAAATTTAAATTTTAAATTTTAAATTTTAATTTTAAATTTTAAATTTTAAACTCTTAAATTTTAAATTTTAAACCAAATTTTAAATTTTAAATTTAAATTTTAATTTTAAATTTAATTTAAATTTTAAATTTTAAATTTTAAATTTTAAATTTTAAATTTTGAATTTTAAATTTTAAATTTAATTGAAATTTTAAATTTAAATTCTAAATTTTAAATTTTAAATTTTAAATTCTAAATTTTAAATTTTAAATTTTAAATTTTAAATTTTAAATTTTAAATTTTAAATTTTAAATTTGAATTAAATTTTAAATTTAAATTTTAAATTTCTGAATTTAAATTTGAAATTTGAAATTTAATTCTTAAATTTTAAATTTTAAATTTTAAATTTTGAATTTTAAATTTTTAATTAATTAAATTTTAAATTTTAAATTTTGGGTCTGAAATTTTAAATTCTTAAATTTTAAACCTAAACCCTAAACCCTAAACGCTACATAACTATTACATAAACCCTAACTACTCATATACTTTCTTATCCACTTATTTTAACACTCTCATACTTTCCCACTCCTAAACTTTACACTTAAACCCTAAACTTCCTTATACTTTTTCTTTCACTAACATTACTATTCAAAAACTTTCTACTCATCAATTTACTCTCATACCCTTTATTTCATACATCCACCCACCTACAAAATCTAACCACTTTTCCCCTCTTCAACCCTCATCCAATTTTTTACCACCTTCCCCACTCTCATACTCCAACTTTTTTTTACTTTTATATTTCATCTTACCTACTTACCACATATACTTACTTTTCACCACTTTTACAAATTTCATACTCTTTCTCACACCAATCACTTCACTACCACCTTTCCTCTTTACATTTTAAATCTCAATTCTCACCACCTTCCCCACTCCCATCTCCCAACCTCATTATCCACCATTTTTTTCTATTTACTTACCCACCACATTTATTTTTCTTTCCACACCTATCTATAAACTATTTCTACTCTCCACACCAACCACCTCACTTCACCACTTTCCCCCTCTTTATCACACATCTTATTTACCACCACCTTCCCCACTCCCATTATCCAACCTCATTATTCACCATTACATCCTATCTACCTACCCACCTCATATATTCTTTTTTTCATACCTATCTACAAACCCCATATCCTCTTTCACACCAATTACCCCACTTCACCACTTTCCCCCTCTTCATCCTACATCTCAATTCTCTCCACCTCCCCCACTCCCATCTTCCCACCACATTTCTTACCATTACATCATAACCTCATACTCACCACATTCATACTACTTTTCACACCTATCTACAAACCCCATATCCTCTTTCACACCAATTACCCCACTTCACCACTTTCCCCCTCTTCATCCTACAATGCAATTCTCCCCTACTTCCTTCTTCCAACCTCTTTTTCACAATTACATTTTACCCACCTACCCATTACATTTACACTACTTTCCACACCCATCTACAAACCCTATATCCTCTTTCACACCAACCACCCCACTTCACCACTTTCCCCCCTCTTCATCCTACATCTCAATTATCACCACCTCCCCCACTCCCATCTTCCAACCTTTTTTTTACACTACATCATACCTATCTACCCTTCTCATTTACACTACTTTCCACTCCTACCTGCAAACCCCATATCCCCCCTCTTTCACATCATCTACTCAACCCAACCACCACTTTCTCCATCTTTATTCTACATCCTAATTCTCAACACATGCCCACTTCCATCTTTCAACCTCATTATTCACCATTAACCCTTTTGAGATGATTTTTATACTTGGAATTTGTATGGGAGCCTCCCGATACAAAACCGTAAAACATGACTAGATGCATGGTTTTACGCCGAGGCCCGCAAACCAAAATCGGACATAAGACTCGATTTTATTCGTACCTAATGTAAAACATGCTACTTAGCCATGTTTTAGTACGGTTACCGCCCCGACCCTTACTGGCTAAAATGATCATTCTAAACTCTGATTGGGTCGATTTTGTAAAACATGCTAGTTAGCCATGTTTTACACAGAACCATCGCGAAAGGGTTAAATCATATTTATCTACCCACCACATTTATTCTACTGTCCACACCAACCACTCCACATTATTACTTTTATTCTTTTTTTTACTATAACATATCTACATATCTACATATCTACACATTTATCTCACTTCTTACCTATTTACAAACTGCATACCCTCTTACACATCAACCACTCCACTCAACCACCATCTTCCCTATCTTCCTTCTGCTTTTCACTTCGCACCACTTTTCCCACTACCATTTTCCAACCTAATTGTCTGCTCCACATCACATCATATCTACCTACCTACCTACCCCATTTATTACTCCCATTTTTAAATTTCATAATCTCTTCCTGATCAACCCCTTAATTCAACTTTACCTTTCTTCTGTTCACCCTACCTCTCACTCATCACCACCTTCCCTACTCCACGCTGATACTATATCTACCTACCAACCACATATTCTTTTTCGCAAATTCATTTACAAACTTCATACTCTCTTTCACACCAACCACCTCCTTTCCTCGCTTCATCCTAATGTCACTTCTCACCACCTTCTCCTCCCTTACCCTTCAATCTTTTCATCCACCCCATAACATATCTACGTACCAACCACATTCATCCTACCCCCCCCATAAGCACACCCGCTGTTTTACAAACTCCATACTTTCTCCCACATCTACCACAATCTTTCAATCACCACTTTCCTCTTTTCACTTTACAGATTACTTCTCACCATCTTCTTCACTATCTTCAACCTCATTATTCCACTGTCAATCATATATACCAACCTCTACTCTTCGCCACTTATTTCATTTAAAAATTAAACGTTTTTCAGCTAAACCCTTCTTACCCCCTCAGTTCTACACTCTACTTTTCTCTACACCTGCTTTTTTCTCCAACAAACACTTACCTTGTTTACACTCCTATGTCACACCCTCATTTCCACCCTCACCTGATATCCCCTCTTCAATCGCACATATTCTTCACACTCATAACTTATACGTTTTATACCTAAATTTGCATCAAATAAATCCATTTAACCACCACAATCTTCTATGCACATAACAACACACTTTGCTCTTCCATCCCCACCCATAATCTTTAGACTCATTATTTTTTATCCTACATTCACTCCCCACACAATATTTTCAAACCGCATACCTACGCTTTTTATCTTGCATCCCATTTCCCCCCATCATCTACATTCCCATCTTCCGAACTTATATAATTTCCATGTCATATTCACTTTGCATTAATATAATATTGCCTCTTACACTCCATTTACACATCTGCATAGCTATTTTGAACCGCATTCTACCCAACCAATCATATTTTTTCAAATCCACAATAAACGCCTTTATCCTCTTCACATACCTTATTTGTATACTCCAAACATCAAACTTAAAAATGTCAAAACCTAATCTTTTACACGAATCAACCTCATCCGACTCGTATCCAACCCAATCATACTGGTTCCCACCCTATTCTCTACTTATTTTCATTGTCTACACATCCATGTGCAGAAATTACCAGTTATCGTATAATGGATAACGGAACCGTGTTGGGTCCGTCTCAGTAGTACCATCCGATTCCCCGTATATGAGAACCTCTGTGTTCCAGTTTTCATGTCTAAGAGCCCAATACTGGCTGCGCTCCGACTTTGGGGATTTTTGGCCCGTCTCTGGCTCATAAGAGTGGTACCACTGAATTCCCCGTATACAAAAACCTATATACCCAAATTTTCATATTCTGAAACCGCAAGCATAAGAAGATACGTATTCCTTGTAAACAACCTCTTTGATTTTATACTTACTGCAACAATTTATTTATAAGTTTTTACGGTTTATCAGTTATTAGTAGACAAAATTCACCGATTTCCCCTCAGTATAGTAACATGTCACTAAAGTGGGGTACCCAAACTAAATCTAGAGTTAACCTAAAATACGTTACTTTGGGTTCAAAGGACCCTTGATGAATGAAATTGGGGTCGTGAATGCCTAAAATAAGGCGCCTCAAGGACCCTAAAGGACCCTGGGATGAACGTTCATCCGGGTCGGAATATATATAGGGTCTAGTCAGCCCTCCTGTAACCCTAATATTGACCCCGCTATGCCCGCGAAGGTCGAAAAAAAGCGCCAACTTTAGAGGCCCATAACGGGGTCAAAAATGGCTCAAATTCGACTTTTCTTAGCGCAAATCGCATCTACGCAGCGAGACGCGTCCAATGGGACCAGCCGCACACGAATCCGCCCCATATTGACCGAGCTGCGCCCAGGAGAACATCGGAGTAACCTCCATACGCCAACCAAGTACACGCAGGCGGGTCCGGGCGCGGACGCAGCCTGCGCGCCCAGGAGAGAGCAGCATACACGGCCCTAGACAACACGGCGCGTTTGAGGCTTGAGAACCCTAAACCCGGCTTGCATAGCCTGGAAACGGGCTCGCGCTCTCGCGCCTTGATTGAACTCATAGCGTAAGGCTCCGCAATTGAGCTTCGACACAGGCAGCCACTCGGTCTCATCATAGCCCTTCCACTTCACAAGATATTCACAGATTCGCCTTGATGTCCGAGTTCGCTTAGTCCACCGCAAATCCAGAATTCGCTCGACCTCATACTGTCACGAGTAGGAACGGTTGACCGTGACAGGAACGGTTGGGACCGTTGGCCTTGGTGCCCCGTCCCATATGCGACCTTCATGGGAGAGAACTACTGGGCGAACGGGTGCGGGACGAGCAGTCAGCGCAACCGGGCGCCGTCGTGTCAGATCTCATTCGGCACGAGCAGGCGAACTGGTGGCCCCGCGGCAGGCCCAGCCGCCATGGAAGCTGTGGCGCATGCGCCGAACGCGCATCGACGGGAGGAGCAGGACGGAGGTCACGGTGGCCGGCGTGGATGAGAGCCAACCAGGAAGACCTCGACAATGAGCCAGCGGTCTATCTCCGGGAAGGCAGTGAACTGATGTCTCAGTTACGCGAAGAGCTCGCCATGCTGCCCGAGTTGAAGGATCTCAGCCCGGAGTGTGACATCTCCAAGGCCGATGTTGGTGAACCCGGCCGGAATACTCCGGTCGAGGTGGACAAGCTGCGAGGCATTCTGGAGTACCATCGCAAGATCTTCCTGGGAGATGGAAATGCAGCCCCCGCCCCGGCCAGGGGCGTGGTGTGTGATCTGGACGTAGGTGATGCCAAACCGGTCGCCCAACGTAGCTCCACACCTCTGGAAGAAGGTCTACGATCTGCTCAAGAAGTTATTGGAGACCGGTTTGATCGAGTACTCACAGTCCGCCTGGGCTTCCCCCATCGTGATCGTCTTGAAGAAGGACGGCGTGGACATCCGCATGTGTATTGACTACCGCGTGGTGAATGGGTTCATCCAGCTCTCGACGTACCCACTTCCGTTGATCGACGACCTGCTGGTCGGATTCGAGTACGCCATGTGGTTCATGAGTCTCGACATGGCCAACGGATTCTGGGCGGTACGAATGACCGAGCGAGCGAAGTTGGTCTCAGCTTTCATTTGTCCGCTCGGACATTTCCAGTGGGTGAGAATGTCATTCGGCCCGAAGAATGCTCCGCTCGTCTACCAAGCGGTGATTGACAACTGCTTTTGGGGCTTTGTGCGACTCCCACCGGAAGAAGAGAAGCTTGTCGACTCGGATGTGTTGGAGTTTCTCGGCCTGGATCCCTCCGAGGAAGATGTGTCTGCCCGAGAAGAGTCCGGCCGGAAGGTTCCCGCCCTGACTGATGCGATGACTGTGTTCCAGCGGAATATTCCGATGCCATCACATGTCGGCTCAGTTCTCGGCCGGAGTTCTTACATTGACGACATCGCCTATGGGGCGCCCACGGGGACCAGCTTTGCGCGGACCTGAACATGTTGCTGTTTCGACTTCGATATTGGAACATCTCTGTCAGTCTGCCCAAGAGCGAGTCTGGCAAGTTGGCCATCCCGTATCTCTCGCACGAGATAAGTGCTGAGGGTATTCGTGTCACGCCCAAGATCGCGAAAGACGTCCAGGATCTCCCGTTCCCGAAGACCTTGAAAGGGGTGCAGTCTTTCCTGGGAAGTCTCAACTATTACCATAAGTTCATTGAAGACTTCCCGGTCGTGGCTGCAGTTCTATACGAACTCACGGATAAACAAGTTCGGTCCGGCCGAGATCTTTTAAGCGCCAAGGAAGCGTTCGAGATATTGAAGAGGAAGATTGTATCGACCCCGCTGCTTAGACATCCAGACCGCTCAAGGTCGTTCGTGATCATACCTCATGCGAACCAGTGGGCTGCATGTGCAGTTCTTGGCCAGGAATACGACGGTGTCATCCACCCGGTCAGGTTCACGGGGCGTGTGCCGAACGACGCCGAGCTCCGGTATCACATCGCCGAGAAAGAGGTGGTGGCTGTGATGCGAGTTCTGGATGTGTTCCAACCTCTCGTCCAAGGATGTCTGGTCAAAGTGTTCACTCGCCACTCCGTCCTGAGTTGGCTGCTGAATTCCAAGACTGCGGATGGAAGATGTGTCCGCTGGGGTGTCACTCTCTCTCATTGGGACCTAGAAGTGCACAAGATCAAGCGAGATGAAGACGGTCTACCGGTCATTCTGGGCGCAGGTATCACACCTCGCGAACATCTGGACGAGGTCGCAGAAAATCTCATCCCGGCCAAAGGAATCGTCAAGACTCCGCCCGTGATCAGCATCGAGATGCTGGGCGAAGATTTTGATGGATACGTCTTGAGTTTCGATGGAGCCGCCAAGACTTCAACTCGTCAAGGCAGCTGCGGATGTATCATCTGGAGACTCCCGGGCTGGAAGATCATGAGTGCGCAGGGTTTCCTTCTGGAAGACGTCACGGTCAATGACGCCGAATATCATGGCCTACTCAAGGGCATGGAGTTGGCGTCCGCCCAGAACATCCAAGATTTGGTCGTCGTCGGAGACTCTCGAATTGTCATCCAGCAAGTACAAGGACTCATAAACTGCAATCAACCAAATTTGCAGCGACGTCTGTCCGAGTACCAAGGTCTGAGAGAGAAGTTCAAGTCGGTCAAGCTGGTGCACGTCAAGTGTGAGTACAACCAGGCGGCTGATTACCTGACGTCCAAGACGCTAGCGGCAGGTGAATCCTGGATGGTCGAAGACACTGAGGAATTCAAGCATCTCGAACAAGTCTCGCGAATCCGGGAGAAGTTGATGAAGTCGGAAACTCCGGGCGAAGTGAGTGAAGAAGCCTCCGCCCAGGAAGACAAGGTCCAAGAGACCCCGGCCGAGACTTTTCCAGGACCTGAATCCGCTCCGTTGCCGATCGCCGCGCGTGTCATGGCCGCTGTGACCAGAAGTCAAGCCCGAGAAGAGTCTGACCAGACCGAGCCTATGGGCCCGGTCGACTTCCAGGCAGAACGCTGGAGGCGGATCAAGGTGCACCAGGACAACGACGCCCAGATTGCGGAGATGAAGAAGTTCCTGGCCGGAGATGTGAGCAGTTTCTCTCGACACCAGATTCGGAAGTTGTCGAAGCATGCTGAGCTGTTCGCCGTGGATGTCAGGGGCGTGCTGTATCGGTTGAGTCGTGCTACACGGGATCGACCAAGAGACATGTCTGATGAACCAAGATTGGTCGTGCCCGAGTCACTCCGCCCGGACATTCTCCACTATGCTCATGAAGTTTTCCAGGGCGGACATCAAGGTATCACTCGGACACATGAAAAACTCCGGGCAGAGTTCTATTGGCCCGGTATGTATGCCGATGTGGAGAGGTTCGTCAAGGAGTGCGTGGACTGTGCAAGTGGCAAGGGGCATCCGCCCAACCCGGGTCCTTCGCCCGGGAACATTGAGCCGAGACAACCATTCGAGGTAGTCTCAATGGACTTCGTCACTCACTTGCCCAAGTCCGAGCGTGGAAATACTTTCCTGCTTCTCTTCCAGGACGCATTCTCCGGCTACGTCATGTGCAAACCGATGGATCCGACCACCGCCCAGGAAGTCGCCGAGGCATACGAAGAAAGGGTGTTCCGGCAGTTCGGGGCGAGCTCGTTATTGCGTCACGACCAGGATCCCCGGTTCATGAGTGAGGTTTTCACTAGGTTCCGGGAACTCCTTGGGAGTAGGCAACGTGCCACCCTGGCCTACCGACCTCAGGCGAATGGTCAGCAAGAAAGGTCCGTCCAGACCGTCGTCCGGAGTATCCGGGCGTATGTCGCGGAGGCCGACCAAAGTGACTGGGACGACCACGCCGAGAGGCTGATGTTCGCCCTGAACACTTCGTTTGACGCGACCCACCTGGACACCCCATTCTATCTGGTTCACGGCTGGGATGCCCGAAGCACACTGTCGGCCATGCTAGGTCCGAAGCCCTCCAGCGTCCCTGAGCGGACCGCTTATGAGTGGCGCCGGAAACTCCAGCGTGGATACAGTTACGCCCAGGCGTGCGCTGAAGATCTCCAGCGGAAGGCCAAGCGTGCGCGCTCGGCCGAGCAAACACGGAAGTGGAAGGAATTGTCTGACCGAGTGAAATCCGGTTTCGAGGTCGGGGACGCAGTCTGGCTGTACATTCCCAAAGTGCAGCCCGGCCTGAGTCGCAAGTTGGCACACCTCTGGCATGGTCCGTTCAGGATCGCCGAGATGCACGATGACTTCCGGGTGAAGCTCAAGGTCGATGACACGGGTTACCGAGTCAACCCTTGGGTGCATGTTTCTCGGCTGAAGCCACGTGCACTCTACCCTCGACGACCATCCGCCCAGATTGAAGTTGACGACGACGATGATTTTGACGCTGCACTCCTCCCAGAGGACAGTTGGGAGGCCGACAATGAAAACGACGAGTACGAGGTGGAGAAGATTCTGGACATGCGTTGGTCCAGGCGGACTCGTACGTCCAAAAGGGCTCGGGAGTACCAAGTAAAATGGAAAGGGTATGACGGGCCCGAATGGCTCCCAATGTCGCAGCTCAACTGTGGTGCGTTGCTCTACGAGTTCAACCAGGGTGCGAAAGCACGGGCTCGTTTCCAGGTCATGTAGGTCGGAGATGACCACCCGAGTGTGTAACCCCGGGCGGGATTTTCTGACCGGACCAGATCGTCGACTGTGTGATTTCGTGGAAATGGAGTGTGAATTGAAGTGAAACTCTGACCCGTCCAGGGTGGCCTGATGCAGGAGACTCTGGGCGGTGACAAGGTTGGGAGGTGTGGGTGAGACGCCAGGCCGAGTGGATCTGGCCGAGTGATTTTGGAGACGTTTTGACAATGATGATAACTTGACTTGGATCCAGTATGATGATGATAAAGCGACCCTGGACGGAACGATGACAGAGTGACTGAAGAGAAGGAAACCAGAAGCAAGCAACGGAGAGACAAACAGACATGGTGGTATTGGATTAATGGAGGTTACGCTACTCAAGATGCATGGCCTTCTGCCACCCTGGCCGAACTACTCAACTGTGAACGAGATCGGGTTGGCCGCGCGTTCCTCGGGCGAGAGCTCGCGAAGACGAAGGTCGTGCGAGATGTGCGCCATCCGGTCGGAGTCCGCGCAGTAGTACGTCCACTGAGTCTGGCTGGGCTCCGCTCGCTCTGCCATCTCGATCTGCTCGGCCAAACTGTACGGGTCACCTTGTGCATTCAACGTGGACGAGTCGGTCAGATACATGTAGCAGATCTTGGCCGGGTAAATCCAGATGCCGGGCTCCTCGAAGACGGATGCAGGGACCCCCTTCTTGATGTAGCGCTTGACACGATCCTCCATGCCGCGGCCGACGTTCTCATGCAGCTCACGACGCCTCTCATAGAGTGTGTTCGCCAGGAGAAACTTGAGCGGGTCCACCTTTTCGCCTTTGGCCGCCTTGACCTTAATGCAGAACCAATGGAGCATGTACCAGAAGACCTCAGCGTGATCCCGGACGTAGCGAAGGTACTCGTCGATCCACTTGAATGACCCGGCCGGAATCTCTGAGCGCCTGTGGAAGTAGAAGACCTTGACTCAATCCTTGAACATCTGTTCCCAAGGTTTTCTGGCCACGATCCTCGCGTACTCCGTCTCGACCGCAGACCACCGGGCGTACAGACGCTCCAGTCTGCCTTCACCCTTGTACGGACAGTACTCCGGGAATCCTGGCGTCTGGTTCTCGTGGCCGCTCTTCTCGGGCGTATACTGGCTCAAGATCCCACGGCGACGCCATGAGAGCACACCCTTGGTCGGCTGCTCGATTGTCGCCAACTCGGCCGGAGTCAGCTCATCGTATTTCTTCCGGGCGAGAGGTGACTTGCGCTTTTCCAGCTCAGACCTCGCCCGGGGACGCTGACTGCCTGATTTCTTGGCCGAAGTGGAGCTTGAGCGAGATCGCCGCTGACGCTTGGGCGAAGGCACGAACACGAGCCTCTTGGGCTTGAGACTGTCGCTGTTCTCGGACGAGGAGTCGGACGAAGATCGGACGCTCTGGGAGGATGCCTTACGCTTGGGTTTCCGGGCAGGCTCGTCATCAGTGCTGTCGCTGCTGCTGTCGACTTCATCGCTTTCGCCGGTCTTGGACTCGGCCGGAGCCGGTGTAAACTTGACCACTTCAACCTCGTCAGCTTCGTCATCGTCATCTTCATCAGCCGCGTTGCCGTTGTCGTAATCCGGGTCCGTGACCTTGTCGTCCTCGGACGAACTGCTGTAGCCTTCCGCGTTTTCAGCGAGATCCTCGGCCAGATTACTCAGGGGTGGCCAGGCCGGAGGAACGTATCCGTGGTCAAGCCAGTCGTCCAAGACAACATCGGCCATCCTGTAGTAGGAGGCCGGAACATACTTCGCCCAGGGTGTGGTATCCAGCCGGCGATGGTACATCATTGTCGCCAGCATCTTGAGGAGCGAGTCCCGATGGAAGTGGCGGTGGTTGACCTGGTCCAGCCCCAAGGTAGCAACGGCCTCGTCGTACTCGCCCCCTGAGCGGATTGTCCACTGCACATCTGGCCGGAGGTCCTGCCACGCAACGAACTCCGGGAGGAGTGCACAGGCCTCCTGCACCGAAAGCTTGAGCGGAAACTTGGATGAAAGAGGACCAACCTGCGACTCAGAGTGCACGCTTGGACGACGCTGAACGATCTTGGCTTTCTTGGATGAAGAGCCTCGGCCGGACCCTGACTTGGATGACCCAGGCGAAGACGGTCGCGTATGCCTGGGCGGAGTTGCTTCGACGCGCCAGAATCTACCAGAGCACAATGAGAGCCCTTGCTCTCATCGACGTCACATTCAGGATGACAAGGTCAGGCCTGTCATCTTGGTTCTTGCAGTGAGAGTCAACCTCACTGGGGGCTGCAGTCCTCAGTGTCGCGTGTCCAAGGTTGACACGCGGAACCGCATTACCAGTAGGGCGCCCCGCGCCTACTGGCGTCCAGCGTTTTTTGTTTGGTTGCGACGGTGCCCGGCACCGCCGCGATAGCCACCCTGCTGGTGCACGGGGCCGTGCATTCTCGAGCAAAGTAACCGATCCTACCGCAACGGTAGCATCGCACATTGTTTCCCTGCGACTGCTGGGATCCAGCAGTGGCAGCGCGCGAGAGGTCCATTGGTTCTGGTCCTCCCGTCCTCACTACCGGGCGTGGCTGCGGCCTCGGTACGTGTGCATGCAGTTCCTCCTGCATCGCAAGAGTGATTGCAGCTTCGAAGTGTTTGGATACTCACGGAAGAGATAGGTCTTCACAGGCCCATCTCTCAACCCCTTCATGAACGTGACGACCTTGGTCGCTTCGTCAATCGGGTTGGTCACGATGTTCGAGACCAAGTACCGTGCTCTCCGAGCGTAAGCATGGACATCATGCTTGCCCTGCTGCAGGTCGAGGAACTCAGCCCTCGACCGGAACTCCTTCTGCGGGGGCTCAAACGCCTCTCTGAGCTCCTCCTTGAAGCCTTCGTACGTGCTGAAGCACGTAGGGTCGGAGAGCCGGCGTCCATACGCCCAGCTCCTTGCACGTCTGCCAAGGCATGGCATGGCGAACGCGACCTTCGACAACGGGTCGACGATACGTCGAGCCGCGATGGCAGTGTCGAGTTCGACAAGCCAACGGAGGAGAGGTTCACCCTCTCTTCCGACGTAGTTGCTCACATTGAGCTTCAGCAACTGTGGGCGAGGTGTCGTCCCCGACGACACCGCGGTACTGGCAGCAGCATCTCGCTGCTTCCTCATGATGAAGCCCAAAGCAACACCGTGTTGCTCTGTCGGCGTTAGCGCACGCAGCATCGTAGCTACAGCCGCGTCACCAATGACTGTTAACAGTCGTTGGAGGGCTTCCCACTCTGGGTCTGACAGGTGGGGACAGTCAGCGCGTGCAACATGGGTTGCAGGCGTCGTGGAGCTTTCCATGGGCACCTCTGTATCCATGGGAAGGTTCTCGGCTCCGTGTTCGTGCAGTGACGTACGAACTCAACTTAGTCGGTCGTTGGACGGACTACAAAGTGCTACCAGGTGTAGTGGACCTACCTTGGCTCACTACAACAGCTTACACGTGTGCGCTCGTGTAGGAGGAAGCGTAGCTTAGTTTAAACTAGAGTTAATTATACTCGGGCCTCCGAGTATAGATTAATCTAAATAAACGATCCAAATAATGTTTTTGGGTTAAAATGAGAACTGTTATTTTTGTTTTATGTTTCTGACTTCCTCTAAATGTAATATTCTAAGTTGGGAATTTGCCAACGGCTGGTTGGCTGAATTCCTCTGCTATGCATGTCGCTCATTGGTTAAAAGATGCTGCTTTCAACCAATAGGAATCCTTAATGTCTATGGACCACCCGTCGTGGTGGTCGTAAATGAATGTGGCACTTGATGTGACGTACATCAAGGCCGAGGAAGTAACCATTATCTAACAGCTAACGTAACTGTTAAAGTTACAAGTGACTGTAGCCACTTGTACGTGTAACCCCGTTACAGTATTACTATATTATTCAAAAATAGTATTTATGCTTTGCACCGAACATGTCCGTTAAGGGTTAAATCTTGGTGCAGCGGGGCTGCCGTAGCTTTAGCGTCAGAGGAAGACGTAACAGACTCACAGAGTCGCGGCTAAAGATAGCCCGTTGTAATACCAGAACGCACGAGTCCGTACTCCCTACGGACTCCAAGAGTCAACCCTTAACTCTTAGCTGTGAATCTTTGAACTGAATGTATTTCTCTTTATCGCGGCAGAGCCGCCTTCGGGGTAAATGTATCTGGTTCACTATCTAGCATAGTGAACCCTAGTCATATGCATAATCTGTGGCTCTGAAGCCATGTATTGATTCTCCTACTGAAATAGGTTAGAGAGTGTGCACCACACAAGCCTGTGTGTGTGCCACACTTCGTAACCCTTCGGGTAACATTCGTGTAACCTCGTTACACCCTCCCCCACCAAACCGTGGACACGGGTGTTCACGCTTAATGGTCAACGACCGGGTCTTGTTCCGTCAAGCCTCCTTCTCAAACGAGTCAATCCACACCGTGTGGACGTCTCTGAGAACTTCTCGGCGCAACGCGCTCTTACATGACTTCAAGTCATAACACCTTTTGGTCTTTCGACCGCGGAAACTCTCTCGCAAGTTCCGCCTCGGAGCCTCGCTCCTCTCGCGCTTCGGCACCTCGTGCCTGCGAACTCCCAAGCCCCCCGGCGCAGGTGCGCACACCGACCGCGCCTCCCAGGCTCTCGGTCTCTCAGTACTTCGCGGCGCAACGCCTCAAGCAACGCTCGCGGCGAGCACGCCCCAGCTCCTCGAGCACTAGCCCATCCGACCATGGACCTCAAAGATCTCTTCGGAGATGAGGAGGAGGGCGAGGTGGACTACAGCGAGTCCGATGTCGGCTCGAGGGTGAAGCAGCGTCCCCACAACGCTCCCCGAACCGCCGCGACGCTTCGCCCACGTCGCCGGCACAACGCGGAGGTGGCACGTCGGCCACAGTTGGCTCGTCGAGCTCCCGCGACCAAGAGCGCCGCGCGCGAGCGTCGCCTGCGCGCTCGTCGAGCCATCTCTCTACTGAGCGCACTGCGCTGTCGAGGGAGGAGCCGCGGCCACCGCTGCGCACTCCAAATCCGTTCCCTGAACGCTCTTCCGGGCTCCGCGAGCTCACTGAGTCACGGTACTCTCCGCCTCGTGCGGGGGAAGTGCCCCTGGGCCCCGTCATCTCCAACCCTTTGGACGAGGCTCAATCCGAGCATTGCGGCGCAGCTGGCCTCCATGCGCGCCCAGCGCCCCGAGTTGCGGCCCCTGCTAAACCCCAGCACCGCCGAGTACGGCTTTCGGCCTCGTGACCCCGCGGAGGCATGCCGTCAGGCGTTCCAACCGACGCTGGCTCAGCATGTCATTGGGCCTGCGGCCCGTACTCCGGAGGAGATCGCTCTCAGAAGGTATCTCCGACAGCGATTCTTGACTCCACAGTCTACGACTGTCTCCGAGTACCGCGAGCGGTTGCGCCTGCGAGGCAAGGGGTTGTCCGTGCCCGCAATACGGACGTACCCTCTGGTGCTCAGCCCGGGCGAAAGCCTGACCGAACACGAGGTTCAGTTCGAGCTCTGGGCTGAGAAGAAGAAGAAGCTTAGCTCCCTGGGTGCTCTTCGAGCTAGCTTCAGCGAAGTGGATGTTCGTATCGAACGCAAGCTCCGCTTCGACTTTGCGAAGGTCCGAGCCAAACGTAGCCTCTCGGCCAACGCTCAGCCGCAGACTCATTCTAGCGCGGCGCGCTTCGCTCCTTTGAGCCCTCCAGTCGCTCCTGCCCGTGAGGGCGTGAGCGCTGTGGCTCAGGGCCAACCCCGGAGCAATGTGGCTGACTCCAGCAGCTCCCCAGCCTATTGCCGGGAAGCGCGGGACGGCCGGCATGCCGGCCTCGAGCCCATGGGGCGCTGTTGATCAAGCCGATCAAAAGCGTCCACGACGTCTGGGCAGTCTTGGCGAAGGGGCACCTCAAACTCCCATGAGTTCTCTGAGTGTGGGTACCCTCGCCACTTCACCAGATACTGGTTTTGATCCCGGCACCGCCGCTTCGCCAGCAGGCGCTCCACATGGTAGTGAAGGTTCCCTTGCTCATCGAGCAGCGCCGGTGGAGGACGCACCAAGCCGCCTCGCGACGTTTGATGAGTTGTTCGAGGTTCAGCAACAGACGACTCGTCTTCGGGACCATGTCCAGGATGTCGATGCGCGTCTCGCACGTACTGCCACGGAGCTCGACGAGCTTGCTCGGGACTTGAGCTGGGTTCAAGTGCCTCGCGAGGTCTGGGACCGGCTCCGACACTTGCAGAGCTGGGTGCAGTATTATGGCGATCGCGACGATCGTCGTAGCCAGGCGCTCTCCGAGCTTCGACGTCAGCAGGCTGCATTGCAGGGTCAGATTGACCTTCTGGCCCGCATGCAGGGCCCGCCCGCTGCGCCGGGGCCCCTGTGCCTGCGGCACTTCCGACTCCGACTCTGCCCTCAGGGCTCGCGGCACCGCCGATGCCGAGCCTTCCGCCTGTGCCTGCAGCGCCTGCGATGATGGCCGCGTCTGCGACGCCTGCGACTGCGTCCTCGACGCTCGCGACCTCCGCGCCTGCGACCTCGTCGCCCTTGGTGCCTCCATCTGCACCTGCGTCGGGTCATGGTACGGCTTGAGCAAGCCCACGTAGAAGACGGGATGCGTCCGCATCTTCTTCGGAAGATTGAGCGTGTACGCAAGGCCCTTCCTGGCCACGACCTTGAAAGGTCCAATGAAGCGCGGGCGCAACTTCGTCTTGAAGACAGCGGACACTGCATGTGTAGGTAGGTTCTTAGCATTTAGCAATACCAGGTCCCCGACCTCATAACTGTCAGCATTGCCTCTGCCTTTAGCATCTGCATGTTCCTTTTGCTTATCTTGGCTCTCAGCCATTGCGTCACGCACGTGTCGTAAGACACTCAAGCGCGTCGACAAGAAAGCGTCAACCTGTTTACGAACAGTAGCCGGGCTGACATCAGCTAGCCGATCAGCTAAATCGGCTTCCTCTCCCCCACCAAGCCCGAGGCCACCACGTGGCGGCGTCAGCGGGACGCGGGGATGAGACAAGCTGTTCACGTAGAACGGCGTGTAGCCGTTCGAGGCATGCACGGCGTTGTTCAACGCAAACTCAACGAGTGGCAGCATAACGCTCCAACGCTTCGGCGTCTCAGCGCAAATGCTGCGGAGCACATCTTCGACGACGCGATTCACTCGCTCCGTCTGACCATCGGTCTGCGGGTGATCCGCCGTGGACATGTCCAGCTTGGTGCCAAGCACCGCAAAGACCGCGCTCCAGAAGTTGCCCGTGAAGCGGGGGTCTCGGTCCGAGAAAACCGACTCAGGGAGTCCGTGTTGTCAAAACACTCGGTCCAAGAACAGCGTTGCTGTACCCTTACCATCGATGGTATCCGGCACAGCCGCAATGTGAGCCATCTTGCTCAGTCGGTCTACAAAGACCACGACTCCAGTGTTGCCCGCCGCATCCGCCGGCAGGCCAAACACAAAGTCCATACTCATGGATTGCCAACAGCCCGAAGGGACAGGCAAGCTTGCCAACGGGGCTGCAGCATGGGGTGACGACTTCACTCGCTGACACGTCTCGCACGTGCGCACATAAGTGCTCGTCCACTTGTACATCTTCGGCCACCAGTAGTGGGTGCTCACCGAGCTGTAGGTCTTCTCACGGCCAAGATGGCCAGCCACCGGCGTGTCGTGGGCCTCATAGAGGATTCGATACTTCAGGTCCTCATCATGAGGAATGACCACGCGTGGCGTGTCCTCGGAGCCAGTGCTGTAGAACAGCAGGCCATCATCGAGGGTGTAGCGATGCAAACGCGCGCGCACTCGCGCCGACAATTCAATGTCCGAGTCTTGAAACTCCTTGCTCCCGGACCTTCAGCAACACGACACAAATAGCATCCTTAACATAATTGGCATAACCCGCTCGGGTCAGATCCGGTAATGACGAAAACATGGTCGGTACATGAGCCAACTCATAATCCGGTCTGCGCGGCAGCACGCCCGCGAGGACATTCTGCCTGTCGGGCTTATACTTCACCTCGAAGTTGTACTTCGCGAAGAAGGGAAGCCAACAGGCCATCTTTTGCGAGAGGTGACGTGACTGAGTCGCCGTGCGTAACGACGCATGATTCGTGTAAATCAGGAATGGCTAAGAGTCCAACAGGTGGACCCTGAACTTGACGAGCGCATACTCCATCGCAAGTAGCTCTTTGTCATGGACAGGATAGTTCTTCTCAGCAGCCTTCAGCTGACGAGATTCGAACGCCACCACGCGCTCGCGCCCCTCGGCGTCTGCTTGTAGCAGGGCACAGCCGATGGCAAAGTCCGAGGCGTCACAGACGACACTAAACGGACGAGCGGGGTCTGGCAAAGCCAGAATAGGCGCATGAAGGAGACTATCCTTAATCGCCGCAAACGCATCTTGATGCTCGGTGTTCCAACACCACTCCGCGTCCTTCTTCAGGAGATTGGAGAGTGGCCGAGCCATCTCAGCGTAGTTCTCGCTGTACTTGTGCAAGTAATTGGCCAAGCCAAGCCACTTGCGAAGATTCTTCTGGTTCTGGGGAACCGGCCAGTCAACAATGGCCTTGGCCTTGACCGGGTCGGCCCTCAGGCCATCCCGATGAAGCACCCTAAGAAAAGGATCTCTTCTGCTCCGAAGATACATTTGTCAATGTTGGCATACAACTTGTTTTGACGCATGCACTCGAGCACAGCACGCAGGTGCTCGACATGGTTCTCCATATCAGTCGTCCCGTGCTCCGCACGACTGTGGACAAAGATGTCATCGAAGTACGTCCGTGCGTACGCCCGATGGGGCCGGAAGAGCTGCGTCACAAGACGGAACGTCGCTGGCACGTTCGAAAGCCCTTGGGGCATCACCAACCATGCCACTCGGAATACTCACCGCAGTGAGGGGAATGTCGCTCGTCCTCATGAGCAATTGGTAGTAGCCATCGACCAAGACGAGCGCATTGTACATCGTACATCCTGCCATGTTGTTCTGAAGAACGTCCTTTCGAGGGATCGGCGTCTGCGCCGGAATGGTGGCGGCATTCAGCTTGTTGAAAGCATGCACAATACGCCACTTGCCATTCGGCTTTCTGAACGTCGGCGTGGAGTGAGGAGACTTACTCTCACGCACCATGTCCGCTTCGTGCTTCGCACGGAAGAACGCGTCAATGACGTCACACTGCTCCTTCGGCA
This sequence comes from Phytophthora melonis, assembly GCA_024211575.1. Taxonomy (NCBI): domain Eukaryota; phylum Oomycota; class Peronosporomycetes; order Peronosporales; family Peronosporaceae; genus Phytophthora; species Phytophthora melonis. The sequence goes on along the minus strand of JAMXKT010000037.1, from coordinate 4,098,638 downwards.
AAGGCCACTGCCTCGTCACGCAGTATTTCGTTCCCGGAACGAGATCAATCTCATGTCGAACACCTCGATCCGGAGGTAGCCCCGAGGGCGGTTCCTTAGAGACCACGTCTTGATAATCCTTCACCACGTGATACAAGGGGTCCGACGGATCCTTCAGGATCGCCGATCCGCTTCGCATTCAGCGCCTTCTTAGTGTCCTCCAGGACAGCTTCATCCAGAAGCGAGGACGTGTTCAACTCTTCTTCAGGTCGTATGACCACTACCTCCGCCAAGTCTCCAGCCTTCAAGGCTTCGCCCAACTCGGCCAAGGACATCTCGTCCATCCAGGAGAGCCGATAATGAGGGCAAGTCGTTGAGACTGATGTCTCCGTCAACGTCGCCCGTCACTCCATTCACGAGTGTGTAGAGCTGCTCGCTCTTGTGTGGAGCATCACCGCTCGACACACCCTTCTCGACTCGTGAGACCGCAGACGCCTTGCGTCGCGCCGCCAGCGCTTTGCGGCGCTGCCGCCTCTTCATGGACACTGTCCGCCCAGAAGAGCTCCGTGATTTCGCGTGCTTCTTGACGCCAGGTGTCACCACCTCATTCAGCTCCAGAGGAACACCAGTGTCTTGATCGACACTCAGCGAAGGGCTGCACGACCCGCAGCCTCCACTCAGTGGATTACGTGCCACTCCACGATCTTCATCCGGGCAGAGCCCCTTGTCCCTCGGCATCGTGCCGACCGCGCCGTCGCTGGCACGCAGCAGGGCGTCGCCCTCAGACGCACACCCGCTCAGCGGAATTAGTGCCGCTCCACATCCTTCATCAGCCGGGCCTCGCCCATGGCTCCTCGGCTCCATGCCGACCTTGTCCTCACTTGGGTACAGCGGGGCGTTGCCCTCAGGCGCACACCCGCTCAGCGGAATTCGTGCCGCTCCACCTGCCGTCCACGAGCCACGCTCGGAACGCTCGTTCTCGACACACGCAGTGTCCACCAACTCGGAAACTCCGATGTCTGACACGATGTGGAAACAGCTTTTTGTCTGCACCCATGTCCGACCCCATGGACACGTGGACCCTATGGTGAGGTGTGATTGGTCGCATGAGGCGGAGATCCGGTAGAGACGAGTGTGACGTGTGGATTGTGGATGTGTGTGGAGATTTGGTGGGACCTGGCGCTTGCAGTAAGTATGGGCTCACAGGATTGGAGATGCGCCCACCGGATGAGCGCTCATGTTCGGTGCGGAGTCACGCATCCTGTCCGTCCGCCGACTTCCCTAACTGCAGGATAGGCCCAAGGCGTGAACGTGTGGCCAGCGAACGTATCCTGATCACTGCCTGCATTGGCTCAAGTCAAGTTGCCGGACTACCCCACTGAATCTGCCCCACCAGACATGATCATGCGCACACAAGACCTCGCTGGATGAAGCCTCGTGTCGTCCGGACCGGGTCGTGGTGCACCCCGGTGATGGCGTACAGAATGGAGAAGTGCCACACCGGATGGGGACGGACCAGATCGTTCCTTCGGTCCGTCCACCGTGCCCACACTGGATGTCGACGCAACAAGAACAAGTCTAGTGCGCGCCGCGTGCACTTACGCAACGGCGTCGATCCCGACCGGATGAGACCAAGATCCACCAAGGCCCACGTGCGGTACCGAATGAGCCGCACATCCAAGGGAGAAGTCCAGTTCCAAGACGAAGAGACGGTGTATCCAGGTACCTCTGTCATCATATGATGAGTGTGCCTGGAGAAGTGTCGCCGTCAACAAGTCTCCGCATACCGAAAACAAGACGAACATACTGAAGCACTACCAAGAAGCACAAGCATACTCAAGACAAGCGAAGCATAGTGAAACCTACATTAAAGTCAGCGAAGTGATAGAAGATAGCTAGCCAAACGTAAGATCTAAACAGAAACCAATTTGCCGAAGAACACGCGGACGATTCTGGCGCCCGAGGACAGCAGTAGAGCCTCGCCTTTCTCGTCTTCAAGAGCCCTCCGGGAGACTGCCTGCGCGCGGTCTAAGTACGTTTAGGGACGCTTCCAAGGCCTCACCGGCAACCTCATTCCCTGCCGACGCTGCACCTTGTCTCCGTACATGAGGACAGGCTCTTCATCCGGTAACTGCAGGAGTCCCTCGCGGATACACAACCGAACCCCAGCACAGAACATAAAGTTCATACCCAATAACACGTCCACACCTTCACCGATGTTCGCGACCCACACATCCATAATATACACGACTCGCGCACCAAGCGTGATCTTGACTTCCGCACTAGCAGAGATGTTGATCTATTTGTGTCGGTGGAGCTTGATCTTGAGTCTACGCGCAAGATTCAGACTGATCATGCTCACCGACGCTCCAGTGTCCATCAATATCTCCAAACGCAAGTCATTCACTGCACCATGCACCGTAGCCACCTCATGCGAATCCTTATCTGGCTCATGATCTACCCACCATCCGTACCGCTCCCCCGGTTCCAAACGAAATTCGGTCGGTCCATCCGGTCTCCGCGATTCGGTATGGCTCAATCCAGAACGATAATCAACTTGGTCAGACTGAATCGGGTCATCGTTGCTCAGAGCAATCATGCATTGTTGGTGGTTATCTTGGCGTTTGGCTCGCAGTTCCGGTCCGACATAGGCTAACACACACAATTCAGGGGGCTTACGCCCGGCGCGTACTGGGTCCCCACCCAGCGGGCTTAGTGGTTTAACGGCCCACCTGAACTTGTCGCGTTGTCGTCCAGCAGCTGATCCAGTATGTTCTTCGGTACGTCTTTCAGTGCTCCTTCTTGGGCCAGCTTCTTCAGTGCCTCCAGGGTCTTCATCATCTCACAGTGTCCATCGTGGAACAGTCCGCACAGCTTGCATGGGAGAACTTTGCACACACGCATCGGGTGTCCACGTCGGTGGCAGCGGTCGCACACGATGTCCATCCAGCAATTCTCCGGGCGGTGTCCGTGTCTCTCACACTTCTCGCAGAACTCGTTCCAGTCAGGATTGTTCCCCCTTGGTGACTGCGGCGCCGAGGACGGACCGAATCTTGATACTCCAGATTGTTGTCCTGGGGGCGAGGGCTTCCATCCCGAACCGGTCATCACACGACACACCGCGTCACGCACCACACCTTCATCCAGTACGGGCTGCACCGGATCCGGGTCTGCTTGTCGAGTCGGGGCAGGGGAGACCAGATCTGGCTTCGGTGCGGCAGGGATTCGGTAATCCTCCGCCTCATCCTGAAAACGCGCATGCCGACCCTCTCCGTCAGACTCATCCTCGCTCTGCGCAATATACGCACGTCCAGAAGGCTTCGGTCTGAATCGATCGCGATCACGGTCGCGGCGAGCGTTGTCCGCACGGAAGTCGCGCGGTCTGGACGACGGTTCCTCGCGCTCACTGTCCTGGTATTCCTCATCGTGTTGACGAAGGATGAACTCCAGGTCGTCGATACTGTGTATCCGCTGACTCTTCAGACTGGATCGCAGCCTCGATTCGGTGAGCTTCCTGATGAATCGCTTGATGTGCATCTCTCGCGTCTTCGATGACTTCTTGAAGTTCACGTTGGCCTTGTAGGCCGCAGCGTTCAACCGATAGAAAAAGTCGAGGGCGGATTCGGTCCGTTTCTGGCTTGCTGAGTAGTAGCGCTCCGAATCGGACACCTTCGACCGACAGTACTTGTTCTTGAACTCGCGGGATAGCAGTCTCCAAGTGTCACGCGTGTGCCTCGGCAATTGTGCACGCCAGTGACGTGCGGACGTCGGCAGCTTCAGGCGCAACTCGTAGACCTTCATGCTGTCCGTCCAACCACCCTTGACCGTCAAAGCGAGGAACCGCTCCCACCATCTTGTCCGCTCCTGGTACGAGGCCTTGTCGTCGAAGTCTTCAAGCGAACTGGAACTCACATACGGTCTGAAGTTCATCACCGTCTTGCCATCCTGTGTCGTCACCGACGTGGAGTGCGTAGGCACATTGGCCAGTGAGTCGTCCGAGTCGCTGGAGCTGTAGGCCTCGTCAGAGTCGTCGCCCGAGCTTGAGTCCGGGTCCGAACCGGAGGGGTCACCGCCTCTGCGGCTCCGCCTACCGGACGAACGCTTGCGCGCGCCAGACCCGGTGTCCTTCGCACTCTTGGAGGCTTCACCCTTCGCGGGCGGAGGTTTGGAGTCCTTCGCGGGTGCATCTTGCTTGCCCTTGGACGGCGCGGCTCGTGCGGCGCGAGCTTTAGCTCCTGCAGTCGCCTTCGCCTTGAGAATGCTGTCGATCGTCGCTTGAAGCTGAGTTGCTAGAAGCTCGTCGACACGAGATGACGCAGATCCGCTGGGTACCTGACCAGATGGGATAGGCACACTGGGTATTGGGTGCGACGTCTCACGTCCGGTCTCTGTCTTCACTTGCGTTGCCGAATCAGGTCCTGATGTTGCCGGAGCAGCTGGATTTTCCTGGCGTGTTGCACGAAGGTCGCGCAACTGATGGGCCTGAAACCGCTGGATGTTCCGGGAAGATTCCCGCTCCCTCTCCCGTTCAGCTTCAAGCTGGTGGACCTTCTCTTGGAATAAATCCAGTTGGGCGTTCAGTCCCCGCTGGACGTCCTCGGCCCAGCGTGCTCGTTCGGCTGTGGCTTGCGCTTCCTGCTGCTTCCAGCGCTCGGTGAACTCCGCGGCGGCGAGCGCGCGTTCCAGACGGGCTGCCTCAGCGCGGGCGTTCTCAATGGCGGCGGCCACCTCGTGCTCTTGGATCGGCGACACTGGAGGCTGGTCGGACAGGATCGGGGGCTCCGGGACCGGAGCGTTCTGTCCCCATCCGGTCTGCTGACTGCCGTGGACGGCAGCATTGCGTCCGACCAGCTCCTGAATCGCGTGGAACGCACTCTGGAGGCCTTCGCCCAGTCGAGCCGTGTTGGCAGCGGACTCCGCTTGGCTCAGCTCCATCCTGGCCAGGGCTTCCTGCGTCTGACGCGTCATGTTGAGCGCGACTTGGGACGCCCCAGACATCACGGACATCGCTGAACGACTTGACCGACCGGATCGACTCGACCTGGACGACCGACTCGGTGCGCGCTTCGATCTCGACGACCTTCGGTGGCGGTTCCGGTCAGTGTCACTGGAGTCAGAGTCGCTCGGTCGCTTCTCGCGTCGGGAGGAGGCGTGCCTACCGGGTGAAGCCCTCGACCTTCGGTCACTCCGGACGGTAGTGCGATCGGACTCCGACATAACGACATCGTCCTGATCCACCACCGTCGATGACCGAGGGAGTGGTGTCCGGGTGATCTCCACGGTTCCTCCACCTGCGCCAGACTGAATCGCTCCCGCTTGCGCGGTCATCACCATGGGTCCGTACCCAATCGCGGACATGTGCCTCGCGACATCGTGTCCGGACCACAGTGACGACGACGACGAGCTGCCTCTGGACGACCGAGCTCCCGATGCCGCACTGAACGTCGACTCATTGGATCCGGCCGTCGTACCGAACAAGCTCGAATCGAGATCCGAGGGTGAGCGGGACGGCGGACCGAATGGAACCAGCACTCCTGTACCGGATGCGCGTCCAGACTCACTGAACGCGTGGTACGAAGAGAGCGAGGAGAGCGACGGCGTGGACAGCGGCGGCGCGGACGGGATCGACGATGCGGACTGGACGGACGACGGGCGAGGCCGTCCGTGGTGCGGGCGCTTGGAATCCGGTTCGCCGGTGGACGACCCTTGCGGGCTTCGCGTCCCAGTAGTCCAGCTTCGTAATCCGACATCAATAGATCTCCATTGTTGTCTTCAGCATGGTAGTCCAGGATCGGTGCTCGCACAGCTTGCAGCGGCGTTGATCCAGTGTTCTCAGCATCGGGCCCAGTCCGGTCTTGTGCGTCCGGCGCATCCAGTACGATCTTGAAGGGCACACCGGATGACAGCTCGCGCCACTCGATCAGCTCGAACGCGAGGAAGTGCTGAACGTCTTCGACCACAGAGCGTACCAGGCTCGGTGCGACTCTGGAGGACTTGGACTGGAACCACATCGGGATCAGGTTGTGAAACCTGAAACCAGCAGCGAAGAGGAGAGACTGGGTGAGGGCAACGCACTCGCGTGACGAGAGCAGGCTCGGCGGAATCACGATACCCGTGACATCCTGGGCCAGACACAGCTCAAGCCGTACCGAATCCAGCTCCGCGATCCATGCAGCGTCTTGACTTGCCATCGCCATTCGGTCCGACAGGTACTTCGACGTCGCCAACGCAGCCGCCCACCATTCAGTGAAGTCGGGTGCCGGCTCGGGCCAGGCATACTCCACCTTGAGCGGGACGACCGTGCTTTCACGGTGCTGCTCCCAGCGGCGCACTTGCTCAGCCACGTACGCCTTCGCCTGAGCCTCGCTTACTTGAGCCTTGGTCTCGCTGGGTCTTCGAGGGTCCGAGGGCGCCAGACTGGATCGGGCTTCACTCTTGAGCGCGGGTGCTTCAGCAGTCGCGGCCGGACCGGATTGCGCGGGTGCAGACCGGGTCGCGGCTTCGTCGTTCAGTACGCCATCTTCTTGGACAGTCGACAGCGGTCCTTCGTGCTTGATCGTCGGGACTTCGTCCAGAATCTCGACTTCATCATCCGGCTGAGGAGAGTCCGAAACTCGATCCTCGGCCGGGGGCTCAACCTCATCGGCGCCTCCCACAGACGCCTGGGCGGGTTCCTTGTCCTGTGTGGACTCACCCTCATCCAGTCCCGTCGTCGGGTCTGGGACACATTCGGTGCCGGCCGGCACAGACTCGGTCGAGTCCGCCTCCAGAGCCTCGTCCTGGTTTGCTTGGTGCGCATCCAGAGCGGAGGACACCGGGGCCGCTTGATCTTGAACGGCCGCCGACGCCTTCTCCTTCTCCTCCAGGGCCGCCTTGCGCTTCTCCGCGCCAGCCTTCCGAGCCTCCCGGACAACGTCGTCCAGGGCCTTGTGCTCCTCCGGCGGCAACCCTTGTCCTCGACGCGACTGACGAGACGCCTCACCGCGTCCGCCTCCGTGTCCACCTTCACGTGCTTCCTTCCTTCCAGTCATAACCAAACTGTTAGTCCCGGTAGTCAGTAGAAACACCCCTTTAGACCAAATCAATATACAAACAACTCCGGTGGAATCCTAGGCAACCAAATCCGGGCACGCGCACCAGCTGAGGCGAGGCGGGTGAACGCCTTTATCGTCCAGGGGTGTATAGCGCGCTATGCCGGACCGAATGAAATTCGGGTTCGGAGTACCAGAGATTGTCCACGCGATAAGCAGCCCACGGGACACCGAATATGACCCGGGCCTGGAACCTCTTGGACGCACCGAATCGCGCTGATGCGGTCCGGTGTTTGGCGTGTGTCCTTGTGTCAACCCCTATAGGTATCGTTTACCTTTGGCGGACCGGACTTCACCGAAGTGAGTTGTTGGAAATACAGAATAAAGTCTGCTGGGTGTGTTCATGAGATAAACCACACCGAATGAACAGAGGGTCAGACCGAATGGAAGGGATCACTGTCAGATCCGTAATTCAGACCAACCAACCACACAGAAATACAATGCCGAGCTAAACGTCACAAAATATGCAGCCACCACTTATTCTTTGAGACCCTTGGGTGGGGGGTCTATACACCAGTCAACTTCGGAGCCGTCACCCAAGGCACTGGTCAGCCCTGGATGCACACTCACTTACGCGTACCACCCTCACAGAATGAGGGAACAATACAAAATATAATTCAGTCCTATCACACAGTAGTCGATCAATTCGGTCTGGGGGGGTGACTACCTCAACCACCAAAGACACACAATAGGGAATATGAAATGGATGCCCGGATAGGACACGCAAATAGGAAATGAAGCTCTCACAGGTCACTCCAGGGCGCGAAACCCCAGTCACTGCCGACCTCGACTTGGTACCTTTGAGTCCCCACTACACCGGTGCTCGCTACACCGGTGAGGCCTTGGAAGCGTCCCTAAACGTACTTAGACCGCGCGCAGGCAGTCTCCCGGAGGGCTCTTGAAGACGAGAAAGTCGAGGCTCTACTGCTGTCCTCGGGCGCCAGAATCGTCCGCGTGTTCTTCGGCAAATTGGTTTCTGTTTAGATCTTACGTTTGGCTAACTATCTTCTATCACTTCGCTGACTTTAATGTAGGTTTCACTATGCTTCGCTTGTCTTGAGTATGCTTGTGCTTCTTGGCAGTGCTTCAGTATGTTCGTCTTGTTTTCGGTATGCGGAGACACTTCTCCAGGCACACTCATCATATGATGACAGAGGTACCTGGGTACACCGTCTCTTCGCCTTGGAACTGGACTTCTCCCTTGGATGTGCGGCCCATTCGGTACCGCACGTGGGCCTTGGTGGATCTTGGTCTCATCCGGTCGGGATCGACGCCGCTGCGTAAGTGCACGTGGCGCGCACTGGACTTGTTATTGGTGCGTCGTCATCCAGTGTGGGCACGGTGGAGGGACCGAATGAACGATCTGGTCCGTCTCCATCCGGTGTGGCACTCTTCCATGTTGTACGCCATCACCGGGTGCACAACGATCCGGTCCGGACAACACGAGGTTTCATCCAGCGAGGTCTTGTGTGCGCATGATCATGTCTGGTGGGGCGGATTCAGTGGGGTAGTTCGGCAACTTGACTTGAGCCAATGCAGGCAGTGACCAGGATACGTTCACTGGCCACACTTTCACGCCTTGGGCCTATCCTGCAGTTAGGGAAGTCGGCGGACGGACAGGATGCGTGACTCCGCACCGAACATGAGCGCTCATCCGGTGGGCGCATCTCCAATCCTGCGAGCCCATACTTACTGCAAGCGCCAGGTCCCACCAAATCTCCACACACATCCACAATCCACACGTCACACTCGTCTCTACCGGATCTCCGCCTCATGCGACCAATCACACCTCACCATAGGGTCCACGTGTCGATGGGGTCGGACATGGGTGCAGACAAAAATCTGTTTCCACATCGTGTCATGCCGACAGGCGTTCCAGGAGTTGCAAGCACAGCACACCATTGAACCCGTGGCCCGTGCTCCGGAGGAGCTCGTTCTGCGTACGTCTCTGCAAGAGCTACTCCTGACTCCACAGTCCACGACTGTCTCTGAGAACCGCGAGCGGTTGCGGCTGCAAGCCCAGGGAATGTCTGTGCTCGCCATGCAGACGAACCCTGTGGTGCTCAGCCCGGGTGAGTGCTCGATCGAGTACGTAGCTCAGTTCGAGCTCTGGGCCGAGAAGAACAAGAAGCTCAGCTCGATGGATGCTCTCCGAGCTAGCTTCAGCGAAGTGGATGTTCGTTGAACGCAAGCTCCGCTTCGACTTTGCGAAGATCCGAGCCAAGCGCATCCTCTCGGCTAACGCCCAGTCGCAGACCCATTTTAGCGCTGCGCGCTTTGCTCTTTTGAGCACTCCAGCCACTCCTTCCCGCGAGGTAGTGAGTGCGGTGGGTCAGGGTCAGCCCCGGAGCAATGTGGGTTACCCAGCAGCTCCCCAGCTTATTGCCGGGAAGTGCGAAACGGCCGGCGTGTCGACTTTGAGCCCTCGGGGTGCTGGTGATCACGCCGATCAAAAGCGTCCACGTCGTCTGGGCAGTCTTGGCGGAGGGGCACGTCAAACTCCCATGAGTTCTCTGAGTGTGGGTACCCTCGCCACTTCACCAGATACTGGTTTTGACCCCGGCACCGCCGCTTCGCCAGCAGGCGCTCTACATGGTAGTGAAGGTTCCTTGCTCGTCGAGCAGAGCCGGTGGAGGCCGCAGTGGAGCCCGTTGCGACTCCGAGTAAGCTCCTTCAGGTCCAGCGGCAATCGGACCGCATTCGAGACCATATCCATGACGTTGATGCGCGCCTCGCGCATACTGCCACAGAGCTCGACGAGCTTGCTCGAGACTTGGGCTGGGTTCAAGTGCCTCCCGAGGTCTGGGACCGGCTCCGACACTTGGAGAGCTGGGTGCAGTACTATGGCGATCGCGACGACCGTCGTAGCCAGGAGCTCTCCGAGCTTCGACGTCAGCAGGCTGCATTGCAGGGTCAGATTGACCTTCTGGCCGACATGCAGAGGCCGCCCGCTGTGCCTCCTGCGCCTGTGGCCCCTGTGACCCCTGTGCCTGTGGCACTTCCGACGCTGACTCTGCCGCCAGGGCTCGCGGCGCCGCCGATGCCGAGCCTTCCACCTGTGTCGGCGGTGCCTTCATTGGTGATCGCGTCTACGACGCCTGCAACTGCGTCCTCGACGATTGCGACCTCCGCGCCTGCGACCTCGTCGCCCTCGGCGCCTTCATCTGCACCTGCGTCAGGTCATGGTACGGCTTGAGCAAGCCCACGTAGAAGACGGGATGTGTCTGCATCTTCTTCGGAAGATTGAGCGTGTACGCAAGGCCCTTCCTGGCCGCGACCTTGAAGGGTTCGATGAAGCGCGGGCGCAACTTCGTCTTGAAGACGGCTGACACTGCATGTGTAGGTAGGCTCTTAGCATTAAGCAGCACCAGGTCTCCAACCTCATAACTTCCACCATTGCCTCTGCCTCTGGCATCTTCATCTTCCTTTTGCTTGTCGTGGCTTTCAGCCATTGCGTCACGCACGTGTCATAAGACACTCAAGCGCGTCGACAAGAAAGCGCCAACCTGTTTACTAACGGAAGTCGGGCTGACATCGGCTACCCGATCAGCTTAATCGGCTTACGCTCCCCCACCAAGCTCGGGCCCATCACGTAGAGGCGTCAGCGGGACGCGGAGTTAAGACAAGTTGTTCACGTAGAACGGCGTGTAGCCGGCCGAGGTGTGCACACCGTTGTACAACGCAAGCTCAACGAGTGTTAGTATACCGCTCCAGCGGCACAAACGCTGCGGAGCACGTCTTGATGACGCGATTCACCCGCTCCGTCTGACCATCGGTCTGCGGGTGATCCGCCGTGGACATGTCCAGCTTGGTGCCAAGCACCGCAAAGACCGCACTCCAGAAGTTGGGGGTCTCTGACACGAGGTGGTTTTCAGAAATTTGCCGACGTTGTGCCGTCACGCTTGTGACCTGGAGTTTGTATCGAAGTATGATTGGTGGGTAGCTGGGAGGAGCACGGCTGTACCCGTGTGACACGAGTGACGATGGTGGGAGAAAAGAGATTCAGTGGGATGAATCTAGTGCCTGACCGCAGATGGGCCCAACTGACTGGAAGTGTGAATCCTGGGAGTGCACACCCAGGAATTCAGAAGAACACTCAGTCCAGTCCCGGACTTTCCCTTACGATGAGTGCCTAAGGTCTGGCGGAAAGTGTCTCTGGAGAACGTATCCCAGAGTACACCTCATCTTGCTGTGGGTCAGAGCACTACTATGGATCAGATCCCCTGAAAACCAACCCCACTACCACCGTGGACATGCGCCGGAAGCCGTACAACCCGTTAAGTGTTCGTATTTGTGGAGATACACGCGAGTCTGTGATGTACACGACCTATGATCCAGAATATCACACAAGAAATCCAGAGTATCGGATGACGATCCAGAGTTCACCTCCCCAAGAACAGGTGACCCAGAGTTTCAAGTGATCCTCTGGATTTGGACCATGAACCCAGACTCCCCATACTCAGAACAAGTGTTTCCCAAGTCAGCACCCAAGAATCCCCAAGAACCCTCAAGAGATCCCCTGAATTCCACTGATCCTCAGAAGCAATCCAGAGTATCACATGAATCTCTGAATGTCGAGCCAGTTGGGAGTCAGTCTGCAATCAAAGTGATGCGTGACCTTGAAGATTGAAGTGCAGATCGACTGACTGGATACCTTCGAGGAGTTGAGAGGGAGTCCTACACTATACAAACCCAAGTCTAAGGACCCACATTTAGCACTGTGGACATCTTGCGACGATGGAGTCGCAAGCCGATCGCAAGTCTGGACCGCTGAACCCAAGGTATACTGAAGACAAGATATTTGACCCCGAGCATAGTGAAACGAAGATATTTGCCCGTAGAAGAATGCAGAAGAGAGAAAGAAGTAAGAGAGAGAAGTAGCTGATAAAAGACAAACAGAGTTCTTTTTACCCTGTACTGCGCAAGTGACTTCGGCCAAGCCTGCCGACGGAAATCCGGAGGACCCGAGACTACGACCGCGGGACGCTAAGGGCACATCAACGGCGAAGGACAGCCGTCTGTGTAGACTCCATCAAACTCAAGTCCAGTTAGGTGGGGACCAGCGACGGCCTCGTGCTTCCTGGAGTGATCCACCTATTTCATATCCTAGTTGGGTCACTTGCTGTGCTCGTGGTAGCCCATTTCATATTATTCCAGAGGGTATTCTGGGGTGCTAGGTAGTCGCCTCCAGGATTGTGTATTGACTGCTTGTGTGAAGGGAAAATGTAACTGATAGTGATTGTATTTTCCTCCTATACGGGAGGTGGTGCGCGTTTTGTGTGAGTCTCAGGGGAGCTAGGCCTCTGAATTTCAGACTCGAGTGAGCCTAGTGTGTGAGTGACCCACCGTCCAAGGGTCCAAAAGAATAAGTGACGGCTAGTTGTAGTGTTTGTATACTCTGTATTTGTTGGTTTTATCGAGCTACGAAGGCATTTGGGTAAGGTGTCTTCTGAGTTCCTCACCCCAGAGTTGACTGAAATCCTGAATCCTGAATTCGTGATATTCTGGATTTCGGGTGATCTGATTCTCTGGGTTTTGCCTCTAGTGTCGAGGTGCGTTCTGGATTAGACGTGCACCTCAGCGCTTCTTCGAGGCTACATTCGAGTTTGGTGAAGTGCCGTTCCGTCAAAGACAAACGAGCCGACAGGGATTACACAAGGTACCCACGCCAACCAAGGAGAGTGATCCTCAGGGTTTAAAGCTTTGCGGCTGCGAACCTCTGGATTTACCTTCTTGCTGTTGACTATCAAGTCGGTTCTCTGGGTCTACACCCTGAGGACCTTCTTGGGCTGCGCTATACGAACCCCCCTGGGCGATAAAGGTTTCATCGGCCTCGCCTCATCTCGGTCCGAGACAATCGACTCAGGGAGTCCGTGTTGTCAAAACACACGGTCCAAGAACAGCGTTGCTGTACCTTTACCATCTATGGTATCCGGCACAGCCGCAAGGTGAGCCATCTTGCTCAGTCGGTCCACAAAGACCACGACTCCAGTGTTGCCCGCCGCGTCCGCCGGCAGGCCAAACACAAAGTCCAAACTCATGGATTGCCAACAGCCGAAGGGACAGGCAAGCTCGCCAACGGCGCTGCAGCATGAGGTGACGACTTCACTCGCTGACACGTCTCGCACGTGCGCACGTATGTGCTCGTCCACTTGTACATCTTCGGTCACCACTAGTGGGTGCTCACCGAGCTGTAGGTGTCCTCTCGGCCAAGATGGCCAGCCAGTGGCGTGTCGTGGGCCTCATAGAATATGCGATACTTCAGGTCCTCATCATGAGCGATGACCACGCGTGGTGTGTCTCCGGATCCAGTGCTGTGAAACAGCAGGCCACCATCGAGGGTGTAGCGATGCAAATGCTCGCGCGCACGCGCCGACAAGTCAATGTCCGAGTTTTGAAACTCCTTGCTCCCGGACCTTCAGCAACACGACACAAATAGCATCCTTAACATAATTGGCATAACCCGCTCGGGTCAGATCCGGTAATGACGAAAACATGGTCGGTACATGAGCCAACTCATAATCCGGTCTGCGCGGCAGCACGCCCGCGAGGACATTCTGCCTGTCGGGCTTATACTTCACCTCGAAGTTGTACTTCGCGAAGAAGGGAAGCCAACAGGCCATCTTTTGCGAGAGGTGACGTGACTGAGTCGCCGTGCGTAACGACGCATGATTCGTGTAAATCAGGAATGGCTAAGAGTCCAACAGGTGGACCCTGAACTTGACGAGCGCATACTTCATCGCAAGTAGCTCTTTGTCATGGACAGGATAGTTCTTCTCAGCAGCCTTGAGCTGACGAGACTCGAACACCACCATGCGCTCGCGCCCCTCGGCGTCTACTTGTAGTAGAGCACAGTCGATGGCAAAGTCCAACACGTCACAGACGACACTAAACGGATGAGCGGGGTCTGGTAAAGCCAGAATAGGCGCATGAGACTGTCCTTAATTACCGCAAACGCACCTTGATGCTCGGTGTCCCAACACCACTCCGCGTCCTTCTTCAGGAGATTGTAGCCATCTCAGCGTAGTTCTCGCTGTACTTGTGCCAGTAATTGGCCAAGCCAAACCACTTGCGAAGGTCCTTCTGGTTCTTAGGAACCGGTCAGTCAACAATGGCCTTGACCTTGACCGGGTCGACCCTCCGGCCACGCTTCTCGATGAAGCCCCCTAAGAAAAGGATCTCTTCCGCTCCGAAGATATATTTGTCAATGCTGGCGTACAACTTGTTTTGACGCATGCACTCGAGCACAGCACGTACGTGTTCGACATGGTTCTCCATATCAGTCTTTCCATGCTCCGCACGACTGTGGACAAAGATGTCATCGAAGTAGGTTTGCGCGTACGCCCGATGGGACCTGAAGAGCTGCGTCACAAGACGATTAAACGTCGCTGGTGCGTTCGAAAGCCCTTGGGGCATCACCAACCACTCCCAGGGCATGCTGCTCGGAGTACTCACCGCAGTGAGAGGAATGGCACTCGTCCTCAATAGCAATTGGTAGTAGCCATCGATCATGTTGAGCGCACTGTACACCGTACATCCTGCCATGTTTTTTTCTCAAAAGAACGTCCTTCCGAGGAATCGGCGTCTGCGCCGGAATGGCGGTGGCATGCAGCTTGTTGAAAGCATGCACGATACGCCACTTGTCATTCGGCTTTCTGACGCAGAACGTCAGCGTAGAGTGCGGAGACTTACTCTCATGCACCATGCCCGCCTCGTGCTTCGCACGGAAGAACGCGTCACTGCTTCTTCGGCAAGTGCCACTGCCTCGTCACGCAGTACTTCGTTTCCGGAACGAGATGGATTTCATGTCGAATACCTCGGCCGGAGGTAGTCCCGAGGGCGGTTCCTTCGAACCACGTTCTGGTAATCCATCACCACGTGATACAAGGGATCCGACGGGTCCTTCAGGATCGCCGATCCGCTCCGCGCATTCAGCGCCTTCTTGGTGTCCTCCAGGACAGCTTCATCCAGAAGCGAGGATGAGTTCAACTCTTCTTCAGGTCGTATGACCACCACCTCAGCCAAGTCTCCAGCCTTCAAGGCTTCGCCGAACTTGGCTAAGGACATCTCGTCCAGCTCTAGGAGAACGGATTGTGAGGGCAAGTCGTTGGGACTGATATCTCTGTCGACCGTCACTCCATTCACGAGTGTGTAGAGCTGCTCGCTCTCGCGTGGAGCCTCGCCGCTCGACACACCCTTCTCGACTCGTGAGACCGCAGACGCCTTGCGTCGCGCAGCTAGTGCTTTGCGACGCTGCGTCCTCTTCATGGACACTGTCCGCCCACAAGAGCTCCGTGATTTCGCGTGCTTCTTGACGCCAGATTTCACCGCCTCATTCAGATCCAGAGAAGCTCCAGTGCCTTTCATGACCCGCAGCCTCCACTCAGTGGATACGTGCCACTCCGCGATCTTCATCCGGGCAAAGCCCGTCGTCCCTCGGCATCGTGCTGACCGCGCCGTCGCTGGCACGCAGCAGGGTGTCGCCCTCAGACGCACACCCGCTCAGCGGAATTAGTGCCGCTCCACATCTGTGATCAGCCGGGCCTCGCCCATGGCCCCTCGGCTCCATGTCGACCTTGTTTCCACTTGGATACAGCGGGGCGTTGCCCTCAGGCGCACACCCGCTCAGCGGAATTCGTGCCGCTCCACCTGTCTTCCACGAACCACGCTCGGAACGCTAATTCTCAACACACACAGTGCCCACCAACTCGGAAACTCCGATGTCCAGCACATTGACCGACTCGGTCCAGTGCTCGCGCCAGAAGGGCTTCTGCTTCCTAGCAGAGGTGGGTTCATAACTCGCCAATGCTCCGCCAGGAGAGAAGTGCGTAGCACCAAGGGTCTTCACCGCCAATCGATCCAAGGCTTATGGCGTTCCAGCCACGCCATACCAAGGATGAGATCATATCTCGAATCGAGGTCTAAGACCAGACAGTGTTCCACGCTATGAAAATCCAAAAACTTCACGCCCAAGTCCACAGGGACTTTAGGCACCGTGACACGAGTGCCCGTCGCGAGACGAATAGTGACGATGTCACTCCCACGCGCTACCAGCGCCTCAGCATAAAGCTGACTTCCGTCCATCGTGGAACGCCGGGCATAATTACCCAACGCTCCCGAATCGATCAAAATCGTCCATGGCTTTGTGAAGCCCTTCACCCAAGCCTGGACAACTAGCAAGCCCGGCTTGCATACACAATCCGTGTTAGAGAGTACACTCTCTTCGGGGCTAAGGCCTGTCGACCTCCACCTCGCCGAGGCTCGATAGAACTTAGTTCTTCCCCAATAGGCCGCCCCGCGCCTACTGGGTTTTCTCGTTTCCCCGTGACGAACCAGAGCCCTGGCTCGAACCCGAAGAGCGGCTTGCCGAAGCCTGGCGTTGGAAGCGCAAGTAACGCGTGTCACCACAGATAAAGCATCGGCGGATGCCGCGCCGCTGCTCAGCAGCCCGAAGCTCGGCTTTTTCGTCTTCAGCATACCTGAGATCCATAGGCTCCGGACCGTTCGACGAACTGGTGTAAGGAGCGTTCCACCCAAGTCTCGACGACTTAAAGATGTGCTCCGCGTTCAACGCGATTGTGGAGAAGCACCGAATAAGAAATCCGCCTCGAACGGAAAGTGTTCTCCGAGAAAGGCGGCAAGGCCGGTCGACAGAGGTCCCGAATGGAAGATCGACAATCGATCAGCGATCGAGAGACAGGCTGTGTGGATCAGGCGTGGACTGAAGATCAGCGAGAGATCAAGTGACGCCGGCGCGTCGGGTACAACATGTGCAGAGGCGGATCGTGCAGAGACGGATCGTGCAGAGGCGGATCGCGCCCTATCGACCCCTGATGGGTGTCCAAGATCGGCATAGGCGCAAGCCCTACTGGAGGCGAACACCGGTGATCCGGGACGACCAAGGATGGAAGTAGGCGGATCGACGGTGAATGAGGATGCGCTCAAGTCCTCGATCGAGAGTCGATCGAGATCGGTGATCGGGATCGCTGATCGGGATCGCTGAACGAGATCGCCGATCGGGATCGCCGAACAGGATCGTTGATCGGGATCGCCGATCGGCCAAGATGGGAAGCACCAGAGGGGCGAAGATAGGACAGGAATCCAGTTGTTGTTTAGTTGTAGGATGGTAGACAAGATGGTAGCGGTAGAGAGAGAAGCCAACTAAACATAAATCAGAAGAGAATTTGCACCGAAGAGCACAAGTCCCCTCAAGTCACCAAGTCCCAGGAACTACATTGGCCTCGACAAGCGTCGACACTTTGGACAGTGAACTAGTGGTACGGTTAAGACTGGATTAATACATTGGCCAGCTTGACCTACTCTAGTGATCTATTTCTTGTGTGCGAACCCTCGATCGTCCGGATATTGCTTGGCCGGCGATCGTTCTCCTCTCGATCAACCTCGATCCCGCTATAGGAAGCGGCAGGCAACTCAAGGAAGGAAGGAACACACCCGAAAGGGCAACTACAGGCCTTGGATCGACTCCAGGCCGACCGATCGCAGCGAACAACCCTCGATCGGGACGAATACTCGGACGCAGAGCGAAGATTCCCGCGCTGCTCCACGGACTATCCCCGCGTCACGCCAAGACACTCGATCTTCACCAAGTGCTGCATCCTCGGAGCCCCGAGAGAGCAGATCCAGCCCGCCGACGGGTACACAAGGTGAGAACAAGTTCAGCCGATCACGGATCGTTGGGGGACCCCCTCCGTTAGTCGGTGTCTGGGCGCTGGTGGGAAGCTCGATCAGGCCTTAACCAGATTTTGGCTGATCCCGCTACACCACACGATGCTCACAGTCTCTTCAAAAGAGCTGGGGTGAGTACGGAATACCTCCGTCCTGGCAACGCCTGTACGAAGTCCCTCCATAAACACCGTGACGGTGGCTACCTCAGCCAGAGGGTCGGCAGACATTCCCGCAATGAGAGTTGTCAACTCCTGGACATAGTCCACCAGCTCCTTCTTGCTCTGCCGGGTCGTGAGCGTACATGATACGCCTCATTAGGCGGGGCGAACACCTGGGGCAGTTGCAGCTTCAGCAGATCACACGTCGGAAAGGCCATGTCGACCGACGTCCCTGACATTGGTGTCCGCTCTCTCGCTCGCTCACCGAGCTTCGAGATAGCTAGCGCCACGTGCTGCGACTGCGACCGGAGTAGAGCTGAGCTCATAGCCATCTCGACTTCACGGGTCCAAAGCATTAAGCTTTCCCCTTCCTTGCCTTTTAAGGTCTTCACGATCAACATGAGCGGTTTGAGTCTTGTTCCCGCGTCGGACGACGGAGGGGGCGCCTGGGACGTCGCGGCAGTCGCGGCAGTCGCCATCCTCTGCTGGAGGAGTACTAGTAGAGCATCCTCGTAGCTTGAAAACGCCGCAAGACGTGCATTCACCGCGTCGAGGCCTTGTTGCGCAAGTTGCGTCTCGCCCTCGGGGCCCAGCAAGGAGATAAGCTTTTTAAACGCATACTGCTGGTTAGGGGGCATGTGGCGTAGCAGACGTGTCAAAACCCGTTAGCTTCCCACTCCCACACCAACAACGCCTACACTAACGGGGGTGTAGGCTTGTCGGGTGATCCGAAGATCGCCCAGTTCGTTTACAGCGGTGTAGCGACCTACCAAGTCGTCCCAGGAGCCGTGCCACGAGCACACAGCGAATGTACACTTGTTGGGCCGGACTGACTTGTGCGATTACGGCGACCGATTTCTCGCCAAGTTCTCTTCGTGCTTGCCGCAGTGATGCTGTCGATGCTGGACAGCAAGTTACCATGAATTTTTCGCTCGATGACTTCAGTACTCAGCGAAATCCATGTTACTGTCCTGCATCCATACTCGCCGAGATGCTCGAGTTGACTTGGGCGATGAACGAGAAAACGCTTTACCACCGGCAAGTGAGCGAACTGCTCCATTCTCCACAGAGGGTCAGTTTATACAGACTCAGGTGTAGGATTGACTACTACTGCTACCAAGTGCAGTGGGGCTGCCGTAGCTTTTTCGTCAGAGGAAGACGTAACAGACCCACAGAGTCTCGGCTTAAGATAGCCCGTTCTAATACCAGAACGCAAGAGCCCGTACTCCTTACGGACTCCAAGATTTAACCCTTAACGGACATGTTCGGTGCAAAGCATAAATACTATTTTTGAATAATATAGTAAGACTAAATGCATGAACCGTAAACACAATAATTCGTGATGCATACCACAATATTGGTGCTAAGTGTCCCCCCCCCCCTGGTGCAGCCTACCCTTATTCACAAAAAACCTCAGGTGCACAAAATTATGTAAATCATACTATATTCATAGCGGCCTACACCGACCATGGTACTTGTACTACCTGCTCATAGCTCCTGCGTACGCGTCAATGCAAGTCAAAATGACCACCAGCTCGCTGTAAACTTTCACTAAATTAAGACAACCACTAAAATCTACATTGGCGGGTGTACATGTTCGAGATTTTACTGGGATAGGAAGCAACGTTAGTGCTGCTATCGCAGACCAAATAGGATTATATCCGTGGTACGTCAAGTCAAAATATGACCCCTCTTGACATCTAACTGGTACATCTCTATGAAACCGGTACGACTCCGGTGGCGCACTAGGCCCTCCAAAAGGCTTATATGCGTGGGCAGCCTGAACCGGTACGATACCTGTAACACCGGTATGGTCGCGGTGCCTTACTGGCCCCTCCAAAACGTTTATATGCGTGGGCAGCCTGAACCAGTGTGCTACTGATGACACTTGTATGAATCAATAAATATATTGGCTGTAGCGAAGTAAAGGGACGATTGTACTGTACAATAGCATGCCGATTCTACTAGCTGCAAATAGACCACAGCCAGGGTTCGCCTTTTTTAATTTTGTTGAGCATTGTCTGTTGATATATTGCGTCTACAGCTTTAAGGTAAATGCCCGGGCAGATGCTGCGTCTGCGAAGCAAGCGCAGGAGATGACCGAATTAATAAGTAAAAAATTAAAAAATTAAAAAAGGTTTATTCCAAAATCCTCCTATCCCAGTCTTCGCGGTGCGTTAGTTCAAGGGGTGATATTTAACACAAAAGCGTGAGCTGGAAAAATCCAGACCTTTGATTGGATAACTGGGGAGGGTGACAATTAACAAAGAGGGACACTTAACACCGATATTACGGTACACTATTTAGTGTGCACCACAAATCTATGCGGGTGGTGACAAGACATTCAAAACACGATGTAACAACTTATTTTGACCAATAGGCTGCTCGCAACACATTTTGACTCTGGACGAGAACAATCCGATCCCCACAGCGTCGGCTGGGCGGCAATTAAGCGGTTCGCCACCTCACCTGCTACATATAACTGCTATCTCGGCGCTAGCAAATCTATCGCTCATTTATTGTGGCTGGACATACGATCGTGGATACTAGGTGGAAGCACTGGTGCATAGGCATAAATCTGGTGTGACGGTGGATAAGTGGGGAGTTGAAGACGCTACTGTTTGGAGGCCGTGGTGCGACAATACCGCGTAAAGGAGTTGATATACAAGGGTATTTTATTCCGTGTGACTTTTCGTACGAGTTTCGGTGGAGTTTGGAGTCGGCAGAAGTGGTATTTTCTGGTGTTACGTTGTGGTGAGCTACATACTGGCGAGGCGACGTGGTGGTTGTGACGTGGGAAGGAGGCACATCATGCCACAGTCACAGGGCACAAATGGGGGGTTGTTTCCGTGCGAAAAATGCTCATATGTGTGTGCCTCGCAAGAAGCAAGAAGATATCATGTCCGTAATGAGCACCAAGAACTCGCAAAGTGTGTGGTTTACGACGTTGGTAACCGTCCTATTACGCAATTGGTCAAACGCGTAGAAGGTGTATTCAAATGCCCACGATGCAAATATTTCTCGAGTGATCCCAAACTTTTGCGTCAACACACCAAGTCATGCAAGCATTCGCCGCAAAATGCTCGAAACCTCTCGTCGAAAATGTGCAGCCCTGCTGCCATGCTACATGATATTGGGATTGAGTACAACAGGGAGGTTGGACTCGTCGTATGTGCTATCTGTCGCTACGCATTATCTGCTGGTGTAAAGGAAGTGGCCCTTCACTTTAAACGAGTTCATGATGTGACTGTCCCGGCCAAACTATTGGGAAAAAAGCTTGAAGTACTTTCGTACGCGACACAAGCATCTCTTCTCAAGTATCTAAAACCCACGCGGATGCTGTTGGAGAGGGTAGACGGAATCGAGATAAAATCCGGTGTGCGATGCCCTCATTGTGCATACTTCTGCCCACTTGAAGACACAATGGCGAGGCACCTAAAATCGAAACATGAAGATACCACAACGGACGTATCGCAACTTCAGTGCTTGGTGCAATCACTTTATTCAGGCGCGAAGACAAAATATTTCGGTGTGCAAGGTGATGTCGGCTTCTCCACGCATGCAGATGATTCAGATGCAGTGGACCGTGCTTTAAGTGATTTTTCACGATCTCATTTGCATGTTGCCCCTACGGATGATCGCCTTGTACCACCGTTCCTTCGCCGGATGAAGTGGCACGAGGTCGTTCGTACATATTGTACGGATAAAGTCCCTGAAGCCATCGCCTCGGTTAAATTTGACCCCAACTCAAAATTTGTTGAGTTAGTGTTTCCGGTTGTGTGTCGGTATTGGGAGCTCAGCCAAGAAATTATTGGTACCCGAGAGTATTTGCTTGAGCGCATTCTGTCGTCAAAAGGAAGTGACATTGAGCCGGCGTCGGCTTTGCGACGCATTCAATCAAGTTCTGAAAAGTACTGCAAGACCATGACCTCTCTCCTGCAGATGGTTAGCACTCATGCCAAGCGCTTCATTATTACCTCAAGCTCTTCTATGGACGATGATCTGGTTGATCGATTGGAGTCCCTATTCCAATCGTGCTCTGAAGCTGTCGTGGCGACCTCCTCTGAGCATTACAGAGCGGAGCATGTTCGTGTCGAGCAACTTGCATTGCTAGATGGTGCCCTTGAAAGGATTTTTCGGATTGATTTGGAAAATGAACACTCCCCAAGTGAGTTTCATGCATTTCCAACTCATCGATTTGTTGTATGCTCTTCTATCCGTGGTCCGACAAAAGATGCTGCTGGATACGTACAGTTTAAGCAACCTGGTCAAGTGACTAGTTTAGTCGCTATCTTAAAGTATTGGGCTCGGATTTCCGCTCTGATGAACCTTCATCAGCTATCGTGGGGTGTGGAAGCCAACGATCAAAACATGGCGACGCGAAAAAGGGCGGAGGCGCTACGCTTTTATCTTAAGACTGGATATCGAACGCCTTTTAACCTGCTGCAAGAGGTTATAAGCTTTGGCTCGAGCATTGCCATGGCACCTGAGCAACGGCGAATTCCTCACATTATGTGGCTGGGATCTACTCATGATGCGCTCCTAGTTGAAGGCCATCGTGTTACTTTGGAGACGCTTTACGAATTAAAAACAAAGCTCATCGATCGGTTTGGTAAAATGCTTCGTGACAATGTGCTCTTGGGCTACGACATATCTGCGGTTGAAACACATTTAATGTCGGATGAGCAGTGCTGTTACGACGACTACAGCAACGACAGCTGTGGATACAGCTTTCTCGAAGACGACAGGAATCCATGGAAGTCGATGCGCATGCATCTCGTTAAGTACCTTCTTCAGACTCATCGCTCCAAGTTTATCGTCAAGGTGGTCAACGGCAAAATCACATTTGGACTTGCTTCGTTGTCCCAGTGGTGCAAACAGGTTGACAAGCTCACGAAGCTTCTTGCGCCTCTGATTTATATCACGTCAGGTCAGCCATCAAGAGCTGCCGAGCTAAGCGCTTCAACTTTAAGAAACACAGTTTCTGGTGAACGTTCGGTATATATTTTGAACCGCGAAGTCATGATCATACAAAGATATCATAAAGGGCTGACGATATCGGGACAGCATCGCTTAATTGCGCGATTCCTGCCGCCAGAGTTGACTTTAGATTTTGTGGTCTACGCTGCCCTTGTGCGCCCGGCGCAAGAGTTTTTTTTCTCTCAACTACAACGTGGGAGCTTTACGTCGGACCGTTCCGGTGAAGGTGACGCTTTGTTTTACTATCTATTTAGTACTACCGAGCAGGGTCGGCTGAATGGGAAAGGTTGCCGTGCTGCAATAAACATGAATTTTGTAAGTTGCGGTAACCAACTTTCTGTTCGGACTTACCGACACGTCGCGATCGCATTCATGGAGAAGAACGTTACGTCAACAAGATCGAATCAGGACATGTTTGATTTTCAAGCCGCTCATGCTCCAGCAACCGCTTCTACGTTGTATAGCCGTTCTACGACTGACCCGTACTTTATGTCGCGCGATGATATGGCCGAATTTGTGTCTTGTTCGCACCAATGGCATAAACTTCTCCGATCTGGTAATTCGACTAGTACCAATGGTTTTGCCTCAAGTGACCAGTCCGAGATAATACCAAGGAGGAAAAATTTGCCGACGTCACACGAGCAACAAATTTCAAGATTCAGTCAAGCTGCTCCGCACGGACGCCAAATTACAGTTGTCGCGCCAACTTTCAGCTTTTTGACTATTGGCGAAGCTATAAGTAGCTTGCTTCCGCAACACTTTGGATCAGCTCGGATTTTGCTGAGATCATTTCTTCGTGACCAAAGTGCATCTTTTCGGTCACGAGAGCAGTGCGTTGCAACGACACTGATTTTGCAGAGCGTCTCGAATTTACTTGTCGTACTCCCAACAAATGGTGGGAAGTCCTTGTTGTTTCATTTGGCCGCGTTTTCGGATTCTACGCGTGTTGTCATTGTCGTTGTGCCTTTGGTAGCACTTTTATTGGACTCAATTCGGAAGACAGAACAATTGGGAATCAAG
Source organism: Phytophthora melonis (assembly GCA_024211575.1). Classification (NCBI taxonomy): domain Eukaryota; phylum Oomycota; class Peronosporomycetes; order Peronosporales; family Peronosporaceae; genus Phytophthora; species Phytophthora melonis. Next base: position 4,074,724 of record JAMXKT010000037.1, on the reverse strand, counting down.
TGCTCTGAATATCAGCCCGATATGAGTCCTTTCGCAGCGCTCCCGTCTATTTTGTTCGTTCGAGTAACGCACTTGGAGCATCAAAATTTCCGGACTTTCCTACAGTCGCTACAGGGGCAGGACAAACTAAGCAGGATATTTTTTGACGAAGCTCACTTGGCTATGACTTCGCAAGATTACCGCCAGTGCATGTCATTCGTCCATGTGCTATCGTCCATTTCGGTCCAGAAGACACTATTGACGGCAACTCTTCCACCCACTTGGGAAAATGATCTGATGACAATTTTTGGCTTCCCTTTCGTCACTGTGAGAACGCCGACAGTACGAACATCAATACGTTACGAAGTGGTGGAATTTCTATCGAATACAGATATGATGAAGGCATGTCTATCGTTGATTAAAGCTCGTATGATACATCCTGACAAAGGCATTGTCTTTGCGATGACAAAGCCAAAGGTCGAAGAAATTGCAAGTTATTTAGAGCGCCACACGTCCAACCTGGTCGCCCGGTATCACAGTGGAATGACGTTCGATGAGCGCAAGAGCAATTTGTCATTGTGGAAGTCCTCTAACTGCTCGTATATTGTCGCAACGTGTGGATTGGGTCAGGGTGTGGATTACCCGAGCGTGCGAACCGTAATACATTTTGGAATGGCCCACAGCTTGACCGATTACGCGCAGGAGACTGGTCGGTCGGGGCGTGATGGCAAGCTAGCAAAATGTGTCACCATATACAGTGAAACATACTTTCAGCGCTTTTCGAAGCGTTTGACGGTGGGGTCAGCGAACAATAAAGGCGAATATCAAGCCCTGAATACACTGCGGGCGTTCCTTTTGGATAAAACCCGCTGCAGGAGGCAACGACTACAAGAGGCGATGGACGGTTCGAGTTTTCCGTGCACGGTTGACGATGCCAACGAGTTGTGTGACGTCTGTGGTGGGGCTATGGGAGGTGATCAAATGAAGACCACAATTGCACCAGCGTCACAAAGCATTCGGTTGCAGTGTGCAGAAGCAAACACCAGAGTTCTCGATGACGAAAGAGTTTACATGCTGTTGCAGGAGATGATGTTCAACGATGAATCGACCCATTGCACGGTGTGTTGGGTTTCTAACCCAGCAAAATTCGTTTATCACCCCGCAGAGGCGTGCCCACATCAAGCAGGACATTGTTTGAAATGCCTTGATGTCCATTTTGTACACGAGTGCGAGAATCATTTAATTTTCGGGACTCGCTATCCGTCGTGCTTCTTCTGCGGCGTTCCAATACATAGCGCACATCGGAAAAATGACCTTCATTTTGGTAGTAAGCCAGGAGCTTCCTGCAACTCTCGACTGCGCGGAAGGATGATCCCAGGTGCATGGAGATTTTATGACGTTTGTAGAACTCGTGAATCGTCCCATGGGGGAATTGAAGGCGAAATCGCCCTCTTGACAAGACAAGAATTTGCTCAGTGGCTTGTAGAAGTACCCACTGGTAGATCGTTTACCAACTTGTGCATTTTGTGGGCATACATACGAGCTCTCTTCTCCAGTTAACGAGTTGTGTCGGAGCTGTTACTGGTTCCTGAGAAGGTCGTATCGTTGATTTATATCATACCGGATTTTAGATAACGACAGTATACATTTCCTAAACAATTATGCTTCCCAGTCCATAGTGGGTCACTAACTGCATTCAGTGATACCGCACGGCGGACGCCGTTGGCTCTACACTGAAAAGCACTGCCAATGTTGCATACAAGAAGGATAACATAAAATTCACAGTGTGCGGCTTGCACTACAAGCTTGTCATCTGTGTCTGCGCAATGTTCACAACACTAACAACGCGACCGCCTCTACAATACACATATTTTCCAGATTTTGCTAGGGTGCCGATACCGGCAGCACCAGCTCGCTGGTAGCGGCCGTTCTCGGCGGTGTGTCTTGTTCGATTGCACGTGTAGAGGCCCTGTAAACTATTGCGAGTCGCACTGGCGGCTGGAGGCGTGCCACTGCAGGTGGCGGCGGTCCCCAAAAATCAAATTTCGCCATATTTTCCAGACTTTGCTAGGGTGCCGATACCGGTAGCACCAGCTCGCTGGTAGCGGCCGTTCTCGGCGGTGTGTCTTGTTCGATTGCACGTGTAGAGGCCCTATAAACTATTGCGAGTCGCACTGGCGGCTGGAGGCGTGCCACTGCAGGTGGCGGCGGTCCCCAAAAATCAAATTTCGCCATATTTTCCAGATTTTGCTAGGGTGCCGATACCGGTAGCACCAGCTCGCTGGTAGCGGCCGTTCTCGGCGGTGTGTCTTGTTCGATTGCACGTGTAGAGGCCCTATAAACTATTGCGAGTCGCACTGGCGGCTGGAGGCGTGCCACTGCAGGTGGCGGCGGTCCCCAAAAATCAAATTTCGCCATATTTTCCAGATTTTGCTAGGGTGCCGATACCGGTAGCACCAGCTCGCTGGTAGCGGCCGTTCTCGGCGGTGTGTCTTGTTCGATTGCACGTGTAGAGGCCCTGTAAACTATTGCGAGTCGCACTGGCGGCTGGAGGCGTGCCACTGCAGGTGGCGGCGGTCCCCAAAAATCAAATTTCGCCATATTTTCCAGATTTTGCTAGGGTGCCGATACCGGTAGCACCAGCTCGCTGGTAGCGGCCGTTCTCGGCGGTGTGTCTTGTTCGATTGCACGTGTAGAGGCCCTATAAACTATTGCGAGTCGCACTGGCGGCTGGAGGCGTGCCACTGCAGGTGGCGGCGGTCCCCAAAAATCAAATTTCGCCATATTTTCCAGATTTTGCTAGGGTGCCGATACCGGTAGCACCAGCTCGCTGGTAGCGGCCGTTCTCGGCGGTGTGTCTTGTTCGATTGCACGTGTAGAGGCCCTATAAACTATTGCGAGTCGCACTGGCGGCTGGAGGCGTGCCACTGCAGGTGGCGGCGGTCCCCAAAAATCAAATTTCGCCATATTTTCCAGATTTTGCTAGGGTGCCGATACCGGTAGCACCAGCTCGCTGGTAGCGGCCGTTCTCGGCGGTGTGTCTTGTTCGATTGCACGTGTAGAGGCCCTATAAACTATTGCGAGTCGCACTGGCGGCTGGAGGCGTGCCACTGCAGGTGGCGGCGGTCCCCAAAAATCAAATTTCGCCATATTTTCCAGATTTTGCTAGGGTGCCGATACCGGTAGCACCAGCTCGCTGGTAGCGGCCGTTCTCGGCGGTGTGTCTTGTTCGATTGCACGTGTAGAGGCCCTATAAACTATTGCGAGTCGCACTGGCGGCTGGAGGCGTGCCACTGCAGGTGGCGGCGGTCCCCAAAAATCAAATTTCGCCATATTTTCCAGATTTTGCTAGGGTGCCGATACCGGTAGCACCAGCTCGCTGGTAGCGGCCGTTCTCGGCGGTGTGTCTTGTTCGATTGCACGTGTAGAGGCCCTGCAAACTATTGCGAGTCGCACTGGCGGCTGGAGGCGTGCCACTGCAGGTGGCGGCGGTCCCCAAAAATCAAATTTCGCCATATTTTCCAGATTTTGCTAGGGTGCCGATACCGGTAGCACCAGCTCGCTGGTAGCGGCCGTTCTCGGCGGTGTGTCTTGTTCGATTGCACGTGTAGAGGCCCTATAAACTATTGCGAGTCGCACTGGCGGCTGGAGGCGTGCCACTGCAGGTGGCGGCGGTCCCCAAAAATCAAATTTCGCCATATTTTCCAGATTTTGCTAGGGTGCCGATACCGGTAGCACCAGCTCGCTGGTAGCGGCCGTTCTCGGCGGTGTGTCTTGTTCGATTGCACGTGTAGAGGCCCTATAAACTATTGCGAGTCGCACTGGCGGCTGGAGGCGTGCCACTGCAGGTGGCGGCGGTCCCCAAAAATCAAATTTCGCCATATTTTCCAGATTTTGCTAGGGTGCCGATACCGGTAGCACCAGCTCGCTGGTAGCGGCCGTTCTCGGCGGTGTGTCTTGTTCGATTGCACGTGTAGAGGCCCTATAAACTATTGCGAGTCGCACTGGCGGCTGGAGGCGTGCCACTGCAGGTGGCGGCGGTCCCCAAAAATCAAATTTCGCCATATTTTCCAGATTTTGCTAGGGTGCCGATACCGGTAGCACCAGCTCGCTGGTAGCGGCCGTTCTCGGCGGTGTGTCTTGTTCGATTGCACGTGTAGAGGCCCTATAAACTATTGCGAGTCGCACTGGCGGCTGGAGGCGTGCCACTGCAGGTGGCGGCGGTCCCCAAAAATCAAATTTCGCCATATTTTCCAGATTTTGCTAGGGTGCCGATACCGGTAGCACCAGCTCGCTGGTAGCGGCCGTTCTCGGCGGTGTGTCTTGTTCGATTGCACGTGTAGAGGCCCTATAAACTATTGCGAGTCGCACTGGCGGCTGGAGGCGTGCCACTGCAGGTGGCGGCGGTCCCAAAAATCAAATTTCGCCATATTTTCCAGATTTTGCTAGGGTGCCGATACCGGTAGCACCAGCTCGCTGGTAGCGGCCGTTCTCGGCGGTGTGTCTTGTTCGATTGCACGTGTAGAGGCCCTATAAACTATTGCGAGTCGCACTGGCGGCTGGAGGCGTGCCACTGCAGGTGGCGGCGGTCCCCAAAAATCAAATTTCGCCATATTTTCCAGATTTTGCTAGGGTGCCGATACCGGTAGCACCAGCTCGCTGGTAGCGGCCGTTCTCGGCGGTGTGTCTTGTTCGATTGCACGTGTAGAGGCCCTATAAACTATTGCGAGTCGCACTGGCGGCTGGAGGCGTGCCACTGCAGGTGGCGGCGGTCCCCAAAAATCAAATTTCGCCATATTTTCCAGATTTTGCTAGGGTGCCGATACCGGTAGCACCAGCTCGCTGGTAGCGGCCGTTCTCGGCGGTGTGTCTTGTTCGATTGCACGTGTAGAGGCCCTATAAACTATTGCGAGTCGCACTGGCGGCTGGAGGCGTGCCACTGCAGGTGGCGGCGGTCCCCAAAAATCAAATTTCGCCATATTTTCCAGATTTTGCTAGGGTGCCGATACCGGTAGCACCAGCTCGCTGGTAGCGGCCGTTCTCGGCGGTGTGTCTTGTTCGATTGCACGTGTAGAGGCCCTATAAACTATTGCGAGTCGCACTGGCGGCTGGAGGCGTGCCACTGCAGGTGGCGGCGGTCCCCAAAAATCAAATTTCGCCATATTTTCCAGATTTTGCTAGGGTGCCGATACCGGTAGCACCAGCTCGCTGGTAGCGGCCGTTCTCGGCGGTGTGTCTTGTTCGATTGCACGTGTAGAGGCCCTATAAACTATTGCGAGTCGCACTGGCGGCTGGAGGCGTGCCACTGCAGGTGGCGGCGGTACCTAAAAATCAAATTTCGCTATACTTGCGAGATCTGTCAGTTTTTGACGTTATTGCAAATATCTAATCTCCATCAGCAAGCTTTTAGACACTCAGGCGGCTCGCAGTAGTTCGTAGGCACTATATTCATGAAGTAGAGCGGCACACATCGCCGCCGACGTTGGCTATCGAAGGCCAGCTGCTGCCAGTATCAGCATGCTAATGTCTAAGTCGAGAAACTGTGGCGAAATAGGTTTTGCACGGCCACCGCCAGCTCCATGGGCACGCTTTGAGCCGCCCACGCGGCTCGCAGTAGTTTGTAGACACTGTAGGCATAACGTAGAGCGGCACACATCGCAGCCGACGTTGGCTATCGAAGACCGGCTGCTGCCAGTATCAGCATGCTAATGTCTAAGTCTAGAAACTGTGGCGAAATAGGTTTTGCACGGCCACCGCCAGCTCCATGGGCACGCTTTGAGCCGCCCACGCGGCTCGCAGTAGTTTGTAGACAGTGTAGGCATAAAGTAGAGCGGCACACATCGCCGCCGACGTTGGCTATCGAAGGCCGGCTGCTGCCAGTATCAGCATGCTAATGTCTAAGTCGAGAAACTGTGGCGAAATAGGTTTTGCACGGCCACCGCCAGCTCCATGGGCACGCTTTGAGCCGCACACGCGGCTCGCAGTAGTTTGTAGACAGTGTAGGCATAAAGTAGAGCGGCACACATCGCCGACGACGTTGGCTATCGAAAGCCGGCTGCTGCCAGTATCAGCATGCTCGAGTCTAAGTCTAGAAACTGTGGCGAAATAGGTTTTGCACGGCCACCGCCAGCTCCATGGGCACGCTTTGAGCCGCCCACGCGGCTCGCAGTAGTTTGTAGACACTGTAGGCATGAAGTAGAGCGGCACACATCGCCGCCGACGTTGGCTATCGAAGGCCGGCTGCTGCCAGTATCAGCATGCTAATGTCTAAGTCTAGAAACTGTGGCGAAATAGGTTTTGCACGGCCACCGCCAGCTCCATGGGCACGCTTTGAGCCGCCCACGCGGCTCGCAGTAGTTTGTAGACACTGTAGGCATGAAGTAGAGCGGCACACATCGCCGCCGACGTTGGCTATCGAAGGCCGGCTGCTGCCAGTATCAGCATGCTAATGTCTAAGTCTAGAAACTGTGGCGAAATAGGTTTTGCACGGCCACCGCCAGCTCCATGGGCACGCTTTGAGCCGCCCACGCGGCTCGCAGTAGTTTGTAGACACTGTAGGCATGAAGTAGAGCGGCACACATCGCCGCCGACGTTGGCTATCGAAGGCCGGCTGCTGCCAGTATCAGCATGCTAATGTCTAAGTCTAGAAACTGTGGCGAAATAGGTTTTGCACGGCCACCGCCAGCTCCATGGGCACGCTTTGAGCCGCCCACGCGGCTCGCAGTAGTTTGTAGACACTGTAGGCATGAAGTAGAGCGGCACACATCGCCGACGACGGCGGCTATCGAAAGCCGGCTGCTGCCAGTATCAGCATGCTAATGTCTAAGTCTAGAAACTGTGGCGAAATAGGTTTTGCACGGCCACCGCCAGCTCCATGGGCACGCTTTGAGCCGCCCACGCGGCTCGCAGTAGTTTGTAGACACTGTAGGCATAAAGTAGAGCGGCACACATCGCCGACGACGGCGGCTATCGAAAGCCGGCTGCTGCCAGTATCAGCATGCTAATGTCTAAGTCTAGAAACTGTGGCGAAATAGGTTTTGCACGGCCACCGCCAGCTCCATGGGCACGCTTTGAGCCGCCCACGCGGCTCGCAGTAGTTTGTAGACACTGTAGGCATGAAGTAGAGCGGCACACATCGCCGCCGACGTTGGCTATCGAAGGCCGGCTGCTGCCAGTATCAGCATGCTCATGTCTAAGTCTAGACACTGTGGCGAAATAGGTTTTGCACGGCCACCGCCAGCTCCATGGGCACGCTTTGAGCCGCCCACGCGGCTCGCAGTAGTTTGTAGACACTGTAGGCATGAAGTAGAGCGGCACACATCGCCGACGACGGCGGCTATCGAAAGCCGGCTGCTGCCAGTATCAGCATGCTCGAGTCTAAGTCTAGAAACTGTGGCGAAATAGGTTTTGCACGGCCACCGCCAGCTCCATGAGCACGCTTTGAGCCGCCCACGCGGCTCGCAGTAGTTTGTAGACACTGTAGGCATGAAGTAGAGCGGCACACATCGCCGCCGACGTTGGCTATCGAAGGCCGGCTGCTGCCAGTATCAGCATGCTCGAGTCTAAGTCTAGAAACTGTGGCGAAATAGGTTTTGCACGGCCACCGCCAGCTCCATGGGCACGCTTTGAGCCGCCCACGCGGCTCGCAGTAGTTTGTAGACACTGTAGGCATGAAGTAGAGCGGCACACATCGCCGCCGACGTTGGCTATCGAAGGCCGGCTGCTGCCAGTATCAGCATGCTAATGTCTAAGTCTAGACACTGTGGCGAAATAGGTTTTGCACGGCCACCGCCAGCTCCATGGGCACGCTTTGAGCCGCCCACGCGGCTCGCAGTAGTTTGTAGACACTGTAGGCATGAAGTAGAGCGGCACACATCGCCGCCGACGTTGGCTATCGAAGGCCGGCTGCTGCCAGTATCAGCATGCTAATGTCTAAGTCTAGACACTGTGGCGAAATAGGTTTTGCACGGCCACCGCCAGCTCCATGGGCACGCTTTGAGCCGCCCACGCGGCTCGCAGTAGTTTGTAGACACTGTAGGCATGAAGTAGAGCGGCACCCATCGCCGCCGACGTTGGCTATCGAAGGCCGGCTGCTGCCAGTATCAGCATGCTAATGTCTAAGTCTAGACACTGTGGCGAAATAGGTTTTGCACGGCCACCGCCAGCTCCATGGGCACGCTTTGAGCCGCCCACGCGGCTCGCAGTAGTTTGTAGACACTGTAGGCATGAAGTAGAGCGGCACACATCGCCGCCGACGTTGGCTATCGAAGGCCGGCTGCTGCCAGTATCAGCATGCTAATGTCTAAGTCTAGACACTGTGGCGAAATAGGTTTTGCACGGCCACCGCCAGCTCCATGGGCACGCTTTGAGCCGCCCACGCGGCTCGCAGTAGTTTGTAGACACTGTAGGCATGAAGTAGAGCGGCACACATCGCCGCCGACGTTGGCTATCGAAGGCCGGCTGCTGCCAGTATCAGCATGCTAATGTCTAAGTCTAGAAACTGTGGCGAAATAGGTTTTGCACGGCCACCGCCAGCTCCATGGGCACGCTTTGAGCCGCCCACGCGGCTCGCAGTAGTTTGTAGACACTGTAGGCATAACGTAGAGCGGCACACATCGCCGCCGACGTTGGCTATCGAAAGCCGGCTGCTGCCAGTATCAGCATGCTCGAGTCTAAGTCTAGAAACTGTGGCGAAATAGGTTTTGCACGGCCACCGCCAGCTCCATGGGCACGCTTTGAGCCGCCCACGCGGCTCGCAGTAGTTTGTAGACACTGTAGGCATAAAGTAGAGCGGCACACATCGCCGCCGACGTTGGCTATCGAAGGCCGGCTGCTGCCAGTATCAGCATGCTAATGTCTAAGTCTAGAAACTGTGGCGAAATAGGTTTTGCACGGCCACCGCCAGCTCCATGGGCACGCTTTGAGCCGCCCACGCGGCTCGCAGTAGTTTGTAGACACTGTAGGCATGAAGTAGAGCGGCACCCATCGCCGCCGACGTTGGCTATCGAAGGCCGGCTGCTGCCAGTATCAGCATGCTAATGTCTAAGTCTAGACACTGTGGCGAAATAGGTTTTGCACGGCCACCGCCAGCTCCATGGGCACGCTTTGAGCCGCCCACGCGGCTCGCAGTAGTTTGTAGACACTGTAGGCATGAAGTAGAGCGGCACACATCGCCGACGACGGCGGCTATCGAAAGCCGGCTGCTGCCAGTATCAGCATGCTAATGTCTAAGTCTAGAAACTGTGGCGAAATAGGTTTTGCACGGCCACCGCCAGCTCCATGGGCACGCTTTGAGCCGCCCACGCGGCTCGCAGTAGTTTGTAGACACTGTAGGCATGAAGTAGAGCGGCACACATCGCCGACGACGGCGGCTATCGAAAGCCGGCTGCTGCCAGTATCAGCATGCTAATGTCTAAGTCTAGAAACTGTGGCGAAATAGGTTTTGCACGGCCACCGCCAGCTCCATGAGCACGCTTTGAGCCGCCCACGCGGCTCGCAGTAGTTTGTAGACACTGTAGGCATGAAGTAGAGCGGCACACATCGCCGACGACGTTGGCTATCGAAGGCCGGCTGCTGCCAGTATCAGCATGCTAATGTCTAAGTCTAGAAACTGTGGCGAAATAGGTTTTGCACGGCCACCGCCAGCTCCATGGGCACGCTTTGAGCCGCCCACGCGGCTCGCAGTAGTTTGTAGACACTGTAGGCATAAAGTAGAGCGGCACACATCGCCGCCGACGTTGGCTATCGAAGGCCGGCTGCTGCCAGTATCAGCATGCTAATGTCTAAGTCTAGACACTGTGGCGAAATAGGTTTTGCACGGCCACCGCCAGCTCCATGGGCACGCTTTGAGCCGCCCACGCGGCTCGCAGTAGTTCGTAGACACTGTAGGCATAAAGTAGAGCGGCACACATCGCCGCCGACGTTGGCTATCGAAGGCCGGCTGCTGCCAGTATCAGCATGCTCGAGTCTAAGTCTAGAAACTGTGGCGAAATAGGTTTTGCACGGCCACCGCCAGCTCCATGAGCACGCTTTGAGCCGCCCACGCGGCTCGCAGTAGTTTGTAGACACTGTAGGCATGAAGTAGAGCGGCACCCATCGCCGACGACGTTGGCTATCGAAGGCCGGCTGCTGCCAGTATCAGCATGCTAATGTCTAAGTCTAGAAACTGTGGCGAAATAGGTTTTGCACGGCCACCGCCAGCTCCATGAGCACGCTTTGAGCCGCCCACGCGGCTCGCAGTAGTTTGTAGACACTGTAGGCATGAAGTAGAGCGGCACACATCGCCGACGACGTTGGCTATCGAAGGCCGGCTGCTGCCAGTATCAGCATGCTAATGTCTAAGTCTAGAAACTGTGGCGAAATAGGTTTTGCACGGCCACCGCCAGCTCCATGGGCACGCTTTGAGCCGCCCACGCGGCTCGCAGTAGTTTGTAGACACTGTAGGCATGAAGTAGAGCGGCACACATCGCCGCCGACGTTGGCTATCGAAGGCCGGCTGCTGCCAGTATCAGCATGCTAATGTCTAAGTCTAGACACTGTGGCGAAATAGGTTTTGCACGGCCAGCGCCAGCTCCATGGGCACGCTTTGAGCCGCCCACGCGGCTCGCAGTAGTTTGTAGACACTGTAGGCATGAAGTAGAGCGGCACACATCGCCGACGACGTTGGCTATCGAAGGCCGGCTGCTGCCAGTATCAGCATGCTAATGTCTAAGTCTAGAAACTGTGGCGAAATAGGTTTTGCACGGCCACCGCCAGCTCCATGGGCACGCTTTGAGCCGCCCACGCGGCTCGCAGTAGTTTGTAGACACTGTAGGCATGAAGTAGAGCGGCACACATCGCCGACGACGGCGGCTATCGAAAGCCGGCTGCTGCCAGTATCAGCATGCTAATGTCTAAGTCTAGAAACTGTGGCGAAATAGGTTTTGCACGGCCACCGCCAGCTCCATGGGCACGCTTTGAGCCGCCCACGCGGCTCGCAGTAGTTCGTAGACACTGTAGGCATAAAGTAGAGCGGCACACATCGCCGCCGACGTTGGCTATCGAAGGCCGGCTGCTGCCAGTATCAGCATGCTAATGTCTAAGTCTAGAAACTGTGGCGAAATAGGTTTTGCACGGCCACCGCCAGCTCCATGAGCACGCTTTGAGCCGCCCACGCGGCTCGCAGTAGTTTGTAGACACTGTAGGCATGAAGTAGAGCGGCACACATCGCCGACGACGTTGGCTATCGAAGGCCGGCTGCTGCCAGTATCAGCATGCTAATGTCTAAGTCTAGAAACTGTGGCGAAATAGGTTTTGCACGGCCACCGCCAGCTCCATGGGCACGCTTTGAGCCGCCCACGCGGCTCGCAGTAGTTTGTAGACACTGTAGGCATGAAGTAGAGCGGCACACATCGCCGCCGACGTTGGCTATCGAAGGCCGGCTGCTGCCAGTATCAGCATGCTAATGTCTAAGTCTAGAAACTGTGGCGAAATAGGTTTTGCACGGCCACCGCCAGCTCCATGAGCACGCTTTGAGCCGCCCACGCGGCTCGCAGTAGTTTGTAGACACTGTAGGCATGAAGTAGAGCGGCACACATCGCCGACGACGTTGGCTATCGAAGGCCGGCTGCTGCCAGTATCAGCATGCTAATGTCTAAGTCTAGAAACTGTGGCGAAATAGGTTTTGCACGGCCACCGCCAGCTCCATGGGCACGCTTTGAGCCGCCCACGCGGCTCGCAGTAGTTCGTAGACACTGTAGGCATGAAGTAGAGTGGCACACATCGCCGCCGACGTTGGCTATCGAAGGCCGGCTGCTGCCTATCAGCATGCTAATGTCTAAGTCTAGAAACTGTGGCGAAATAGGTTTTGCACGGCCACCGCCAGCTCCATGGGCACGCTTTGAGCCGCCCACGCGGCTCGCAGTAGTTTGTAGACACTGTAGGCATGAAGTAGAGCGGCACACATCGCCGACGACGTTGGCTATCGAAGGCCGGCTGCTGCCAGTATCAGCATGCTAATGTCTAAGTCTAGAAACTGAGCAGAAAAAGCATTTGCACGGCCACCGCCAGCACCAGGTGCACGCTTTGAGCAGCCCACGCTGATTGCAGTAGTTCGTAGACACTGTAGGCATGAAGTAGAGTGGCACACATCGCCGCCGACGTTGGCTATCGAAGGCCGGCTGCTGCCTATCAGCATGCTAATGTCTAAGTCTAGAAACTGTGGCGAAATAGGTTTTGCACGGCCACCGCCAGCTCCATGGGCACGCTTTGAGTCGCCCACGCGGCTCGCAGTAGTTCGTAGACACTGTAGGCATGAAGTAGAGCGGCACACATCGCCGACGACGTTGGCTATCGAAGGCCGGCTGCTGCCAGTATCAGCATGCTAATGTCTAAGTCTAGAAACTGTGGCGAAATAGGTTTTGCACGGCCACCGCCAGCTCCATGGGCACGCTTTGAGCCGCCCACGCGGCTCGCAGTAGTTTGTAGACACTGTAGGCATGAAGTAGAGCGGCACACATCGCCGCCGACGTTGGCTATCGAAGGCCGGCTGCTGCCAGTATCAGCATGCTAATGCCTAAGTCTAGACACTGTGGCGAAATAGGTTTTGCACGGCCACCGCCAGCTCCATGAGCACGCTTTGAGCCGCCCACGCGGCTCGCAGTAGTTCGTAGACACTGTAGGCATGAAGTAGAGTGGCACACATCGCCGCCGACGTTGGCTATCGAAGGCCGGCTGCTGCCTATCAGCATGCTAATGTCTAAGTCTAGAAACTGTGGCGAAATAGGTTTTGCACGGCCACCGCCAGCTCCATGGGCACGCTTTGAGTCGCCCACGCGGCTCGCAGTAGTTCGTAGACACTGTAGGCATGAAGTAGAGTGGCACACATCGCCGACGACGTTGGCTATCGAAGGCCGGCTGCTGCCAGTATCAGCATGCTAATGTCTAAGTCTAGAAACTGTGGCGAAATAGGTTTTGCACGGCCACCGCCAGCTCCATGAGCACGCTTTGAGCCGCCCACGCGGCTCGCAGTAGTTTGTAGACACTGTAGGCATGAAGTAGAGCGGCACCCATCGCCGCCGACGTTGGCTATCGAAGGCCGGCTGCTGCCAGAAACAGCAAGAGAATGACAAAGTCAAGAAACTAAGGCGAAATAGGATTTGAACGGCCACCGCCAGCTCCATGGGCACGCTTTGAGCCGCCCACGCGGCTCGCAGTAGTTCGTAGACACTGTAGGCATGAAGTAGAGCGGCACACATCGCCGACGACGTAGGCTATCGAAGGCCGGCTGCTGCCAGTATCAGCATGCTAATGTCTAAGTCTAGACACTGTGGCGAATTAGGTTTTGCACGGCCACCGCCAGCTCCATGGGCACGCTTTGAGCCGCCCACGCGGCTCGCAGTAGTTTGTAGACACTGTAGCCATGAAGTAGAGCGGCACACATCGCCGACGACGTTGGCTATCGAAGGCCGGCTGCTGCCAGTATCAGCATGCTAATGTCTAAGTCTAGAAACTGTGGCGAAATAGGTTTTGCACGGCCACCGCCAGCTCCATGGGCACGCTTTGAGCCGCCCACGCGGCTCGCAGTAGTTTGTAGACACTGTAGGCATGAAGTAGAGCGGCACACATCGCCGACGACGTTGGCTATCGAAGGCCGGCTGCTGCCAGTATCAGCATGCTAATGTCTAAGTCGAGAAACTGTGGCGAAATAGGTTTTGCACGGCCACCGCCAGCTCCATGGGCACGCTTTGAGCCGCCCACGCGGCTCGCAGTAGTTTGTAGACACTGTAGGCATGAAGTAGAGCGGCACACATCGCCGACGACGTTGGCTATCGAAGGCCGGCTGCTGCCAGTATCAGCATGCTAATGTCTAAGTCTAGAAACTGTGGCGAAATAGGTTTTGCACGGCCACCGCCAGCTCCATGGGCACGCTTTGAGCCGCCCACGCGGCTCGCAGTAGTTTGTAGACACTGTAGGCATGAAGTAGAGCGGCACACATCGCCGACGACGTTGGCTATCGAAGGCCGGCTGCTGCCAGTATCAGCATGCTAATGTCTAAGTCTAGAAACTGTGGCGAAATAGGTTTTGCACGGCCACCGCCAGCTCCATGGGCACGCTTTGAGCCGCCCACGCGGCTCGCAGTAGTTTGTAGACACTGTAGGCATGAAGTAGAGCGGCACACATCGCCGACGACGTTGGCTATCGAAGGCCGGCTGCTGCCAGTATCAGCATGCTAATGTCTAAGTCTAGAAACTGTGGCGAAATAGGTTTTGCACGGCCACCGCCAGCTCCATGGGCACGCTTTGAGCCGCCCACGCGGCTCGCAGTAGTTTGTAGACACTGTAGGCATGAAGTAGAGCGGCACACATCGCCGACGACGTTGGCTATCGAAAGCCGGCTGCTGCCAGTATCAGCATGCTAATGTCTAAGTCTAGAAACTGTGGCGAAATAGGTTTTGCACGGCCACCGCCAGCTCCATGGGCACGCTTTGAGCCGCCCACGCGGGTCGCAGTAGTTCGTAGACACTGTAGGCAAGAAGTAGAGCGGCACACACCGCCGCCGACGGTTGATATCGAAGGCCGGCTGCTGCCAGTATCAGCATGCTACTGTCTAAGTCTAGAAACTGTGGCGAAATAGGTTTTGCACGGCCACCGCCAGCTCCATGGGCACGCTTTGAGCCGCCCACGCGGCTCGCAGTAGTTCGTAGACACTGTAGGCATGAAGTAGAGTGGCACACATCGCCGCCGACGTTGGCTATCGAAGGCCGGCTGCTGCCTATCAGCATGCTAATGTCTAAGTCTAGAAACTGTGGCGAAATAGGTTTTGCACGGCCACCGCCAGCTCCATGGGCACGCTTTGAGTCGCCCACGCGGCTCGCAGTAGTTCGTAGACACTGTAGGCATGAAGTAGAGTGGCACACATCGCCGACGACGGCGGCTATCGAAGGCCGGCTGCTGCCAGTATCAGCATGCTAATGTCTAAGTCTAGAAACTGTGCCGAAATAGGTTTTGCACGGCCACCGCCAGCTCCATGGGCACGCTTTGAGCCGCCCACGCGGCTCGCAGTAGTTCGTAGACACTGTAGGCATGAAGTAGAGCGGCACCCATCGCCGACGACGTTGGCTATCGAAGGCCGGCTGCTGCCAGTATCAGCATGCTAATGTCTAAGTCTAGAAACTGTGGCGAAATAGGTTTTGCACGGCCACCGCCAGCTCCATGGGCACGCTTTGAGCCGCCCACGCGGCTCGCAGTAGTTTGTAGACACTGTAGGCATGAAGTAGAGCGGCACACATCGCCGACGACGTTGGCTATCGAAGGCCGGCTGCTGCCAGTATCAGCATGCTAATGTCTAAGTCTAGAAACTGTGGCGAAATAGGTTTTGCACGGCCACCGCCAGCTCCATGGGCACGCTTTGAGCCGCCCACGCGGCTCGCAGTAGTTTGTAGACACTGTAGGCATGAAGTAGAGCGGCACACATCGCCGACGACGTTGGCTATCGAAGGCCGGCTGCTGCCAGTATCAGCATGCTAATGTCTAAGTCTAGAAACTGTGGCGAAATAGGTTTTGCACGGCCACCGCCAGCTCCATGGGCACGCTTTGAGCCGCCCACGCGGCTCGCAGTAGTTCGTAGACACTGTAGGCATGAAGTAGAGCGGCACACATCGCCGACGACGTTGGCTATCGAAGGCCGGCTGCTGCCAGTATCAGCATGCTAATGTCTAAGTCTAGAAACTGTGGCGAAATAGGTTTTGCACGGCCACCGCCAGCTCCATGGGCACGCTTTGAGCCGCCCACGCGGCTCGCAGTAGTTTGTAGACACTGTAGGCATGAAGTAGAGCGGCACACATCGCCGACGACGTTGGCTATCGAAGGCCGGCTGCTGCCAGTATCAGCATGCTAATGTCTAAGTCTAGAAACTGTGGCGAAATAGGTTTTGCACGGCCACCGCCAGCTCCATGGGCACGCTTTGAGCCGCCCACGCGGCTCGCAGTAGTTCGTAGACACTGTAGGCATGAAGTAGAGCGGCACACATCGCCGACGACGTTGGCTATCGAAGGCCGGCTGCTGCCAGTATCAGCATGCTAATGTCTAAGTCTAGAAACTGTGGCGAAATAGGTTTTGCACGGCCACCGCCAGCTCCATGGGCACGCTTTGAGCCGCCCACGCGGCTCGCAGTAGTTCGTAGACACTGTAGGCATGAAGTAGAGCGGCACACATCGCCGACGACGTTGGCTATCGAAGGCCGGCTGCTGCCAGTATCAGCATGCTAATGTCTAAGTCTAGAAACTGTGGCGAAATAGGTTTTGCACGGCCACCGCCAGCTCCATGGGCACGCTTTGAGCCGCCCACGCGGCTCGCAGTAGTTCGTAGACACTGTAGGCATGAAGTAGAGCGGCACACATCGCCGACGACGTTGGCTATCGAAGGCCGGCTGCTGCCAGTATCAGCATGCTAATGTCTAAGTCTAGAAACTGTGGCGAAATAGGTTTTGCACGGCCACCGCCAGCTCCATGGGCACGCTTTGAGCCGCCCACGCGGCTCGCAGTAGTTCGTAGACACTGTAGGCATGAAGTAGAGCGGCACACATCGCCGACGACGTTGGCTATCGAAGGCCGGCTGCTGCCAGTATCAGCATGCTAATGTCTAAGTCTAGAAACTGTGGCGAAATAGGTTTTGCACGGCCACCGCCAGCTCCATGGGCACGCTTTGAGCCGCCCACGCGGCTCGCAGTAGTTCGTAGACACTGTAGGCATGAAGTAGAGTGGCACACATCGCCGCCGACGTTGGCTATCGAAGGCCGGCTGCTGCCTATCAGCATGCTAATGTCTAAGTCTAGAAACTGTGGCGAAATAGGTTTTGCACGGCCACCGCCAGCTCCATGGGCACGCTTTGAGCCGCCCACGCGGCTCGCAGTAGTTTGTAGACACTGTAGGCATGAAGTAGAGCGGCACACATCGCCGACGACGTTGGCTATCGATCGCCGGCTGCTGCCAGTATCAGCAAGATAATGTCGATGTCTAGAACCGGTGGCGAAATAGGTTTTGCACGGCCACCGCCAGCTCCATGGGCACGCTTTGAGCCGCCCACGCGGCTCGCAGTAGTTCGTAGACACTGTAGGCATGAAGTAGAGCGGCACACATCGCCGACGACGTTGGCTATCGAAGGCCGGCTGCTGCCAGTATCAGCATGCTCTTGTCTAAGTCTAGAAACTGTGGCGAAATAGGTTTTGCACGGCCACCGCCAGCTCCATGGGCACGCTTTGAGCCGCCCACGCGGCTCGCAGTAGTTCGTAGACACTGTAGGCATGAAGTAGAGCGGCACACATCGCCGACGACGTTGGCTATCGAAGGCCGGCTGCTGCCAGTATCAGCATGCTCGAGTCTAAGTCTAGAAACTGTGGCGAAATAGGTTTTGCACGGCCACCGCCAGCTCCATGGGCACGCTTTGAGCCGCCCACGCGGCTCGCAGTAGTTTGTAGACACTGTAGGCATGAAGTAGAGCGGCACCCATCGCCGCCGACGTTGGCTATCGAAGGCCGGCTGCTGCCAGTATCAGCATGCTAATGTCTAAGTCTAGAAACTGTGGCGAAATAGGTTTTGCACGGCCACCGCCAGCTCCATGAGCACGCTTTGAGCCGCCCACGCGGCTCGCAGTAGTTTGTAGACACTGTAGGCATGAAGTAGAGCGGCACACATCGCCGACGACGTTGGCTATCGAAGGCCGGCTGCTGCCAGTATCAGCATGCTAATGTCTAAGTCTAGAAACTGTGGCGAAATAGGTTTTGCACGGCCACCGCCAGCTCCATGGGCACGCTTTGAGCCGCCCACGCGGCTCGCAGTAGTTCGTAGACACTGTAGGCATGAAGTAGAGCGGCACACATCGCCGCCGACGTTGGCTATCGAAGGCCGGCTGCTGCCAGTATCAGCATGCTCGAGTCTAAGTCTAGAAACTGTGGCGAAATAGGTTTTGCACGGCCACCGCCAGCTCCATGGGCACGCTTTGAGCCGCCCACGCGGCTCGCAGTAGTTCGTAGACACTGTAGGCATGAAGTAGAGCGGCACACATCGCCGACGACGTTGGCTATCGAAGGCCGGCTGCTGCCAGTATCAGCATGCTAATGTCTAAGTCTAGAAACTGTGGCGAAATAGGTTTTGCACGGCCACCGCCAGCTCCATGGGCACGCTTTGAGCCGCCCACGCGGCTCGCAGTAGTTCGTAGACACTGTAGGCATGAAGTAGAGCGGCACACATCGCCGACGACGTTGGCTATCGAAGGCCGGCTGCTGCCAGTATCAGCATGCTAATGTCTAAGTCTAGAAACTGTGGCGAAATAGGTTTTGCACGGCCACCGCCAGCTCCATGGGCACGCTTTGAGCCGCCCACGCGGCTCGCAGTAGTTCGTAGACACTGTAGGCATGAAGTAGAGCGGCACACATCGCCGACGACGTTGGCTATCGAAGGCCGGCTGCTGCCAGTATCAGCATGCTAATGTCTAAGTCTAGACACTGTGGCGAAATAGGTTTTGCACGGCCACCGCCAGCTCCATGGGCACGCTTTGAGCCGCCCACGCGGCTCGCAGTAGTTCGTAGACACTGTAGGCATGAAGTAGAGTGGCACACATCGCCGCCGACGTTGGCTATCGAAGGCCGGCTGCTGCCTATCAGCATGCTAATGTCTAAGTCTAGAAACTGTGGCGAAATAGGTTTTGCACGGCCACCGCCAGCTCCATGGGCACGCTTTGAGCCGCCCACGCGGCTCGCAGTAGTTCGTAGACACTGTAGGCATGAAGTAGAGCGGCACACATCGCCGACGACGTTGGCTATCGAAGGCCGGCTGCTGCCAGTATCAGCATGCTAATGTCTAAGTCTAGAAACTGTGGCGAAATAGGTTTTGCACGGCCACCGCCAGCTCCATGGGCACGCTTTGAGCCGCCCACGCGGCTCGCAGTAGTTCGTAGACACTGTATGCATGAAGTAGAGCGGCACACATCGCCGACGACGTTGGCTATCGAAGGCCGGCTGCTGCCAGTATCAGCATGCTAATGTCTAAGTCTAGAAACTGTGGCGAAATAGGTTTTGCACGGCCACCGCCAGCTCCATGGGCACGCTTTGAGCCGCCCACGCGGCTCGCAGTAGTTCGTAGACACTGTAGGCATGAAGTAGAGTGGCACACATCGCCGCCGACGTTGGCTATCGAAGGCCGGCTGCTGCCTATCAGCATGCTAATGTCTAAGTCTAGAAACTGTGGCGAAATAGGTTTTGCACGGCCACCGCCAGCTCCATGGGCACGCTTTGAGCCGCCCACGCGGCTCGCAGTAGTTCGTAGACACTGTAGGCATGAAGTAGAGCGGCACACATCGCCGACGACGTTGGCTATCGAAGGCCGGCTGCTGCCAGTATCAGCATGCTAATGTCTAAGTCTAGAAACTGTGGCGAAATAGGTTTTGCACGGCCACCGCCAGCTCCATGGGCACGCTTTGAGCCGCCCACGCGGCTCGCAGTAGTTAGTAGACACTGTAGGCATGACGTAGAGCGGCACCCATCGCCGACGACGTCGGCTATCGAAGGCCGGCTGCTGCCAGTATCAGCATGCTAATGTCTAAGTCTAGAAACTGTGGCGAAATAGGTTTTGCACGGCCACCGCCAGCTCCATGGGCACGCTTTGAGCCGCCCACGCGGCTCGCAGTAGTTCGTAGACACTGTAGGCATAACGTAGAGCGGCACACATCGCCGACGACGACGGCTATCGAAGGCCGGCTGCTGCCAGTATCAGCATGCTAATGTCTAAGTCTAGAAACTGTGGCGAAATAGGTTTTGCACGGCCACCGCCAGCTCCATGGGCACGCTTTGAGCCGCCCACGCGGCTCGCAGTAGTTCGTAGACACTGTAGGCATGAAGTAGAGCGGCACACATCGCCGACGACGTTGGCTATCGAAAGCCGGCTGCTGCCAGTATCAGCATGCTAATGTCTAAGTCTAGAAACTGTGGCGAAATAGGTTTTGCACGGCCACCGCCAGCTCCATGGGCACGCTTTGAGCCGCCCACGCGGCTCGCAGTAGTTCGTAGACACTGTAGGCATGAAGTAGAGCGGCACACATCGCCGACGACGTTGGCTATCGAAGGCCGGCTGCTGCCAGTATCAGCATGCTAATGTCTAAGTCTAGAAACTGTGGCGAAATAGGTTTTGCACGGCCACCGCCAGCTCCATGGGCACGCTTTGAGCCGCCCACGCGGCTCGCAGTAGTTCGTAGACACTGTAGGCATGAAGTAGAGCGGCACACATCGCCGACGACGTTGGCTATCGAAGGCCGGCTGCTGCCAGTATCAGCATGCTAATGTCTAAGTCTAGAAACTGTGGCGAAATAGGTTTTGCACGGCCACCGCCAGCTCCATGGGCACGCTTTGAGCCGCCCACGCGGCTCGCAGTAGTTCGTAGACACTGTAGGCATCAAGTAGAGCGGCACACATCGCCGACGACGTTGGCTATCGAAGGCCGGCTGCTGCCAGTATCAGCATGCTAATGTCTAAGTCTAGAAACTGTGGCGAAATAGGTTTTGCACGGCCACCGCCAGCTCCATGGGCACGCTTTGAGCCGCCCACGCGGCTCGCAGTAGTTCGTAGACACTGTAGGCATCAAGTAGAGCGGCACACATCGCCGACGACGTTGGCTATCGAAGGCCGGCTGCTGCCAGTATCAGCATGCTAATGTCTAAGTCTAGAAACTGTGGCGAAATAGGTTTTGCACGGCCACCGCCAGCTCCATGGGCACGCTTTGAGCCGCCCACGCGGCTCGCAGTAGTTCGTAGACACTGTAGGCATGAAGTAGAGCGGCACACATCGCCGACGACGATGGCTATCGAAAGCCGGCTGCTGCCAGTATCAGCATGCTAATGTCTAAGTCTAGAAACTGTGGCGAAATAGGTTTTGCACGGCCACCGCCAGCTCCATGGGCACGCTTTGAGCCGCCCACGCGGCTCGCAGTAGTTCGTAGACACTGTAGGCATTAAGTAGAGCGGCACACATCGCCGACGACGTTGGCTATCGAACGCCGGCTGCTGCCAGTATCAGCATGCTAATGTCTAAGTCTAGAAACTGTGGCGAAATAGGTTTTGCACGGCCACCGCCAGCTCCATGGGCACGCTTTGAGCCGCCCACGCGGCTCGCAGTAGTTCGTAGACACTGTAGGCATGAAGTAGAGCGGCACACATCGCCGACGACGTTGGCTATCGAAGGCCGGCTGCTGCCAGTATCAGCATGCTAATGTCTAAGTCTAGAAACTGTGGCGAAATAGGTTTTGCACGGCCACCGCCAGCTCCATGGGCACGCTTTGAGCCGCCCACGCGGCTCGCAGTAGTTCGTAGACACTGTAGGCATGAAGTAGAGCGGCACACATCGCCGACGACGTTGGCTATCGAAGGCCGGCTGCTGCCAGTATCAGCATGCTAATGTCTAAGTCTAGAAACTGTGGCGAAATAGGTTTTGCACGGCCACCGCCAGCTCCATGGGCACGCTTTGAGCCGCCCACGCGGCTCGCAGTAGTTCGTAGACACTGTAGGCATGAAGTAGAGTGGCACACATCGCCGCCGACGTTGGCTATCGAAGGCCGGCTGCTGCCAGTATCAGCATGCTAATGTCTAAGTCTAGAAACTGTGGCGAAATAGGTTTTGCACGGCCACCGCCAGCTCCATGGGCACGCTTTGAGCCGCCCACGCGGCTCGCAGTAGTTCGTAGACACTGTAGGCATGAAGTAGAGCGGCACACATCGCCGACGACGTTGGCTATCGAAGGCCGGCTGCTGCCAGTATCAGCATGCTCGAGTCTAAGTCTAGAAACTGTGGCGAAATAGGTTTTGCACGGCCACCGCCAGCTCCATGGGCACGCTTTGAGCCGCCCACGCGGCTCGCAGTAGTTCGTAGACACTGTAGGCATGAAGTAGAGCGGCACACATCGCCGACGACGTTGGCTATCGAAGGCCGGCTGCTGCCAGTATCAGCATGCTAATGTCTAAGTCTAGAAACTGTGGCGAAATAGGTTTTGCACGGCCACCGCCAGCTCCATGGGCACGCTTTGAGCCGCCCACGCGGCTCGCAGTAGTTCGTAGACACTGTAGGCATGAAGTAGAGCGGCACACATCGCCGACGACGTTGGCTATCGAAGGCCGGCTGCTGCCAGTATCAGCATGCTAATGTCTAAGTCTAGAAACTGTGGCGAAATAGGTTTTGCACGGCCACCGCCAGCTCCATGGGCACGCTTTGAGCCGCCCACGCGGCTCGCAGTAGTTCGTAGACACTGTAGGCATAAAGTAGAGCGGCACACATCGCCGACGACGTTGGCTATCGAAGGCCGGCTGCTGCCAGTATCAGCATGCTAATGTCTAAGTCTAGAAACTGTGGCGAAATAGGTTTTGCACGGCCACCGCCAGCTCCATGGGCACGCTTTGAGCCGCCCACGCGGCTCGCAGTAGTTCGTAGACACTGTAGGCATGAAGTAGAGCGGCACACATCGCCGCCGACGTTGGCTATCGAAAGCCGGCTGCTGCCAGTATCAGCATGCTAATGTCTAAGTCTAGAAACTGTGGCGAAATAGGTTTTGCACGGCCACCGCGTGATCCATGGGCACGCTTTGAGCCGCCCACGCGGCTCGCAGTAGTTCGTAGACACTGTAGGCATGAAGTAGAGCGGCACACATCGCCGACGACGTTGGCTATCGAAGGCCGGCTGCTGCCAGTATCAGCATGCTAATGTCTAAGTCTAGAAACTGTGGCGAAATAGGTTTTGCACGGCCACCGCCAGCTCCATGGGCACGCTTTGAGCCGCCCACGCGGCTCGCAGTAGTTCGTAGACACTGTAGGCATGAAGTAGAGTGGCACACATCGCCGACGACGTTGGCTATCGAAGGCCGGCTGCTGCCAGTATCAGCATGCTCGAGTCTAAGTCTAGAAACTGTGGCGAAATAGGTTTTGCACGGCCACCGCCAGCTCCATGGGCACGCTTTGAGCCGCCCACGCGGCTCGCAGTAGTTCGTAGACACTGTAGGCATGAAGTAGAGCGGCACACATCGCCGACGACGTTGGCTATCGAAGGCCGGCTGCTGCCAGTATCAGCATGCTAATGTCTAAGTCTAGAAACTGTGGCGAAATAGGTTTTGCACGGCCACCGCCAGCTCCATGGGCACGCTTTGAGCCGCCCACGCGGCTCGCAGTAGTTCGTAGACACTGTAGGCATGAAGTAGAGCCGCACCCAACGCCGACGACGTTGGCTATCGAAGGCCGGCTGCTGCCAGTATCAGCATGCTAATGTCTAAGTCTAGAAACTGTGGCGAAATAGGTTTTGCACGGCCACCGCCAGCTCCATGGGCACGCTTTGAGCCGCCCACGCGGGTCGCAGTAGTTCGTAGACACTGTAGGCATGAAGTAGAGCGGCACACATCGCCGACGACGTTGGCTATCGAAGGCCGGCTGCTGCCAGTATCAGCATGCTAATGTCTAAGTCTAGACACTGTGGCGAAATAGGTTTTGCACGTCCACCGCCAGCTCCATGGGCACGCTTTGAGCCGCCCACGCGGCTCGCAGTAGTTCGTAGACACTGTAGGCATGAAGTAGAGCGGCACACATCGCCGACGACGTTGGCTATCGAAGGCCGGCTGCTGCCAGTATCAGCATGCTAATGTCTAAGTCTAGAAACTGTGGCGAAATAGGTTTTGCACGGCCACCGCCAGCTCCATGGGCACGCTTTGAGCCGCCCACGCGGCTCGCAGTAGTTCGTAGACACTGTAGGCATGAAGTAGAGCGGCACACATCGCCGACGACGTTGGCTATCGAAGGCCGGCTGCTGCCAGTATCAGCATGCTAATGTCTAAGTCTAGAAACTGTGGCGAAATAGGTTTTGCACGGCCACCGCCAGCTCCATGGGCACGCTTTGAGCCGCCCACGCGGCTCGCAGTAGTTCGTAGACACTGTAGGCATGAAGTAGAGCGGCACACATCGCCGACGACGTTGGCTATCGAAGGCCGGCTGCTGCCAGTATCAGCATGCTAATGTCTAAGTCTAGAAACTGTGGCGAAATAGGTTTTGCACGGCCACCGCCAGCTCCATGGGCACGCTTTGAGCCGCCCACGCGGCTCGCAGTAGTTTGTAGACACTGTAGGCATGAAGTAGAGCGGCACCCATCGCCGACGACGTTGGCTATCGAAGGCCGGCTGCTGCCAGTATCAGCATGCTCGAGTCTAAGTCTAGAAACTGTGGCGAAATAGGTTTTGCACGGCCACCGCCAGCTCCATGGGCACGCTTTGAGCCGCCCACGCGGCTCGCAGTAGTTCGTAGACACTGTAGGCATGAAGTAGAGCGGCACACATCGCCGACGACGTTGGCTATCGAAGGCCGGCTGCTGCCAGTATCAGCATGCTAATGTCTAAGTCTAGAAACTGTGGCGAAATAGGTTTTGCACGGCCACCGCCAGCTCCATGGGCACGCTTTGAGCCGCCCACGCGGCTCGCAGTAGTTCGTAGACACTGTAGGCATGAAGTAGAGCGGCACCCATCGCCGACGACGTTGGCTATCGAAGGCCGGCTGCTGCCAGTATCAGCATGCTAATGTCTAAGTCTAGAAACTGTGGCGAAATAGGTTTTGCACGGCCACCGCCAGCTCCATGGGCACGCTTTGAGCCGCCCACGCGGCTCGCAGTAGTTCGTAGACACTGTAGGCATGAAGTAGAGCGGCACACATCGCCGACGACGTTGGCTATCGAAGGCCGGCTGCTGCCAGTATCAGCATGCTAATGTCTAAGTCTAGAAACTGTGGCGAAAAAGGTTTTGCACGGCCACCGCCAGCTCCATGGGCACGCTTTGAGCCGCCCACGCGGCTCGCAGTAGTTCGTAGACACTGTAGGCATGAAGCAGAGCGGCACACATCGCCGACGACGTTGGCTATCGAAGGCCGGCTGCTGCCAGTATCAGCATGCTAATGTCTAAGTCTAGAAACTGTGGCGAAATAGGTTTTGCACGGCCACCGCCAGCTCCATGGGCACGCTTTGAGCCGCCCACGCGGCTCGCAGTAGTTCGTAGACACTGTAGGCATGAAGCAGAGCGGCACACATCGCCGACGACGTTGGCTATCGAAGGCCGGCTGCTGCCAGTATCAGCATGCTCGAGTCTAAGTCTAGAAACTGTGGCGAAATAGGTTTTGCACGGCCACCGCCAGCTCCATGGGCACGCTTTGAGCCGCCCACGCGGCTCGCAGTAGTTCGTAGACACTGTAGGCATGAAGTAGAGCGGCACCCATCGCCGACGACGTTGGCTATCGAAGGCCGGCTGCTGCCAGTATCAGCATGCTAATGTCTAAGTCTAGAAACTGTGGCGAAATAGGTTTTGCACGGCCACCGCCAGCTCCATGGGCACGCTTTGAGCCGCCCACGCGGCTCGCAGTAGTTCGTAGACACTGTAGGCATGAAGTAGAGCGGCACCCATCGCCGACGACGTTGGCTATCGAAGGCCGGCTGCTGCCAGTATCAGCATGCTAATGTCTAAGTCTAGAAACTGTGGCGAAATAGGTTTTGCACGGCCACCGCCAGCTCCATGGGCACGCTTTGAGCCGCCCACGCGGCTCGCAGTAGTTCGTAGACACTGTAGGCATGAAGTAGAGCGGCACCCATCGCCGACGACGTTGGCTATCGAAGGCCGGCTGCTGCCAGTATCAGCATGCTAATGTCTAAGTCTAGAAACTGTGGCGAAATAGGTTTTGCACGGCCACCGCCAGCTCCATGGGCACGCTTTGAGCCGCCCACGCGGCTCGCAGTAGTTCGTAGGCACTATATTCATGAAGTAGAGCGGCACACATCGCCGACGACGTTGGCTATCGAAGGCCGGCTGCTGCCAGTATCAGCATGCTCGAGTCTAAGTCTAGAAACTGTGGCGAAATAGGTTTTGCACGGCCACCGCCAGCTCCATGG
Organism: Phytophthora melonis; assembly: GCA_024211575.1. Taxonomy (NCBI): domain Eukaryota; phylum Oomycota; class Peronosporomycetes; order Peronosporales; family Peronosporaceae; genus Phytophthora; species Phytophthora melonis. The sequence continues at coordinate 4,048,826 of JAMXKT010000037.1, read as the reverse complement.
GCACGCTTTGAGCCGCCCACGCGGCTCGCAGTAGTTCGTAGACACTGTAGGCATGAAGTAGAGCGGCACACATCGCCGACGACGTTGGCTATCGAAGGCCGGCTGCTGCCAGTATCAGCATGCTCGAGTCTAAGTCTAGAAACTGTGGCGAAATAGGTTTTGCACGGCCACCGCCAGCTCCATGGGCACGCTTTGAGCCGCCCACGCGGCTCGCAGTAGTTCGTAGGCACTATATTCATGAAGTAGAGCGGCACACATCGCCGACGACGTTGGCTATCGAAGGCCGGCTGCTGCCAGTATCAGCATGCTCGAGTCTAAGTCTAGAAACTGTGGCGAAATAGGTTTTGCACGGCCACCGCCAGCTCCATGGGCACGCTTTGAGCCGCCCACGCGGCTCGCAGTAGTTCGTAGACACTGTAGGCATGAAGTAGAGCGGCACACATCGCCGACGACGTTGGCTATCGAAGGCCGGCTGCTGCCAGTATCAGCATGCTCGAGTCTAAGTCTAGAAACTGTGGCGAAATAGGTTTTGCACGGCCACCGCCAGCTCCATGGGCACGCTTTGAGCCGCCCACGCGGCTCGCAGTAGTTCGTAGACACTGTAGGCATGAAGTAGAGCGGCACACATCGCCGACGACGTTGGCTATCGAAGGCCGGCTGCTGCCAGTATCAGCATGCTCGAGTCTAAGTCTAGAAACTGTGGCGAAATAGGTTTTGCACGGCCACCGCCAGCTCCAAGGGCACGCTTTGAGCCGCCCACGCGGCTCGCAGTAGTTCGTAGGCACTATATTCATGAAGTAGAGCGGCACACATCGCCGACGACGTTGGCTATCGAAGGCCGGCTGCTGCCAGTATCAGCATGCTCGAGTCTAAGTCTAGAAACTGTGGCGAAATAGGTTTTGCACGGCCACCGCCATCTGATTGGGCACGCTTTGAGCCGCCCACGCGGCTCGCAGTAGTTCGTAGGCACTGTAGGCATGAAGTAGAGCGGCACCCATCGCCGACGACGTTGGCTATCGAAGGCCGGCTGCTGCCAGTATCAGCATGCTCGAGTCTAAGTCTAGAAACTGTGGCGAAATAGGTTTTGCACGGCCACCGCCAGCTCCATGGGCACGCTTTGAGCCGCCCACGCGGCTCGCAGTAGTTCGTAGGCACTATATTCATGAAGTAGAGCGGCACACATCGCCGACGACGTTGGCTATCGAAGGCCGGCTGCTGCCAGTATCAGCATGCTAATGTCTAAGTCTAGAAACTGTGGCGAAATAGGTTTTGCACGGCCACCGCCAGCTCCATGGGCACGCTTTGAGCCGCCCACGCGGCTCGCAGTAGTTCGTAGACACTGTAGGCATGAAGTAGAGCGGCACACATCGCCGGCGACGTTGGCTATCGAAGGCCGGCTGCTGCCAGTATCAGCATGCTCGAGTCTAAGTCTAGAAACTGTGGCGAAATAGGTTTTGCACGGCCACCGCCAGCTCCATGGGCACGCTTTGAGCCGCCCACGCGGCTCGCAGTAGTTCGTAGGCACTATATTCATGAAGTAGAGCGGCACACATCGCCGACGACGTTGGCTATCGAAGGCCGGCTGCTGCCAGTATCAGCATGCTCGAGTCTAAGTCTAGAAACTGTGGCGAAATAAGTTTTGAAAAGCCACCGCAAGCTCCATGGGCACGCTTTGAGCCGCCCACGCGGCTCGCAGTAGTTCGTAGGCACTGTATGCATGAAGTAGAGCGGCACACATCGCCGACGACGTTGGCTATCGAAGGCCGGCTGCTGCCAGTATCAGCATGCTAATGTCTAAGTCTAGAAACTGTGGCGAAATAGGTTTTGCACGGCCACCGCCAGCTCCATGGGCACGCTTTGAGCCGCCCACGCGGCTCGCAGTAGTTCGTAGGCACTATATTCATGAAGTAGAGCGGCACACATCGCCGACGACGTTGGCTATCGAAGGCCGGCTGCTGCCAGTATCAGCATGCTAATGTCTAAGTCTAGAAACTGTGGCGAAATAGGTTTTGCACGGCCACCGCCAGCTCCATGGGCACGCTTTGAGCCGCCCACGCGGCTCGCAGTAGTTCGTAGACACTGTAGCCATGAAGTAGAGCGGCACACATCGCCGGCGACGTTGGCTATCGAAGGCCGGCTGCTGCCAGTATCAGCATGCTCGAGTCTAAGTCTAGAAACTGTGGCGAAATAGGTTTTGCACGGCCACCGCCAGCTCCATGGGCACGCTTTGAGCCGCCCACGCGGCTCGCAGTAGTTCGTAGGCACTATATTCATGAAGTAGAGCGGCACACATCGCCGACGACGTTGGCTATCGAAGGCCGGCTGCTGCCAGTATCAGCATGCTCGAGTCTAAGTCTAGAAAATGTGGCAATCTAGGATTTGCACGGCCACCGCCAGCTCCATGAGCACGCTTTGAGCCGCCCACGCGGCTCGCAGTAGTTTGTAGACAGTGTAGGCATAAAGTAGAGCGGCACACATCGCCGACGACGTTGGCTATCGAAGGCCGGCTGCTGCCAGTATCAGCATGCTCGAGTCTAAGTCTAGAAACTGTGGCGAAATAGGTTTTGCACGGCCACCGCCAGCTCCATGGGCACGCTTTGAGCCGCCCACGCGGCTCGCAGTAGTTCGTAGGCACTATATTCATGAAGCAGAGCGGCACCCATCGCCGACGACGTTGGCTATCGAAGGCCGGCTGCTGCCAGTATCAGCATGCTCGAGTCTAAGTCTAGAAACTGTGGCGAAATAGGTTTTGCACGGCCACCGCCAGCTCCATGGGCACGCTTTGAGCCGCCCACGCGGCTCGCAGTAGTTCGTAGGCACTATATTCATGAAGTAGAGCGGCACACATCGCCGACGACGTTGGCTATCGAAGGCCGGCTGCTGCCAGTATCAGCATGCTAATGTCTAAGTCTAGAAACTGTGGCGAAATAGGTTTTGCACGGCCACCGCCAGCTCCATGGGCACGCTTTGAGCCGCCCACGCGGCTCGCAGTAGTTCGTAGACACTATATTCATGAAGTAGAGCGGCACCCATCGCCGACGACGTTGGCTATCGAAGGCCGGCTGCTGCCAGTATCAGCATGCTAATGTCTAAGTCTAGAAACTGTGGCGAAATAGGTTTTGCACGGCCACCGCCAGCTCCATGGGCACGCTTTGAGCCGCCCACGCGGCTCGCAGTAGTTCGTAGACACTGTAGGCATGAAGTAGAGCGGCACCCATCGCCGACGACGTTGGCTATCGAAGGCCGGCTGCTGCCAGTATCAGCATGCTCGAGTCTAAGTCTAGAAACTGTGGCGAAATAGGTTTTGCACGGCCACCGCCAGCTCCATGGGCACGCTTTGAGCCGCCCACGCGGCTCGCAGTAGTTCGTAGACACTGTAGGCATGAAGTAGAGCGGCACACATCGCCGACGACGTTGGCTATCGAAGGCCGGCTGCTGCCAGTATCAGCATGCTAATGTCTAAGTCTAGAAACTGTGGCGAAATAGGTTTTGCACGGCCACCGCCAGCTCCATGGGCACGCTTTGAGCCGCCCACGCGGCTCGCAGTAGTTCGTAGGCACTATATTCATGAAGTAGAGCGGCACACATCGCCGACGACGTTGGCTATCGAAGGCCGGCTGCTGCCAGTATCAGCATGCTAATGTCTAAGTCTAGACACTGTGGCGAAATAGGTTTTGCACGGCCACCGCCAGCTCCATGGGCACGCTTTGAGCCGCCCACGCGGCTCGCAGTAGTTCGTAGACACTGTAGGCATGAAGTAGAGCGGCACCCATCGCCGACGACGTTGGCTATCGAAGGCCGGCTGCTGCCAGTATCAGCATGCTCGAGTCTAAGTCTAGAAACTGTGGCGAAATAGGTTTTGCACGGCCACCGCCAGCTCCATGCGCACGCTTTGAGCCGCCCACGCGGCTCGCAGTAGTTCGTAGGCACTATATTCATGAAGTAGAGCGGCACACATCGCCGACGACGTTGGCTATCGAAGGCCGGCTGCTGCCAGTATCAGCATGCTAATGTCTAAGTCTAGACACTGTGGCGAAATAGGTTTTGCACGGCCACCGCCAGCTCCATGGGCACGCTTTGAGCCGCCCCCTCGGCTCGCAGTAGTTCGTAGACACTGTAGGCATGAAGTAGAGCGGCACACATCGCCGACGACGTTGGCTATCGAAGGCCGGCTGCTGCCAGTATCAGCATGCTCGAGTCTAAGTCTAGAAACTGTGGCGAAATAGGTTTTGCACGGCCACCGCCAGCTCCATGAGCACGCTTTGAGCCGCCCACGCGGCTCGCAGTAGTTCGTAGGCACTATATTCATGAAGTAGAGCGGCACACATCGCCGACGACGTTGGCTATCGAAGGCCGGCTGCTGCCAGTATCAGCATGCTAATGTCTAAGTCTAGACACTGTGGCGAAATAGGTTTTGCACGGCCACCGCCAGCTCCATGGGCACGCTTTGAGCCGCCCACGCGGCTCGCAGTAGTTCGTAGACACTGTAGGCATGAAGTAGAGCGGCACACATCGCCGACGACGTTGGCTATCGAAGGCCGGCTGCTGCCAGTATCAGCATGCTAATGTCTAAGTCTAGAAACTGTGGCGAAATAGGTTTTGCACGGCCACCGCCAGCTCCATGGGCACGCTTTGAGCCGCCCACGCGGCTCGCAGTAGTTTGTAGACACTGTAGGCATGAAGTAGAGCGGCACACATCGCCGACGACGTTGGCTATCGAAGGCCGGCTGCTGCCAGTATCAGCATGCTAATGTCTAAGTCTAGAAACTGTGGCGAAATAGGTTTTGCACGGCCACCGCCAGCTCCATGGGCACGCTTTGAGCCGCCCACGCGGCTCGCAGTAGTTTGTAGACACTGTAGGCATGAAGTAGAGCGGCACCCATCGCCGACGACGTTGGCTATCGAAGGCCGGCTGCTGCCAGTATCAGCATGCTAGAGTCTAAGTCTAGAAACTGTGGCGAAATAGGTTTTGCACGGCCACCGCCAGCTCCATGGGCACGCTTTGAGCCGCCCACGCGGCTCGCAGTAGTTCGTAGACACTGTAGGCATGAAGTAGAGCGGCACACATCGCCGACGACGTTGGCTATCGAAGGCCGGCTGCTGCCAGTATCAGCATGCTCGAGTCTAAGTCTAGAAACTGTGGCGAAATAGGTTTTGCACGGCCACCGCCAGCTCCATGGGCACGCTTTGAGCCGCCCACGCGGGTCGCAGTAGTTCGTAGACACTGTAGGCATGAAGTAGAGCGGCACACATCGCCGACGACGTTGGCTATCGAAGGCCGGCTGCTGCCAGTATCAGCATGCTCGAGTCTAAGTCTAGAAACTGTGGCGAAATAGGTTTTGCACGGCCACCGCCAGCTCCATGGGCACGCTTTGAGCCGCCCACGCGGCTCGCAGTAGTTCGTAGACACTGTAGGCATGAAGTAGAGCGGCACCCATCGCCGACGACGTTGGCTATCGAAGGCCGGCTGCTGCAGTATCAGCATGCTAATGTCTAAGTCTAGAAACTGTGGCGAAATAGGTTTTGCACGGCCACCGCCAGCTCCATGGGCACGCTTTGAGCCGCCCACGCGGGTCGCAGTAGTTCGTAGACACTGTAGGCATGAAGTAGAGCGGCACACATCGCCGACGACGTTGGCTATCGAAGGCCGGCTGCTGCCAGTATCAGCATGCTCGAGTCTAAGTCTAGAAACTGTGGCGAAATAGGTTTTGCACGGCCACCGCCAGCTCCATGGGCACGCTTTGAGCCGCCCACGCGGCTCGCAGTAGTTCGTAGACACTGTAGGCATGAAGTAGAGCGGCACACATCGCCGACGACGTTGGCTATCGAAGGCCGGCTGCTGCCAGTATCAGCATGCTAATGTCTAAGTCTAGACACTGTGGCGAAATAGGTTTTGCACGGCCACCGCCAGCTCCATGGGCACGCTTTGAGCCGCCCACGCGGCTCGCAGTAGTTCGTAGGCACTATATTCATGAAGTAGAGCGGCACACATCGCCGACGACGTTGGCTATCGAAGGCCGGCTGCTGCCAGTATCTGGTTGCACTCGCTTACAGCCTGCTGACCGAGTCTCAAGCTTCGTCGTAGACCACAACGTTGTATCTTCTGGGGTACGAGTTTGCCGTGCGAAGCGTAAGGGGGGCCTTCACCTGCCGCAGCGGCGCTCGGCATGGGCCGTACCCCGACCGAGGCGTGCTCGCCCGCCGGCGAAAGAAGCGTATGCCTTGCTGCTGCCCTCTCTTTCTTGACCCTCGTCGTGCACATACAACATGTTACATGCTTTTAAAAACATATTTGATCTTGCGGGTAAATAATGTAAAAAACCCAGTAATACAATTTCAATATCAGTATACTTTAAATATGTTGTACGGTACTACAAAATATATAAGCTTTAGGGTTTAAGCGCTATCACTTACTAAAGAACCCCATAGACCGATCCTAATTTAAAGAATCGCCCAAAATAAGCTAATTTGGGCGCGAAGGACCCTGGATGAATGAAATTGGGGTCGTGAATGCCTAAAATAAGCCGCCTCAAGGACCCTAAAGGACCCTGGGATGAACGTTCATCCGGGTCGGAATATATATAGTTTTACAAATTTCATACTCTTTCTCACACCAATCACTTCATCACCACATTTCCTTTCTACATTTTATATCTCAATTCTCACCACCTCCCCCACTCCCATCTCCCATCCTCATTTCCACCATTATATCCTATCTACCTACCCACCACATTTATTTTTCTTTCCACACCTATCTACAAACTACATATCCTCTCCACACCAACCACCTAACTTCACCACTTTTTTCCCCTCTTCATCACACATCCTATTTATCACCACCTTACCCACTCCCATTATCCAACCTCATTATCCACTCTCACATCATATATTCATACCCACCACATTTATTCTTCTTTCCACACCTATCTACAAACCCCATATCCTTTTCACACCAATTACCCCACTTCACCACTTTTACCCTCTTCATCCAACATCTCAATTCTCTCCACCTCCCCACCTTCCATCCTCCAATCTTTTTTTACCATTACATTCTACCCTCCAACTCACCACGTTTACAATACAATCCACGCCTATTTACAAACCCCACCTACCCATCACATTTACACTACTTTCTTCACCTATCTACAAACCCCATATCCTCTTTCACACCAACCACCCCACTGCACCACTTTCACCCTTTTCATCCTACATCTTAATTCTTACCACCTCCCCCACTCCAATCTTCCAACCTCTTTTTTACCATCATTTAATATTACCTCATGTCTACATATATATACATTTATCTCATTTCTTACACCCATTTACAAACTGCATACCCTCTTACATCCATTTAACCACCATCTTTCCTATCTTCCTTCTACTTTTCACTACGCACCACTTTTCTCACTACCATGTCCAACCTAATTATCTACTCCACATCATATCTACCTACCCCATTTATTACTCCCATTTTTAAATTTCATAATTCTCTTCCTGATCAACCCCTTAATTCAACTTTACCGTTCTTCTGTTCACCCTACCTCTCACTCATCACCACCTTCCCTACTTCTTTTTTTAAACTCACTATCCACGCTGACACTATATCTACCTACCAACCACATTTTCTTTTTCGCAAACCCATTTACAAACTATATGCTCTCTTTCACACCAACACCTCCTTTTAACCACCACCTTTCCTCTCTTCATCCTAATGTCACTTCTCACCACCTTCTCCACCCCCACCCTTCAATCTTTTCATCCACCCCATAACATATCTACCTACCAACCACATCCATCCTACCCCCCCATAAGCACACCCGCTGTTTTACAAACTCCATACTTTCTCCCACATCTCCCACAATCTTCAATCACCACTTCCCTCTTTTCACTTTACAGCTTACTTCTCACCACCTTCTTCACTATTTTCAACCTCATTATTCCACTCCTAATCATGTATACCTACCTCTACTCTTCGCCACTTATTTCTTTTAAAAATTAAACGTTTTTTAAACTAAACCCTCCTTACGCCTCAAATCTAAAGTTTACTTTTCTCTACACCTGCTTTTTTCTCCAACAGCCCAGTCAGCTTCGGCAGGCTGCGAAGTGGCTACCTCCATTTTGGGGGAGGCATAACGGAGTCAATACTTGGTGTTTTGGAGCAAGTCAGGGCGCTAAAAATATCTATGCATCGCGGGGAATCGATTGGGATGGGCAGCGCGACCCCTAACCACGAATCCAGGCCTCCCCGTCTATGTAAAGATGGTCTAGGTTTACAGAGGAAAAGGGCGGCTTCGGGAGACTTCAAGGGACAACGCACCGACATACATGCTTCTATGATGCACACAGAAGGTACACACAGCCCTACCATATGTTTCTTTGTGCAATCCCTGGCGCCAATGTCGCGTAGCTTGCACCGTACACCGTATATGGTGCTTTATAGAGCTTGCAGTACCGTTAATTTCTGTCGCGCTTTTTTCTGTGCCTATCATTTGAAATAAGTATAGACTCGTTTGTACCACTCATGGGTCATATTTTAAGATTATGTACTCGATGGAAGTCAATCTGACTGAACCTTATAGCGAAGCACACGTAGACTGAGCTATATGTTATAGTATACGAAATAAGACGCTCTGATTGGCTGGTATTAACAGCTAAAACATATGTTTAGATGGTATAAACGGGTTCGGCATGGTCGAAAACGTACCCTCCCGAAATTTCAGCTCCGCCGGCTTTATACTGGCTGCATAGTAGCATCACATCTAATTTTTAATTATCGCGTACTTAAGCCTTTCTCTGGCACATAAGAGTGGTACGAATGAATTCGTCATCGTTGAAAACCTAGGTCCCCCAAACTTCAGGTGGTACAGTCGCTGCGTTGCGGACTAGTGCTTGCGACTAGCAATCGCCTGTATAGACCTGTGTGAACTTATATGTCCGTTCATAATTTATATATAAATTCTCGTAGTTTATAAGTTATTAATAGACAAAAATCGATGGCTTTCCCTCACTTGAGTAACATGTCACTAAAGTGGGGTACCCAATATTGCATGATAGGTGCCCAAAATATTTTATTTTGGGTACCAGGGCCCGGATACCTGGCAGCGGGGACCCCGGATACCCAAACTAACGCCCGCTGTGGGACCCCCAGGACCCCCGGATACACGTGTATCCGCCCTGTAATATATATAGCTTTAGTGCATGAACGTCTTTATCATATTTCTCTGCCGCGTTTCGATAGGCAATGTTCCATGCCCATCCTCTAACGTCGTGGACTAGTTGTAGAACTGGGTCGTGAGGGTTACCGGATACGAATGCAAGAACGTTGCGGTCGATATCTGCATGCCACGAGATCGGGTTATCCTGCAAGTTCGGTTGAACAGTTATCGTGATAGCGCTACATATTCGAATGCACGTTTGTTTCATCACCAAGTGTCAGTTTATGAGCACAACATTGCAATCTAAGCAATGCAGGATTCTGCCTGGGCATCAGCGCGCATTTAGTAGCAGGAAGGATGGAAATTACGTTGATTAGCTCATTGTTGATTACTGTTCCACGAACTACAAATAACTAAAGTTAAAACTAAATGACATGTCCATGACTTCCACTTCTAAGCTTATCAAACGATTCCGCCTCACTCACGCATATATTCTCCACATCATTGTCACGGTGGAGAGCACGCTGAGCATGTCCTACATTGCGCTCGTGTGAGGACGCATGGTCGAAAGTTACAGCTGAGATCATATACTTAAGTAGAATTTCTGATCGGTCCTTATTAACAAGGCCTGCATCAATTCCTTGGTAAGCTAAATAATTTCAGTACAGTCCTTTTTCTAAACCAATCGAATTTTCCTTATACTCTTGGAGACCTTATATATACCAGGCGTTCGGTATTCACGCACATTACTGTAGACTCCGTGCACTATATAATAGACACTCGCAAACGTGTCATATGAGAGTTCATTAGGCTACCTTGCTACCTATAGAAGCACAGCTCGAACGCTCTACATGTAGTTGCTACTGAGGTATTTGATTAGTACTGCCCCGCATTGCGCGCCAACACCGTAGTGTCAGCGGGCATATTTGCAATATAACGCTGGCTCAGAGGTAAGGACGTCGGTGGGCATAAGTGATCCCGTGGGTGCACTGGTATCACGCAAAGCTCGAGGTCTAATTTATTGAACTTCTTCGCTTTTTAAGAATAAATATAAGACGTGACAGTCCGAGTCTGGAAAAATTATTGAATAAAGGTCCTCGTGAGCTTAAAAGAAGGTCAGCACTTTGTTCCAAAGTGGTATACACACCTTTTCAGAGTTAACGATTCGAACTGAAAGAAATGTTCATTTATTGTCAATGATCGAATACCTGTTGAAGGCTACATAGTGGCGAATTGCGGTCATATTAGTCGTGTGTTCTTTGCTACACCATCGACCCCATTTCGCACCATTTTTATTAGATATACACCCAAGACAGCCCATTCAAAAATCCCGACACCACTTTTTGTGATTAATACCGATAACACAACTGCATTAACCGACCTATAAATCTCGAGGTTGTTGAGCGCGTATCCGTGATTCAGCCTTTAAGATAGTAGTACCGAATCCAACTTCTTCAAGCTAAGCTACTGTTCACCCACAATTCGTTTTAGTAGGCCATGGCATTCTCGAAGTTCCAGGACTTTAACGTCTATATATCTACACCTTTCCAACTTCAAAACTGCAAATTGTAAGTTCGATTCTGCAAAAGGTAAGTTCAAAACTGCACGAGCAGAGACCAGGCTAGCTTCGTACTTTTATACACAGCTCATTGGTTGGTGTGCAGCACAGCTAGCCAGTAGGCAAGTTGTACTCTATAATCATATACGATGATACATATCATACAGGTTGAAATATACATTTATAGAGTATTGTTGTTTTGATTTTACCTTTTACTATTTTGAACTTACAATTTGCAGTTTTAAATTTGAAAAGGTGTAGCGGTTAGAAACGGTTTAGGATGTTTTAAACCGATACGATGCTTACTGGGTCACTTGAGTTTATCGCTAACAAACTGACCCAGCAAGCGTTTAGTCCCCCCCCCCCCAGGGTGTCCGAAGCAGGACCGTGCACTGATTGTTATGGTAAACCCGGTGCCTAGTACTGTAGTATAGGCAAACGAACGGCAGCTTTACATCGTATTGTCACCTATCGATAGGTACCCTGAGTTCGGACAGCAGTGTCATTCTTTGGTAAACCGAGCACTCTTTCCGCGGGCTCTGCATACTATTCATATAGTAGGTAGAGGGTTCATTATGTGGTTCCGTTGCTTGACCAAAATGCCCCTCGTTCATTATGCTGCATTGCTACCTATAGTTACGAATGCTCGAACGCTGTACACACAGATACTAATACTGTGATGCTTGATTAGTAGTGTTCGAGGTGTTTAGTCAAGGCCGAAGCCAAACTAATGTATAGATTGTTTGGGTATGAGCTGCTCCAATGCCCACTTTTCTATTTCTTACCCTTGCTACCCAGATCCACACCATACTACGTAGAAGTTATTATTTACTTCTCCTGTCAGTGAAGTATTTGCCACGTGAAGTGAAGCGATGTTGAACGCAGGGTGCACCGTCACCGTAGCTTTCTGCTCTACAAAGGGGTTTGCTTATAATTTTCAGGTCAAGTTAAACATTGCTGGGTTATGTTACGCACTAGCCGAGTGCCGCCGCTACGCGGCGGTAAATTTTAGTTGGTTGACGCTGCACTCGCTATGCTCGCTCCACTGTTGGAGCAGCTGCCTACGCTTCGCTACGGCAGTAGTGGACCCGTTCCGCTCGCCTCGTCGGCTCGCTGCACTACTCTCAATGTCAGGTTAGTAATACAGCGGCCGGGGCGGGTCCTGCGGCCCCGCAATATCCTATGGTGGGGTCGCCTCCGCTGCGCTCGGCAGCTAATAGGACTTTCCTTTGAGCATTCTAAAGCACGTTGGGGGGGTCAGCAGTCGTTCTGGACTATTGAAGGCGAGCCCCATCAAGCTCATGGAGTGAGTGCGAGTTGTGGCTGCCCCCCCCCCCCCCCATAAATCGCCGAGAGATCGAGAACGAGCTGCTGACCCAACTGTCCAAGCACACGCATAATGTTAGTAGCATGAGATAGTTGTGAGAAGTAGCGAGAACATGTAGTGCAAGGATAACGTGCCCGTTGTTGGTACAGCTAGCAGTTGACTCCCCCGATGCTCGAACTGATGATATTGCGCTACTTGGCCCCGAGCGTGGACGAGCCGCCGGTGTTGGTTGTTGCTGAGCGTTGTAGGAAGCTGGGTCCGTGCGGGCGTAACCGTGGAGCAACTCAGCAGCGTGGGCGTGTTGTTGTCCGATGGTGGGTTGCTCGAGACGACGGTGCCGCCGAGCAGCAGACCGACAGCTGAGAAGGTTGTGTCAATGCGTTGCTGTACGTACCGCGGGTGGAGACGCGAGCTGCCCCTCAGTGTAGGAGGTAGGAAGTGTGAGCAGGGCCGCCCGCTGTGTCGAAGAGTCGGGTGCGTGCCGCCGGGCGTGCGGTCGAGCGTGCCGTGGTGGCGTGTCGGGGCTGCTGGGCCCCTGCGCCCGACGGTGCAAACTCTTGACTGGCCCAGAACGAACTGCTCAATCTATACTACTGCCAGGTTCGGCTGGGGACAAAACATGGTCCAAGAAAACCGCCCGCTTAAATGGCATACTAAACCTACTGGTGACCGTGCGCGGCTTGGTGTGCGTGTGCGTCTTGATGTCCATGTGCGCCTTGGTGCCCGCGTGCGGCTCGCCGTCCACGGTCACCTCGTCCTTCTTCAACATGGCTTTATCCTTGTCGGAAGGTTCACTTGCGCTGCGAGGAGAAGAATGTGATGTGAGTTTATTCTGCTTTAGTGCGCTAGCACTGCTATCTCTTCTCTCCTGAGCGTCCCTCTTGTAGTTATGTTGTATAGCTAGCGTGTCGTCGTTGCAGTGTCATTTGTGCGAAGTATCCAAAGAGCGATGCGGCGCTGTGAGGCACTCACAGTGCGATGCAGCGTTGTCGCCCAGTTGAGCCAGCGGTATCGGCTCCTCCCAACACTCCTCCCCGATCCCGGTGGGTTACCACAATCCGCACGCAGCACGAAGCTCCAGAATGCGAGGCGCAGGCAAAGCTTTAGTGAGGATATCAGCGATCATGTCCCGAGTCCCGACGTACTGGGGTTCAACGAGGCCTTTTGCAGCGTAATCGCGGAGAAACTTGATCCGGATGTTGATGTGTTTAACACGCCCAGAGCTTGCTTTATTCTTGACCTGTAATATCGCGGCTTGATTGTCCATGAGAAGCTTGGCCGGAAGCTGAACCTCTGCACCAAGCTCACCTAGACGTTCCTTCAGGCCCAGCAGCTCCTGCCCACCTGTCGATGCGGCCACGAATTCAGCTTCTGCCGTTGAGAGAGCGACGGAGCTTTGTTTCTGGCACGCTCACCCCACGACCATGTCATTCGTACAGAGGACTGCACCACTGACCGACTTTCGGTCCACCTTGTCGCCGCCAAAATCAGCATCCGTGTAACACACAAGCTCGATCACCGAAGTGGTCGGATGATTCTCGACCATGTGGAATCTTAAATCCAAAGTGCCAGTCAGGTATCGTGCGATCCGCTTGGCCAATTTCCAATCCTGCAAGGTGGGTGCGTGAGTGCGCCGCGTTGCACGGTGAACTGCAAATCCAATGTCGGGGCGCGTGCATCTCGCAATCCAGAGTAGCGCTCCGACCAACGACTGGAACATCTTGATCGTCGGCACCGACGGGTCCGAGGGTGCAGGCAACTCGGGGAGCAGCTCGTCCGTAGCGATGGGTACATTCTGGTCCTCACCAATCGGGCACCGGGCTGGGTGAGCTTTAGCTAGTCCATGCTTCTGCAGCAGTTCTTCGATGGCATGCTTCTGTCCAAATGAGTAGCCCGACTTGTCCTCGTACTCAATGCTCTCACCGAGAAACATCGTCGCAGGCCCCAAGTCTTTTAAGGAGAGTACTTGCATTTCCTCGAAGAATGCGTCCACGCGCTCCGTCGAAGTCCCTGTCACGAGAAGATCGTCGACGTACGTCCCCACGAGCGTAGCGATCCGCCTTGAAGTACAGGCGGCTGTCCGTGACGCACTGCGTGAACCCGTTTTGAAGCAGTGTCCGGTGCAGTAACTGGTGCCACAGTCTTCCCGCTTGCTTGAGTCCGTAGAGGCTGTGGTCAAGGCGCAGTCCTAGCTCTTTCACGTCGTTAGCCCCCAGCGTTTCCTTGCTGATCTCCATGCCGTTCGGGATCACAAGCACGATCTCAATGCCTTCTTTCGTCATAGCCTTCACGTAGGCGTTCATCCCCGTGGCGCGCTCGTACCCCCCCCCCCCCCAGCTTCTGGCAAACGCGAAAATTACTTTGCCACTGGTCATCTCGAGAACGGCGGCGAAGGTCAGAGTATAGTTGACGCCAAGTACTTGTTCATTTCCGCAAGCCACGAGGCGAGCTTTGTAACGCTCGACAGCCCCGCTCGAGTCTCGCTTCTTCTTATACACCCATTTGGCATGAAGCTTCGGCGTGTTAGGTTCGCACTTGATTAGGGTCCAAGTTGCGTTGGCGATTAACGCCGCAAGCTCCTCCAGCTCGGCAGCTGTCCATGTTCTGCGTCGGCGCTCCGATGAGCTTCCTGGTAGTTCTTAGGGTCCGGCAAGAACTCGCTAGCAGCGGATGCAGTATTGAACGGTGCGTCAGGGCTGCTTGAGTAGTTCGAGCCTCCTCCAGACGCTGACTGGGCAGACATGCATTACCTTCCTTTCACGTCGTCAGCTTCGCGCTGCTTCCAAGACTTGCGACGCTTCCTAGTTGATCGTCGTAGCGCGGGCTTCGCAGCTTCCGTCACCAGCGGCGAGTTCTCCGCAGTCAATGCTGGATCTGCAGGTCTCGGTTGGTTTGTCGGTGTGGGTGCCTCCTTGGTGTCGATTACGTGAATTGGACGGTCTAGATTCTCCACGTGCTGCGATACGACGACGACGCGTTCAGTTGGTAGGTACACGCGGTAGCCCTTTGTCTCGCTGTCTTTGCCAATGACTCGCCCAACCACTGCGCGCTTCTGTACTGGCTTCGTCTTGGGGTCCCGCCGCACCGTGCACGACGCTCCAAACGCGACCACGTCTCGAAGTCCAGGTGATTTGCCGGTGATGACCTCGAGCGGCGACTTCCGGTCTTCGTTTGACCTTGATGGGCTACGATTCAGGATATACGTAGCGTATTCAGCCGCGTCACTCCAGAAGCTTGTTGCCAGGCCTGAATCAAAGATCATGCACCGCACCATGTTGAATATAGTACATGCGTTCTGCTTTGCCATTCAAGGCTTGATTTGAGGCCTCGCTCACTTGCCGGGAGACGCCTTCGTCCTTGCAGAACAGGTCAACCGTTCTGTACTCTCTTCCTCCGTCGGTCCGCATGACATGGATCTTACAAGAAAATCGCTTCTCAAAGAAGGTGAGAAAGTCGCGAAACTTCCTCGCTGCCTTGTCCTTCGTCTTGCGCGGCAGTAATTGCTGCTATGGTCAACAAAGTTTACCAAGTAGCGAGTGCCGTGTCGATGCATCGGTGTCGGCGGTCCCTTCAAGTCACTGCAGATGGCGCCTCCGACGCGCTCGATCGGCGCGTTTTCCCCGCTGTCTTCTTTCGACTGGCGCCGCTTCGATTGCTTCCTCCGCACAGACCACACACGTCTTCCTCGTGTGGTAGGTGAGATAGATGCCCTCTCTACCGTGTCCAGCGCCAAATGGCCGAACCGCTCGTGAAAACCGCATGATCGATCCGCGCTGCACACCATCCTCGACCGTCGACGAAAGCACTCCGCTCATCGCCAAGGCGACCCTGTTTGCGGCGTTGGTCGAACTGCGGCCAAGTCAGCGACCAGGACGTCATGCTCAAATCACTCTTGGAAGACCGTTTCGCCGCGGTTGGCGATCACGAGGCTCCCATCCCTCTCTGCCAGCGCACAGCCACGCTTGACCAGTTGTCCTAAAGACAGTAAATTGCGAGCGAGCGTTGGCGCGTAGTAGACATTGCTGACGGTAATGAGAGCGTCAGCATCACCGTCTCCTCCACGAAATATGATCGTCCCGACCTTTGTAACCTGCAGCCCAGTTCCGTCTGGCTGCGTGAGCGGCTCGGTCCCGGCACAGTCCTTCGCGTCGCGGAGCACGCTCGCGTCATTTACAAGATGCCGACTCGCTCCGCTGTCCACGATCCAGTCCTCATCCTTGCTCGACTCTCCAGTGGCTGCAAGCGCCCAGCCCTTCGGCTTTCCTCCTTCAGTCTTCTTTTGGCGCTTTGGCTGTGGCACACACGGGCAATGTGCCCGATTTTCCTGCAGTCGTAGCACTGTCGCGTGTCCGATACTACGTTCACCACATCCTTCCCGGCTTCCTTTCGGGTCATGGCGTCCGTATCAAAGCGTTGCGCAAACTGCACCAATTCTTGAGCATGCAGCATCAGGTCCGGCCGAGTCTCGTCGTACCTCCCAAGCAGAGTCGGGCTGAACCTCGGCGACGCGTGGCTAATGATGTTCTGCAGAACCATCGCCGGCGAAGCGTCCGTTGCTCGCATCCGCGCAGTCAGATAGAGAAAGTGGTCGTTCCACGACCGACCCGAGGCCTTGGGCGCCGCAAACATTACGGCTGCGTCTTGCATGGACAAGCGCACCGTGAACGTCGCGTTCATCTGCTCCAATGCGTATAATAGAAACGGGCAGATCGTCCACCACGTGTTTGCCTGCTCACGGAAGAACCGTCCAGCCTTCCCAACAAGGTGCTGACCTAGCTTGTTCAGCTTCACCTCCTGTGGCCAGCGAAAGCCGCAGGCTCTCTCAGCCATGTCCACTTGGCCAATAAACATCAGCCCCCATTGCTCGAATCCTGCGTCGAGTCCCTTGTACGTTTCCTTCCCGTCAAAATCTCGGATGCTGAGCTTCGACTGGCCATAGTTAGGGTAACCATATGTCGGATTATCACCGACAGCGCGAGCTTGCTCACCTCCAGCGTACTGCGTTGCTTGGGCGGGCGGCATCCTGCCACCTCCTTCTTGTTCACCAGTCTGTACTGGAGGGGGCGGTGTTCCTGGTATTGAGGCTGCACAGGCGGGGGGCGGTGCGCTTGGTAGTGGGGCTGCGGTACGCCTCCGTAGAAGCTGGCGCGGGCACGTGCACCAGGAGTCTGCGCGCCTCTCCGACCATCTGCGAGCTCGTCCAGTTGCATGCGCTGCATGCCCATGCTGCCATTCTCGATGGCCTGGCGGAAAATGCTTCCACGCCGCTGGGGTTGGTCTGGAGAGACTGCACCTTGGCGCAACGCACTCGATGTCACGGCGCGCTCGATCACGTCGATACGATTCGTGAGCAACTTGATCGCGTCGAGGAGAGCAGCCGTGGCGTCGAATTGACTTGCAGATTCTCCTTGGCCATCTCCGCTCCTTTCGTGAGCATGAGGTCCAGCCTGGGGCTCTTGCGCAGCCACGAGCTGGTCGTCGCGGTCACTTGGGCTCATAACCTGTCGGAAGGTTCACTTGCGCTGCGAGGAGAAGAATGTGAAGTGAGTTTATTCTGCTTTAGTGCGCTAGCACTGCTATCTCTTCTCTCCTGTGCGTCCCTCTTGTAGTTATGTTGTATAGCTAGCGTGTCGTCGTTGCAGTGTCGTTTGTGCGAAGTATCCAAAGAGCGATGTGGAGCAGTGAGGCACTCACAGTGCGATGCAGCGTTGTCGCCCAGTTGAGCCAGCGGTATCGGCTCCTTCCAACAATCCTTCCATCGGAAAACATCATTTTCCCGCTACACTCGGAAATACACCTTAGTGTGATTCGCACTTAGTGAATAAGTGGTATCTACTCTCGGACGGACAACGTCGTTCTGATTGAGTCTTTAGATTTTTAATAGCCGAGCGCCGCCGCTACGCGGCGGAAGGTTTTGTGGTTAGTTGCACTAGCAAGGTCCGCCCACCTCCGCTTCGCTCCGGTGGGCTTTTATCCAGTTCAATTTTTTTTAAATGGTGAAAGTGTTTTGACACAGAAAGTTCTATTGGTAAAGCAACATAGCTGATATCAGCTTAGATATTCATTTCCAAGCCAGGGTTACTATGAGTAGATACATGTTGCAGGTTGTGACAACTTAAGCCCATTCACGTGTTTATTGGTTTGTCCTCCTCTTATACCTCTCGGCTATTTAGTTCGTAGCCTGTATTTTGCATTCTGTATGGGGACTGTAAGCCCCTGCAACAACCAAACTATGGGCTCCGTTTCTCCTGTACGTATCATTGTGTTTTGTGCTTATGTTTTTTACAATACCGAGTATACAACGTCGTTTTAACGTTTCGTTTGGCCCGTAATGTCTTTACAGCTGCGGAGTGCACAAACTTCTACGTGACCTGCTTCCACGCTTTTCTTATTTACTTAGACGTGGTTATCAGCTGATTATTCCACCACACGGTAAGCATTAGCATTTTAGCGCCCGCCTGTATTAATAGTAGCTAAGAAAGTGAAGGTAAGAACATTGCGCCGCGTAGCTACAAAGTTCACGCCCACGCTATAGTGATTCTGTTTCCTACATGTATATCCGTTCAATAACATAGTTGCTGAACACGCTGCTATCGCTTACTGCACACTGTCACCGCTTACTATGTGTTGCTATCGCTAACTACGCGGTGAGCCATGTCAATATTGTAGCATGCATCTATATTAAAATAAACCATTGGTGTATTTATTCTAAGTCGTACGGCCAGCGTAGCAATCCTTGCCGCAGTGGACCTATTTTAATTGATAGTAGGTATTAGAAAATAGCCAAGTGCCGCAGCTGCTGTAATGTGTCCACTCCTAAAGTATTATAGTAAGCCTAAGCTGAGGATACCCTTCGGACTCGCCTTCCAATGCAATTTCAATGTTCGCATGTCAATGTGAACGTGCGTACATAATAACAGCCCCAGTTTAAGTAAAATATCTACTATCTTCAGAACAGGCTATCCTACCGATATGTAGTGACCTCGGCTGCTATAAAGTGTTTATCCCCAAGATACTATATAGTGAAAATAAGCTAGGCGAGCTGTAAATAGTTTATCCACCTTCTGCTTACCTTGGGCTACATCTACTCGCACTGCTACCACTTGCTACGTCGCTCCTATAGCTTTCTACGTGCTCCTATAGCATTCTACGTGCTGCATCGCTAACTATACGATCGGATCGCTTGACTATTCGCTCCTATCGATGACTACGCGTTGCTATAACTAACTACGCACTGCCATCCCTTTACTATCCGTTTGTATTGAACCAACCTCGCTACATTGACATCGTACAAGTAGCAGGCGGGCCCAGCTATCTCTGCCTCAAACGATCTAAATACTCACCCTGCTATCACTGCTACGCTCATTAGTATCTTAAGGTTGCTAATAACAACAATTAACCTAGCGGTACGGCGAGGGTAATAATATGGTCGCCCCCGTTCCGCTCGCCTCGTCGGCTCACTGCCTTACTCGCAGTGTTATTAGTAATTATGCAGCTCGGCGGCCCTGCGGCCCGCTAGGTCGCACGCGGGTGCCGCCTTCGCTGCGCTCGGCAGCTTGTGTGGGCCCCTCGGCTAAGGCTGTGTGGTATAGCAGTACACACAAAATCGTCAGTTGTGGTAACTTGGCTACAAACACAACAATAGCCGAGCTGGTCGGCTTTGTTGGCCTGCGCCGGGTTGCCCCCGAGCGGTTCGGCCCAACCGGGACAGCGGGTGTCTCGCCTCTCGTCGAGACCTGCCAACCAAGATCACCTCCCGGAGAACCGCCGAGTTCGACGGTCTCCGTTCACACAACCCTGTGCCCTCCACCAAAGGATGGACGACGGCGCTCGGAGCGCTTTTACAGGTCGCCGAGAGCAAAGGCTTCTCGACTCAGCAATCAGTGCCCGGGACGTACGGGAACACCGGCTCGCAGCGGTGGCGAGACTTTTCCTTCGCGCTTGGCGAGACACGCGCCCAACCCGGGCCGACCTCTATCTCTTGGCGCTGCCAGCCGAGTACCCTACAAGCTTATGCCTCTCGGGTACCGGCAGCTGACATAATCCGGCCCCGCGCAGGGACTTACCGGAACGTATGCACGTGTGTTAGGCCTAGAAAATTCTGCTCTGTTGTCTGTTATCTTTGTCGGGCGCCCTGAACGGGCGTCTCCACTACTCCTAAGCTCCTATACAAACACCAAATGAAAGTGGGCGGTTTTGGATCTCAGCCGACCCTTCGCTGAGCTCGGCGATGCTTGGGCTTGGCTGGTCCGGATAAGCCGTCCGGATAATTGTTGAACTCGGCTGATCGTCCGGATAGGCTGGTGAACTCGGCTGAGCTCGGCTGAGCTCGACTACCGGTACAGTGTACCACTCCAGCCGAGTTGGTCTCGCGAAATCTGGTGTTTCCTACACCACAACTGCCCCGGTCATGTTCCGAGCCGTGTTGGTGAGGGACTTGACCATCACTCTTCGAGTCGGGCCCAATCTCGGCTAAAACTCCAACGGCGGCGAACAAGTCACTTCGCCATGTCTTCGCCTGGCGCTCCTGCCGCTCCGCCGGTACGTCCTTCGCTTCCGGTCACTCCATCCATGCTGCTGCTAACTCTCCATCTGCTGATCTTCACAGGCTTCCGCGCCGCCACCTTCACAACCGTCACATCCTCCAGCGCGAGATGAGGAGGAGTCCGCTGAGTTCGCCGACTCGGCGTCCTGGGCTCGCGGGGTCAGCGATGGGCAGGTGCATCCTGTAATCGACTTGACAACTTCCCGTGGGTTCGACCAGGAGTCTGGGTCGGCATCTCGCACTCCCCTCGCCGCTCGCCGAGTCCGCGTGGTGACACCACTTCGGGCACCGCCGACATAGGTCGGTCGGACTCGGCTGGGTCGGTGAGTCTTGACTCTCTCGCTGCGCTGATCCACGCGCAGTCTGAGCAACGCCGCTCCGAGAACGCGGATTTAGCTCGGCTGTTGTCGTTCGTGATTACTCGTCCCGCTCCAGCTGCCGACCGCGACGTTCGCCGAGCTGCCTTGGAGGCGACATCGTTTGAAGAACTCGTAGGACTCCTTCGCGGCCAGTACCAGTCTCCGAGTCAAGCTGATGATGTCGCTGCGCTGAGGGTCGAGCTGGAGTCGGCTCAGACCGTCAACGCTGACCTGACTCGGTGGCTGGATTCACAGTCGGCGGCAAAAGCTGACCTTGAGGAACGCTTGAAAGCCGTCATGAAGGAACGCGATTTGTGGAAAGCCGAGTCGAAGAAGTCGTCTCCTCTGCTGACCAGCTTCCGAAAGGCGATGGCCGAGTCGGAGGCTTCTTTGAAGGCGGCCCGTGAATCCCAAGATGCGAAGATCCAGTCAGCTCTCGCTCACGTCGAGGACTTCCGCAAAAGATCAAGGAGCGGGACTCGGAGATCGAGCGCTTAACTCAGCTGCTCTCTGCTCGTGATGCCGAGTATGCCACACTCCAGGCTATCGCGACCAAGCATTTCGAGCAACTCCAGGAGTCGGCTCGGCTGGCTACCGCTGGAGACCCGCAGCCCCTTCGCAATGCCAGGGCTGTCATCAAGCACCAACGTGAGGTCATTCTCCGGCAGAAGCGGGTCATTGCTCGGAACGGCATGTTGCCCATGCACGACCCTCACATGGCTGCAGCGGCTGCAGCTGGGTTGGACGTGCCTGGCATGAATCCGGCTGACCTCCAACTCAATGCCCGGTTATGCCGATTGCTGGCTCAGCGGTTTCCCGAGGTGATGGACATCCCGGCCGGAGAGACTCGGCGCGTGGAGCTGGTAATCCACCCTCGGACTGATGGTGCGGCTTCTGCTCCGCCGGTGACTGTGAGCTCGGCTGGCTCTTTCCTCGGTCAGTCAACTCGGCTGGGTACGTCTGCTCCTCAGGGATCAACGGGTCCAGCTCAGACCTCAGCTGCTGCGGTGTCGACTCCAGCCTTGCGACTCCGTCGCAGTAAGTCAGTTGACCAACTCCACCGAGCTCGGCTGGACACCTTGACGCCTGCGGAGAAGCTCCGCCGCTACTCCCACCCGAAGTCATCAACGGCGGCTGGTCCTCGGCGCAAGCTTCCCAAGCCTCTCCAACAGCCGTACGCGTGTCCCTTGCCCGGCGAGGTTGGACATGCTGACGCGTCAGCTCAGCTCGACGAGGCTGCTCAAGAGACTTCTGCTGGGTTGAATCTGGCTGGTCTTTCTGTGGAGGATGTGGAAGCTGCAGGTGTCGATGACGAAGTCCACTCACTGGAGGAGGCTCTCTCGTTCGAATTCAACGAGGTGTTCGGGTCCGCCGGGATCCCAGTCGAGTCGAGAGGTCCGGTGACAAGCGTCCCCCCTGCCAGGTTGGTCTCGTATCCTTCCTCTCCGGCCCAGTCGCCTCCTGCTGCGTCACGCTCTGGGCTGACCGCTGCTTCCTCCAGTCCCTTTGTATCGCAAGCGGTGACCTTGGACTCGGCTCTTGCATCCTCAAGTTCAGCCCCGCTGCCGACGTGCGTGAAGTGGGTTCCTCCATCCTCTAGTGCACCGGGTTCGGTCGTTGCGAAGGGTCCCTCAGCGCGTCGAGCTCGGCTGTGGCCTCGAGCTCAGCTCCAACCTCAACCTCGGATGCTAGTACGTCGCACTCGGCTGCTTCGACTAGTGACTCGAGTAGTTCGGCTCCCGTCACGACGCAGTCTGTGAGCACGCCGAGCTCGACGGCTGGGGTCTCAACTGCGGATGTAACTAGCAGCTCGGCAGCTCCTCCGTCGCGGACCCCTAGCTTCATCCAGATCGGCTGCACAACGGCTCTTGGCTTGCACTCGTTCTCGGATTGCCAGCCCTGTCCAGAGTGGTCTGTCAGGGGTAGCGTCGACTGCTGTTACGTCAGTGCCGATCACTCCATCGGTGGCGTCTACCCGCCCGGCCTTCCCTGTTAGCTCAGCTGGGATGACGTCTCCGTCGGGTCGTCCTCTGCGTCCCACTGCAGCTACGGCTCGGGTGATTAACGCGCACTGTCTGAACCTGCTGGAGACCCCGGATGATGTCGTGCTTCGGTCGACTCGGCGTAGTCCATCTTCTGACTCGTCGACTTTTGACCTCGGTCTCGACGCTCCTGGGACGTCTGCGCACCCGCTCTCGGTCTCTGAAGACTCCGAATCTGAGGCGGATGACCCTGGGTCTGGTGACGAACTCAGCTCGGCTGATTCCGAAGAACCTCGTGAGGCTCCATCGTCGTCATCGCTCCCGCCACCGCAGGGAAAGCTCCGGAGCTATATGGCGGCTCGTCGTTCTCCGCTCGTCCCTTCCAGCGAGTCAGGCGACTCTGATTCCCAGCCGAGTTCCAAGAAGAAGGGCAAGCGTCGGCGTAAGCACAAGCATAAGCACAAGCACAAGCACAAACACAAGCACAAGTCGAAGAAGGCGAAACGAGCTGCTTCTCCTGACTCGGCTGGTGCGGCTCGCCCGACCAAACGCCATAAAGGTCCTTCTCGGAGCTTGGCTGGCGACTCGACTGGTGCTGCAGGCGGTGCTTCCAGCTCGGCTACGGGTGGTATTTCTGCGCCTCCACTCCCTGTGAGCTCGGCTTCGGTGCCAGTCGTGACGGTTCATGACGCTGGTACTCACGATCGTCCAGAACTGCCAGCGGCTTTACGTCTTTCCCTCGCCCAGTTGCGTACTCGTGCAGGTCAGGCCGTCGGACGGGATGCTCGGATCACCGCCCAGCTAGCTCGGCTGCGTGATATCCGCTTCGTCCACTATGGATCCCGGCGGTGCTGGGAGGCTATACTCAGCCACCAGACGGCCAAGATCACTGTGGAGGATGCTTCGGGAAGGCGCGCGTGCCAGTTACGCTCTGCTCTCTCGCTGGGATCAAGGCGTTCGCTGACGTCTACAACCCCAATCACCCAGCTCAGCGGCTCCTCCGACTCCTTCCGAAGACTCCCATCTTCTTATCACCGCAGGTCCTCGCTGACGCCAAACGCCGGCTGTCGAACTCGGTGAGGTCGGTGACTCTGATGGAGCGCCTCGCTGAGGTGTTTGTGAGGATCTGTGGAGAGGCTCCGGCGTCAGCTTGCGACAAGGAGGGTCCTACCAAGTTTTTCGTGGCGTTGTTTGAGCGGTGTCACTGGATGGTCGAGTCGAGCGTCTTGATGGGGCTCCATCCGGCTTTTCACGTGGGACTTCCTTACCACGTGATAACCGAGATGTACGACGCGTGGGTGTTGTACAAGCTGGCTCGGAAACGTCGAGGGGATGCTCTGCGGAGCTTGATGACCATCCTGCCAGACGAGCTGTTTGCTGCCGTGATGAAGCTTCTCGGCGGGCTCGCTGCTCCAGAGATTGACGCCGAGCTCTTCTTCGAGCCGTCAGTCCCGTTGTATCCTCTAGTTAACTTGTCCTGGATTCCTTCAGGCAAGGATTGGTGTGCGGAAGCCGAGTCCACGGATGACCTCGAACCCTGGCGAGCTTGGTGGTTGACCGATCCAGCGACGCATCCGTACAACACTTGCTTCAGGACGCGCAACTTGGAGTTCATGGTTTTCGCTCCTGCTGGCGTGGACCCGCGTCTCGTCGAGGACGCTGTCGAAGAGGATGTGGATCTCGACGAGCCTGCACCTCTACAGATCTCGTCCAGCGCCCCAACTCCTGCCAACCGAGCGGGGATTCACATCTTCCAAGGTCGCGAGGCTGGCGGGCTCGGCTGGGCGGCTGGTGATCCAGATCCGTCGTCTCCTCTGATCGGGTCGCCGAACCTTTGCGGGCCTTCACCTACGGCTTCCCTCTTCGGTCCCGCATCGCCAGGATCTCCAGCCGAGTCGAGCGCGGTGCCGAGTGCATCTGGTGTCGGCGACTCGGCTGTTCCAGCTTCGAGCTCGGCGAACTCGGCTGCGCAGATTGCTGGCGCAGGAGGCAACTCGGCTGGGGCGGCTACGAGTGCTGGAGGCTCGATCGGTCTCCTCGCAGCCGCTGCCGCATCAGTCGTCTCCTCTGCCGCGCGTTCGCAGGGTCCTGCGTCCTCGTAGTTTGTGGTTCGGCGGCCGAGATCTTCTTCCTTCCCGTTTCTTGGCGTAATTCATGTAATGTATGCAGATTTGACGCAGTAGCTTTCTTCGTCTCAACTCAGCCTGCTGTCTTCACTGAGTTGGCGGGTTCATCATCTTGGTGCAATAGCCTTAGTCCTCGTCTGCAACTTGCACCATTTGCA
Source organism: Phytophthora melonis (assembly GCA_024211575.1). Lineage (NCBI taxonomy): Eukaryota > Oomycota > Peronosporomycetes > Peronosporales > Peronosporaceae > Phytophthora > Phytophthora melonis. The sequence goes on along the minus strand of JAMXKT010000037.1, from coordinate 4,023,616 downwards.
GACGGTTTTCACGTTTCTTCTGCCGCAAGTAGTCGAACAACAGTCCACCACATGACAGGTTCGACAACGGCTCCCAGGTTGGCTCATCATAGCCGACCCACTTGACCTTGAACCTACGCTGGGTTCTGGAGGTGCTCGTTGAGAGTGGTAACTCGTCGTCCAGAATGGCCTCGACTTCGTATTCATTCACTGCTTCGTCGGGTTCCCAGCTGTCCTCCGGGAGGAGTTCTTCGTCGAAGTCAAGGCGTTCTGACTCGGCCAAGTCGGCTACCAGCCGGGTTGTTGGTCGTTCGCCGAGTCCTGTGACTGCTTTCAGCCGGGACACATGCACCACCGGGTAGAAGCGGTATCCACTCTTGTCAGGAGCTCCAGTTCATAGGCAAATTCCTCCACCTTTTTCTTCACCCGGAACGGTCCGTGCCATCGGTGTGCCAACTTCTTGGTCAACCCAGGTCGAACCCGTTCCATGAACAGCCACACTTGGTCGCCTTCCTTGAACAACGACCTCCGAGACTCGGCTACTTCGTCACTTTCTTCAGTCGGCTCGGCTGCTTCCTCAGGTGAATTTGTTGTGGGGTCCGCTTCTGCTTCTTCGACCGGGACGGCTCTCTGTTCGACTCGGCTGAGCCCATCATTGTGCTCTTTAGCTCTCCGTTGCTTTTCTTTCAGCTGGAACTCGGCTGCCAGTTTCAAAGCCACCTCTCTCTGTCGGTTTGCTTCCTGCGCCGTTCGGCTGCCCCAGTCGAGTCAGCTGAGTTGCCCCTGCTAGGCCTGACCGACTCGGTCATTGCCTTGAGCGTGGATCGAGCGTCCCATCCGTGTACCAGGTAAAATGGTGTCTCCCGCCGAGTCGAGTCTCTCGAGTTGTTGATGGCATGGACGAGCTTCTCGGCTACATCATCCCAGTCGGCTTGGAGAGGATCTTCCACATACACACGCACGGTTTGGATCATCGTCTTCACCGAGCGTTCTTGTTGACCGTTGGCTTGTGGCCGGTAGCTCAGCGTCGCTCTCGACTTAGACTGCATCATTTCCGAGAACTTTTGGAACACCTCGCTCATGAACCGGGGGTCTCTGTCGTGGCGCGCTAACGATGGAGCTCCGAACCTTCGGAACACATTTTCTTCGAAGGCCTTTGCCACTTCAAGTGCCCCTGTCTCACTCATCGCTTTAGCGATTACGAACCCGGTGAAGTGGTCTTGGAACAGCAGGAGTGCAATGTTGCCCCGCCGAGTCTTCGGCAGTGGTATGACAAAATCCATTGACACCACGTGGAATGGTCGCTCCGAAACCACATTGCCGGGCGAGTAGCCCTTTAGGTGTGGTTTGCTCTTGCTGGTGCTGCAGTCCTCGCACGCTTGGACGTGTTTGACTACATCCGCATACAATCCAATCCAGTAGTAGTCAGCTCTGACCTTGTGGTAGGTTCGCACGATGCCTTGGTGACCTCCTTCGATGGAGTTGTGGCAGTTCTGCAGGATCTCGTCTATCATAGTCGTCGGGACCACCAGTCGGAGGGATAAGCTTGGTTCGCCGAGTTCGCCAGGCCGTCTAGCCTTGTCTTGTCGGTATAATAGCCCGTCTTCACTGAGTACGAACTCGTCGGCGACCTTCCCAGCGTTGCGAGCTCGGCGATGCGTGAGTCGCGCATAGTCTCCTTCGAGGTAGGTCTTCAAATCGGCCCACCGTTGTTCTTCATCTTGTGCTTTGGCTATCCGCAGACGTCGCTCAGCTTGGACCACCACTGGGTCGATGTCCATGGCGTTGGGTTGTCGGGCTTCTCCAAGCTCGGCTAGCGACTCAGCTGAGTTCGCCGGCGGTGCTGTGCTACCGAACTCGGCTTCCCCCGCCACCTGCTGTCTAGCGGGCGGAGGTCGGCTATCACGTTCGAAGTCATCGCGTTCAGCTTCTTCATTCGGAGCTGAGTTCGGTGTTGGTTGCTCTGTCGCTTCGTCTTCGAAACGGACTCGGCGAACTTGGCTCCTTGTCACGACAGCAATCTCAACGCCTTCGAGTTGGGCTTCCGCCGAGTCCTTGTCTACGTACAGGATCTCAGCGATTCTGTTCAGGGTCTTCAGCTCGGCTTTCCGTTCAGCGTTAAGCACGACTTTCCCTGCCTTGGCCTCCAGTGCTTCGGTCGCGAGGAGTCAGCAGCCGAGTTGTAGAGGCGCACTACATGCAGGTAGCGAACTGAATTCAGCTTGCTGACCAATTTCTTGTGGCGTGCCAGCTCGACTTGCAATGCCTCCTTCTTACACGCGATCACCCCCATGGATTGCTGGATCGCAAGCCGAGAATCGCCCACGATGATTAGGTCCTTCACCCCACGCTCAATAGCTGAAGTCACCCCATTGTTCATACAGGTGTACTCGGCTATATTCACCGTGGTCGATGGGAGGTGCGCGCTCGCAGCGATCTCAATGCTCCAGTCTGGTAAACGCCACAGGATCCATGAGCAACTCCCAAACCCACCGTGTTTAGCGGTCTTGGCTGATCCGTCAAACGAAAGGACGTGCCCCGTGAAGTCTCGAGGTACGTGTGCATACAGCAATTCTGGATCCATACGGACCACAGCCGAGTTCTTGGACGGCGGGGCGACATGCGTTAGTAGCTCATCCAATCCCACGGCCGGCGTGATAGACGCTTGGAGCAACTGGGCGAAATCCGTATCCCGTTCGCGGACCCGTTTGACCTTGAGGTGGAAGGGCGACAGGAGTACCGCAAAACTAACTGCTCTGCCGTAGAGCGACTTCGACTGGAACACCCATTCGAGAGTCGAGTAGCGGGTGTAGACGTGGATGGTTTTCCCGGCTAGCAGCGTATGGCATACTTTGATGAGCTGCAGCAACGCGAGTACTTCCTTCTCGGCGGGGTGGTAGCGGAGTTCATTATCCTTGAGGACTCGGCCACAGAACCGCACCGGGTGGAGCTTTCCTTCGTGGAGCTGCATCAGCGTGCTACTCAGCGCCCACTCATTGGCGAATAGCATGACGTGGACGTCTTCCGCCGAGTTGAAATGACGAAGTATGGGCGCATCGACCACCTTCTGCTTCAAGTCGGCGAACGCAGCTCTAGCCGCTGTCAAGTCACCGCCGGGTCCAAAATCTTCATCCTTTAGTTGATAGAGGACTGCCCCGTACACCGCCAAGTTCTGGATGAACCGGCCATAGTAATTCAGCGCTCCCAAGAATGCCTGCATCCCCTTCTTCGTCGTCGGGAACGGCAGCCCGGCTATCGCTAGCATCTTCTTCTGGTCGGCTTGGATTGTGATAGGAAGTCGACTTTCGGCTGAACGAAGATGCTTTTCGGGAAGCTGACGCTGATGCGGCACTCAGTGAAGCGTTGCAGCAGTCGGTCGAGCGTCCCTAGGCAATCGTCGAACGTCCGCCCTCCGAAGCATATATCATCCACGAACGATCGACGATCGAAAACCGGTGCCAGGCGCGATTCATCCGGCTCACCCGTCTTGAACATGTCGGCCTCTGGGCTGTTGATGAAATCTTCCAACGGATCAAACTCGGCTTGAGCTCGGCGGTCGGCTTCAAACTTGGTCTGGCCGCTGGCCTCGAAGTCGAAGTCGGCTGCGAGTCGTTTCCGCTGGGCTTCTGAGGCGGCTTCGGCTTGCTGGTTGCGCTTGGCGAACTCCTTCCAGCCACCCTTGGGTTGAACGTAACCCCATAGGGCGTTATCGATGAGCCGCTGGTAGATCATTGGAGCATTCTTTAACCCGAAGGGCATTCGCAACCATTCAAAGTGACCCAACGCGCAGACGAAAGCTGAGATCCAACGGGCACGCCGAGTCATCATGACCGCCCAGAAGCCGCTGGCGGCATCCAGTGAGCAGAACCATAAATATGCTTCCAACTCAGTGAGGAGATCATCCACTAGCGGCATAGCGTATTCCATGAGCAGCGTAATCGCGTTCACCAGCTTGTAATCGATGCACAGCCGAATGTCGACTCCATTTTTCTTCAGGACAATCACGATAGGTGATGCCCAGGGGCTGTTCGAGAAGGCGATCAGCCGAGCTCGTAGCAGCGCTTTGAGCAGTTCGTACAACTTGCCGAGATGTTTCAACGGAACTCGGCGAACTCGCTGGCGGATTGGCGGGTGCCCTTGCACGTCGATATCGCACACTACGCCGTAAGCTGGTGGAGGTAGGGCATTACCGCTGGAGATCATGATCTCGTTTCTTCTGCCGCAAGTAGTCGAACAACAGTCCACCACATGACAGGTTCGACAACGGCTCCCAGGTTGGCTCATCATAGCCGACCCACTTGACCTTGAACCTACGCTGGGTTCTGGAGGTGCTCGTTGAGAGTGGTAACTCGTCGTCCAGAATGGCCTCGACTTCGTATTCATTCACTGCTTCGTCGGGTTCCCAGCTGTCCTCCGGGAGGAGTTCTTCGTCGAAGTCAAGGCGTTCTGACTCGGCCAAGTCGGCTACCAGCCGGGTTGTTGGTCGTTCGCCGAGTCCTGTGACTGCTTTCAGCCGGGACACATGCACCACCGGGTAGAAGCGGTATCCACTCTTGTCAGGGAGCTCCAGTTCATAGGCAAATTCCTCCACCTTTTTCTTCACCCGGAACGGTCCGTGCCATCGGTGTGCCAACTTCTTGGTCAACCCAGGTCGAACCCGTTCCATGAACAGCCACACTTGGTCGCCTTCCTTGAACAACGACCTCCGAGACTCGGCTACTTCGTCACTTTCTTCAGTCGGCTCGGCTGCTTCCTCGGGTGAATTTGTTGTGGGGTCCGCTTCTCCTTCTTCGACCGGGACGGCTCTCTGTTCGACTCGGCTGAGCCCATCATTGTGCTCTTTAGCTCTCCGTTGCTTTTCTTTCAGCTGGAACTCGGCTGCCAGTTTCAAAGCCACCTCTCTCTGTCGGTTTGCTTCCCTGCGCCGTTCGGCTGCCCCAGTCGAGTCAGCTGAGTTGCCCCTGCTAGGCCTGACCGACTCGGTCATTGCCTTGAGCGTGGATCGAGCGTCCCATCCGTGTACCAGGTAAAATGGTGTCTCCCGCCGAGTCGAGTCTCTCGAGTTGTTGATGGCATGGACGAGCTTCTCGGCTACATCATCCCAGTCGGCTTGGAGAGGATCTTCCACATACACACGCACGGTTTGGATCATCGTCTTCACCGAGCGTTCTTGTTGACCGTTGGCTTGTGGCCGGTAGCTCAGCGTCGCTCTCGACTTAGACTGCATCATTTCCGAGAACTTTTGGAACACCTCGCTCATGAACCGGGGGTCTCTGTCGTGGCGCGCTAACGATGGAGCTCCGAACCTTCGGAACACATTTTCTTCGAAGGCCTTTGCCACTTCAAGTGCCCTGTCTCACTCATCGCTTTAGCGATTACGAACCCGGTGAAGTGGTCTTGGAACAGCAGGAGTGCAATGTTGCCCCGCCGAGTCTTCGGCAGTGGTATGACAAAATCCATTGACACCACGTGGAATGGTCGCTCCGAAACCACATTGCCGGGCGAGTAGCCCTTTAGGTGTGGTTTGCTCTTGCTGGTGCTGCAGTCCTCGCACGCTTGGACGTGTTTGACTACATCCGCATACAATCCAATCCAGTAGTAGTCAGCTCTGACCTTGTGGTAGGTTCGCACGATGCCTTGGTGACCTCCTTCGATGGAGTTGTGGCAGTTCTGCAGGATCTCGTCTATCATAGTCGTCGGGACCACCAGTCGGAGGGATAAGCTTGGTTCGCCGAGTTCGCCAGGCCGTCTAGCCTTGTCTTGTCGGTATAATAGCCCGTCTTCACTGAGTACGAACTCGTCGGCGACCTTCCCAGCGTTGCGAGCTCGGCGATGCGTGAGTCGCGCATAGTCTCCTTCGAGGTAGGTCTTCAAATCGGCCCACCGTTGTTCTTCATCTTGTGCTTTGGCTATCCGCAGACGTCGCTCAGCTTGGACCACCACTGGGTCGATGTCCATGGCGTTGGGTTGTCGGGCTTCTCCAAGCTCGGCTAGCGACTCAGCTGAGTTCGCCGGCGGTGCTGTGCTACCGAACTCGGCTTCCCCCGCCACCTGCTGTCTAGCGGGCGGAGGTCGGCTATCACGTTCGAAGTCATCGCGTTCAGCTTCTTCATTCGGAGCTGAGTTCGGTGTTGGTTGCTCTGTCGCTTCGTCTTCGAAACGGACTCGGCGAACTTGGCTCCTTGTCACGACAGCAATCTCAACGCCTTCGAGTTGGGCTTCCGCCGAGTCCTTGTCTACGTACAGGATCTCAGCGATTCTGTTCAGGGTCTTCAGCTCGGCTTTCCGTTCAGCGTTAAGCACGACTTTCCCTGCCTTGGCCTCCAGTGCTTCGGTCGCGAGGGAGTCAGCAGCCGAGTTGTAGAGGCGCACTACATGCAGGTAGCGAACTGAATTCAGCTTGCTGACCAATTTCTTGTGGCGTGCCAGCTCGACTTGCAATGCCTCCTTCTTACACGCGATCACCCCCATGGATTGCTGGATCGCAAGCCGAGAATCGCCCACGATGATTAGGTCCTTCACCCCACGCTCAATAGCTGAAGTCACCCCATTGTTCATACAGGTGTACTCGGCTATATTCACCGTGGTCGATGGGAGGTGCGCGCTCGCAGCGATCTCAATGCTCCAGTCTGGTAAACGCCACAGGATCCATGAGCAACTCCCAAACCCACCGTGTTTAGCGGTCTTGGCTGATCCGTCAAACGAAAGGACGTGCCCCGTGAAGTCTCGAGGTACGTGTGCATACAGCAATTCTGGATCCATACGGACCACAGCCGAGTTCTTGGACGGCGGGGCGACATGCGTTAGTAGCTCATCCAATCCCACGGCCGGCGTGATAGACGCTTGGAGCAACTGGGCGAAATCCGTATCCCGTTCGCGGACCCGTTTGACCTTGAGGTGGAAGGGCGACAGGAGTACCGCAAAACTAACTGCTCTGCCGTAGAGCGACTTCGACTGGAACACCCATTCGAGAGTCGAGTAGCGGGTGTAGACGTGGATGGTTTTCCCGGCTAGCAGCGTATGGCATACTTTGATGAGCTGCAGCAACGCGAGTACTTCCTTCTCGGCGGGGTGGTAGCGGAGTTCATTATCCTTGAGGACTCGGCCACAGAACCGCACCGGGTGGAGCTTTCCTTCGTGGAGCTGCATCAGCGTGCTACTCAGCGCCCACTCATTGGCGAATAGCATGACGTGGACGTCTTCCGCCGAGTTGAAATGACGAAGTATGGGCGCATCGACCACCTTCTGCTTCAAGTCGGCGAACGCAGCTCTAGCCGCTGTCAAGTCACCGCCGGGTCCAAAATCTTCATCCTTTAGTTGATAGAGGACTGCCCCGTACACCGCCAAGTTCTGGATGAACCGGCCATAGTAATTCAGCGCTCCCAAGAATGCCTGCATCCCCTTCTTCGTCGTCGGGAACGGCAGCCCGGCTATCGCTAGCATCTTCTTCTGGTCGGCTTGGATTGTGATAGGAAGTCGACTTTCGGCTGAACGAAGATGCTTTTCGGGAAGCTGACGCTGATGCGGCACTCAGTGAAGCGTTGCAGCAGTCGGTCGAGCGTCCCTAGGCAATCGTCGAACGTCCGCCCTCCGAAGCATATATCATCCACGAACGATCGACGATCGAAAACCGGTGCCAGGCGCGATTCATCCGGCTCACCCGTCTTGAACATGTCGGCCTCTGGGCTGTTGATGAAATCTTCCAACGGATCAAACTCGGCTTGAGCTCGGCGGTCGGCTTCAAACTTGGTCTGGCCGCTGGCCTCGAAGTCGAAGTCGGCTGCGAGTCGTTTCCGCTGGGCTTCTGAGGCGGCTTCGGCTTGCTGGATGCGCTTGGCGAACTCCTTCCAGCCACCCTTGGGTTGAACGTAACCCCATAGGGCGTTATCGATGAGCCGCTGGTAGATCATTGGAGCATTCTTTAACCCGAAGGGCATTCGCAACCATTCAAAGTGACCCAACGCGCAGACGAAAGCTGAGATCCAACGGGCACGCCGAGTCATCATGACCGCCCAGAAGCCGCTGGCGGCATCCAGTGAGCAGAACCATAAATATGCTTCCAACTCAGTGAGGAGATCATCCACTAGCGGCATAGCGTATTCCATGAGCAGCGTAATCGCGTTCACCAGCTTGTAATCGATGCACAGCCGAATGTCGACTCCATTTTTCTTCAGGACAATCACGATAGGTGATGCCCAGGGGCTGTTCGAGAAGGCGATCAGCCGAGCTCGTAGCAGCGCTTTGAGCAGTTCGTACAACTTGCCGAGATGTTTCAACGGAACTCGGCGAACTCGCTGGCGGATTGGCGGGTGCCCTTGCACGTCGATATCGCACACTACGCCGTAAGCTGGTGGAGGTAGGGCATTACCGCTGGAGATCATGATCTTTTCGTGGCTTTTCAATACCTCCACCAGCCGAGTAGACTGCGGCCGAGTGTGCGCCGAGCTCTGCACATTGGCTGCTTCGTAGTCGAGTTGCGTTGACACCGCTTCAGTCAAGTCGGGCAGGAATGCCAACTCGCGAGCATAATCGTCGAGCTCCAAGTTCGTAGCTGGATGTTCGAACTCGGCTGAGTCTTCAGCCGAGTCGCCTTGGTCCTCTGCCCCTTCCTCGTACTTGGCCGCCAGAAGGTAACGTAGGCGCAAGTCTTCAATCGGGTCCGACGACATGGGTTCATCACTAACATCGATTTCCTCCTCAGGCTTCGGACTCGGCGGCTCGGGCCCAGGATCATCGATGATTGTCCAGTCAACCAGCTCGCTGGATTGCTCGTACGCACCCTCATCTGCTGTGCAGGCTCTTTGGCTGGGCTCGTCCTGAGCGGTCGTTAGTGGGATCTCTGCTCGGCTGGACGGGTCGCTGCCCCAGTCTGGCGTAGGCTCTTCGCTCGGAGTTGCTTCTTCAGGAACTAGGGTAGCGGTAGCCGTGGTCGCCGGCTCTACCAAGGCCAAGGGTGGACCTTCGGCTTCGTCCGCCTTAGTTTGCTCCTCCGACTCGGCTAACTTCTCCCATCGCTGGGCGCAAGTCAGCGTCGAATCCCGCTTCTCGATAGGCGGCCATGTGGCCACCCCCTTCGGCTCTGGGTAGCTTCTACGGTCCACAGCGGGCGGCTGTCGAGCCAGCCACTCAGCGTACAGCTGTTGTTCCTTTTGCAACAGATCCTTGTCCATAGCCGCTTCGTAGGCCATGACTTGCCAATCTTTGTACTTCGCCGAGTGCAGCCGGACATAACCATCTGGCGGCAACACTCCATGCGGTGCCCAGGCAACCACAGGGAAATGCGCTGGGCACCAAGTCCAAGTCGGCTTCAGGTTAGTCAGTCGGACTCGGACCACTCGGTTCCGCCGATCCAGCACTACGGTCGGTACCCAGTCTTTAGTCCGGCGTACCCAGAAGTCGTGTGTTTCCTCGCTCGGTGGATTCCTCATCAGCCGGAACTCGGTGGGAACTCGGCTTTCGAGGTTCACCGGTTCAGTTGGGCCATCCGTGATATAGAGGCCCCCTTTCGGTTCATCCGCCGAGTTCTGGGACTTCACCAGAGGTAGGACAACCTCATCGGGTAGCTTCGCCACCGAGTTGTACAGGTCCAGACGGATCCCAGCCGGGATCATAAAGTCTGTACCGAGGATCAACTCGACTCCCGCGTGGTGATCGAGGATCCATACTTCAAACTCGTACGTGACCTCCCAGCCGAGTGTCACCTTCACCATCGTTCGCGACATCGTCGCCACCTTGCCCTTCCAATACCTTGAACGTCAATTTGTTGGTCCTGTCGCGTAAACCGCTTCAACCGCAGTCTCCTCGCGAATCCTTCGCTGACTGCCGACACATTTGCGCCGGTGTCAAGCAGTATCTTCGTACGCTGGTCGTTCACTGCTCCCATAACGAGAGCCCTCATCCGAACTCGGCGGTCAAACTTTTGCGACGACCACCAGCCGAGTCGCTCTCCAGGAGTAGCTTCATAACTCTAGTGGCTGTGGTCGCTTCCGTCGATCGCCGAGTCGCAACTGCACTGCACAATCTCGCTTGGCTTTCCTCTCCACGCTCGCCGAGCTCACAATCAAATCCGTCGTTTTCACACTCCAATACCTCGTCCTCTCCTCGTCCCTCGGGCCTTCCTGCCTCACCCACAAAGGCGAACACAAAGTTCGCCTCTACTGCCGGCTCGGCTGACTGTGGCAGCCCGGTATCGTCCAACCCAGTCAGTGTTGGCGGGCCGCCGAGTTTAAATCGCTTGGCGTGTAGAGGTCCTGGAGGTCTTCAGGTAATTTGGACTTGTCGACATTGGACTTGACAAATGCGGCGAGTTTCTCGTAGCGCTGGAACAGCTCGCACTGACCGACATCGTGCAGTTGCTTGCAGAGCTTGCAGCGACGGCGGCAATAATGGACGGAGTGGTTAGCTCCACCGCAGGCAGCACAAGGGCCGTACGATGGGCGCTCACGGGAGTCACTGCGCCGACCAGTTTGGTCACGTCGGTCGTGGTGCGGTCCGCCGAGCTCGGCTGGCTCCTTCGGTGATCACCCCTTGGTGTTCCAGCTGAGTTCCCGCGGTCCCCGATCGACGATCGCGGTCGCTCGTGAACCCAGCGTCGATGTAATCGTCTTCCGAGTCCACAGCCGAGTCGGGGTAACTCAGCTGGCTACCATCGCTCCAGTCGCTGTCGGAGTCGTAGAGGTTGGACCGCCGACTGGATTGGCGCTTCTCGGCCAGCTCGTACGGGTCATCTTCCAACAGTGCTGCTGCCAGTCGGCGGTCTCGTCCTTCATCGCGCCGGCTCCGTCGGTCATCTCGGCGGTCTTCTCTGCGGTCATCTCGGCGTGATTCACTCCGCCGAGCTTCCGAGTGTCTTGGCGAATCAGTGCGCTTGGCATCTCGACTGCGGCTTCCGACGAGACGGTCGCGTTGGCTCTTGCGGCGTTCCCCCAGAATCTTCTGGTTGATAATCTTCTCGACCTTCTTGATGTCGGTGAGCTGTTGCGGATAGAGTAGATCCATGACATCATCATCCCCGCAGTGAAGCAGGAAGTGCTCCACGTGGTCGGCGGCGTCTGCTCCACCGGCCTCGTACTGAATTTTCGCTGACTTAGCATATCCGTTGAGGCGAATGAGGAAGTCGCACACCAGCTCGTTGTCCTTGCGCTGAGCCGAGTAATAGCGGGCTCGTGCCGACTGGTCAAACTGCGAGCAGTAGTAGTCGGCGAACGCCTCACTCAGCAGACTCCACTTCCGCTGCGTCTTCTTCGGGAGCTGGCGATACCAGCTCTTCGCTCCTCGCTCCAGCTTCAGAGAGAACGGCTCGCACCAGAGATCTTGCGCCAGCCGAGTTCCTTTCATCTCGTAGATGAATCGCTTCAACCACTGGAGAGAGTCGTCCGGTCGGTAGCGTTTACCTTCGAACATTGGGATCTTGTCGAGGGACGCATGAGTGCGGACTTCCAAGTACTGCGTCCGATCGCTTTCGGTGTCATCGAAGCTGAGATGCTTGATGACGTCCTTCACTGACTCGTCAGCCGAGTTCCGATAGTCGCGGCCGTCGTCACTGTCACTGAGCTCGGCTGCATCTGCCGCGTCAAACAACTCGGCGTAGCGTCCACTCGGCTGCCTGCCACGCGTTGGCGTCTTCATGTGCGAGTCTTCGAAATACGGTGTACCTTCGGTTGCTCGGAACACATCAGCACGTTTGCGTTCGGGTGTTTTCGGCAGTGGGATCCTGCTGGGATCTTCGACGGCCTTCGGTGTGTCGGCCACACGCTTGGCAATCGTCTGTCGAGTGCCGACGTTCCTCTCTCGAGGCCAAAGGCCAGTCTCAATCGACGCTTCCACTTGACGAGTTCACGCGAAGCTCGGCTGGGGTCCCAATCGCCGAGTAGCAGACTGTTAGGTCGGCTCGTGCAGCGGAACCCCATCGCCTTGAGCAGCAGCACCGTGTCTTCAACCAGCTGGTTGATGTCCGTGATGTTCACCGGCTGTGTCAGCTCAGGTCCCAGGACCGGCCATCTCGCTTGAGCCATCGCCACTGGAGCGAACATCATCATCCACTCTCTTTGAGATCTCATCTCCTCGCCGAGCTTGCCCAAGACCTTGTTGGCACTCGGCGTATCCACATTCCTCGTCGCTCGCGGAATAAGGGGCGGACGTTCCCCTTGCGCGGCGGCTTGATCTTCATCGTCCGTATCATTGCCGAGCTCGGCGGTCAGATTGCGCACAACTGGGCGTGGGGTACCCATGCGCCCGACTTGTAGCGACAATTCTTCGACTTCGCCGAGTAGCTCAGCTTTCTCCTCATACTCATCTCCTTCATCCTCATCACCTCCTTGGCCTTGGGCATCCTCCTCGTCGAACTTGACGCTGCGAGTCTGGTCCACCGTCGCGTCCGTGATCATCGCATCCGCCAAGCCCGCCGAGTTGGCTTGTCCAGCCGAGTTGCTTCCAGCCGTCGCTGGACTCGGCGTGACGATTCCCTTGACCATCTTCACTTCTCTTCTCTTCTTCTCAAACCTTGGTTAGCTGGTACCTACGAAACACAAGCACACCCCTGTTCCCGGGTCGCGGCACCAGTTGTGGTATAGCAGTACACACAAAATCGTCAGTTGTGGTAACTTGGCTACAAACACAACAATAGCCGAGCTGGTCGGCTTTGTTGGCCTGCGCCGGGTTGCCCCCGAGCGGTTCGGCCCAACCGGGACAGCGGGTGTCTCGCCTCTCGTCGAGACCTGCCAACCAAGATCACCTCCCGGAGAACCGCCGAGTTCGACGGTCTCCGTTCACACAACCCTGTGCCCTCCACCAAAGGATGGACGACGGCGCTCGGAGCGCTTTTACAGGTCGCCGAGAGCAAAGGCTTCTCGACTCAGCAATCAGTGCCCGGGACGTACGGGAACACCGGCTCGCAGCGGTGGCGAGACTTTTCCTTCGCGCTTGGCGAGACACGCGCCCAACCCGGGCCGACCTCTATCTCTTGGCGCTGCCAGCCGAGTACCCTACAAGCTTATGCCTCTCGGGTACCGGCAGCAGACATAATCCGGCCCCGCGCAGGGACTTACCGGAACGTATGCACGTGTGTTAGGCCTAGAAAATTCTGCTCTGTTGTCTGTTATCTTTGTCGGGCGCCCTGAACGGGCGTCTCCACTACTCCTAAGCTCCTATACAAACACCAAATGAAAGTGGGCGGTTTTGGATCTCAGCCGACCCTTCGCTGAGCTCGGCGATGCTTGGGCTTGGCTGGTCCGGATAAGCCGTCCGGATAATTGTTGAACTCGGCTGAGCCGGATAACTCGTCCGGATAGGCTGGTGAACTCGGCTGAGCTCGGCTGAGCTCGACTACCGGTACAGTGTACCACTCCAGCCGAGTTGGTCTCGCGAAATCTGGTGTTTCCTACACCACAGCTGTCTAAGTACAGTTGTGTGGACCACCTCTATTATGTGGACATGAGGACGTGAAATGTGAGCGCGATACTTGTTCTCACGCTTTTTAGCCTCCTTAAGAAGTTGGGATAGCACTTTAGCGTACTGACCTAGATAGACTACATGGTAGACTCTTGGTGGTAGTGCAGACTTGGTTGGGCTGGACGCCATAGAGAATGAGACGGTAAGCCTCAACTGGGACGGAAAAACTCCGACAATAGATAGACCAATTGAATGAGACGGAAATGATACTTTGAGACGGCAAAGTTTCGCCGTAAATATAAAAGTTTGTATGACCGGATGGGACGGAAAGGTCCCGTAAGTATATAATTTTTTTGTATGGTCAGACTAACGTCATTCAGTTCAGCAGTAGTCAGACACGACCCGCACTTTGTTTAGCAGTTGTTTTTTTTTACCCCCTCCCCTCTCTTACAGAGCAAAATTCGCAAATTTCGCAAACTTTTCATCGTAACTATGCTTCTTAAGGGTGTCGACAACACGTATCTAAACGGCAAGTATTGTGAAAACCGATTAGTTTGTCTTGCTGAATTAGCCGTTTAAACATCGCTCATAGCGGATTTGAAGACTAATAAATCGGGGATGTCTCAATTATAATCGGGGTATAAATCGCTCAACAGTCTCGTAATTATGTGCAGCCTAGCAAATTCGATCAACATTCATGTACCCTCGGCCCGAGACTCGCCAAATGGAGCGACAACACCGCGCTTAAACGCGTCGCCTGCATATCTCAGTTACACGTATTATAGCGTGCAACGTTTCCTTCTTATTAATAATTATGAAATTAGTGTTGTAGCCTTGACTACATAGCCAAGAGCGACTGCAACGATTGTTGTCTGGCGGCTGATTTAGCCTACAAGAAGCGAATGCCGGTTGCACGTCGCACATTCTATCTGAATAGCAAGCAAATCAGCCGGCCCTCGCTTACTCAGCCAATTAGCAAGTGTAAATCCGACTCATATGCTCTGACTCTGTAAGTCAGCCGACGTAGTAATCTTGAGTATAAATCGAGGTACCCCAGTCTAATTAGGAGGTCGGATTTATCAAATCGGGGGCCGCCAGTCTTATTAAGCCACTAAATCGGCGGATTAACAATCCAATAAGACATTTTAATCGGTTTTCACAATACCAACTCGCAGTGGAAAAAAAAACTATAAGCAAAAATCTATGTGGCCGTAATATTGGGTCCGGGGATGTAACTCCGATGCACTGTTGCCTGGACAGACTTAGCGGCGTGATACTGACCCTCTTCTCGCTGATCAAGGTAACTACTGCTCAATGCGCTGTTATTGGCTGTTTACTAACGCATGCTACATGCGGTGCGGTACGCAGAGGAACGCTCAAGAATCGCCTGGCCCACGCGAGACTTCGAAACACGGCATGTGGCATCCGCCTTCCCGTTAAACAACGCATTGGGTAAAAACACGCCAAATTAACAACAAGATCGTTTGGTGGAGAGTCGACCATCGGCACAGATGGATTATTGGTGTGCATTGTCGCTGTCCGTCCGACGACTCCCCTGACCGCAGGATAAGCCTAAGGCACGCCAAGTACAGCCAGTGAAAATATCCTAGCTGCTGTCTGCATTGGCTCCATCACCAGCCCTCAAGTTCACCACCACCACGATCAACATGAAACCATGCGCCCAAGACGTCGCTGGACGAAGAACACTGTTCGCCGACCGGATTGTGGTGTACCCGGTAGCGATGCACCGGATGACAAGGTGCCGCATCGAACGGGGGCGCACCGGATAGTCAATCCGGTAACAGTCCCGGTGCCCATAATGGATCAAGACTGCATCAATAACAAGTCCAGTACCTGAAGGCCAATTCTATCGCTCGATACATATCCGTTCTAGCGGACTCTCTCAGTCTTGCGTCATGGTAGCCCATCCCACCCCTTAGTCAGGGATCATGCTCTATTGCCACGGCGCCGCATTAGTGAGAATCTCCACATACATGCCCAGCTCTATCTATCTCGACACGCGTCCAAGACCGGCCGCCTTCCCGGGATTGCTGCCGCCATTGGTCATGGTGGCGATCGCTGTGATTGTCTGCAGCACTAGCAGCACGCCACGTTCCCGGGTATCAACGTCTTGCTGAAACAGCACGACGTCCGCGCCGAAGGAGGAGGCCTCGCGGCAGCCGAAGGCGCTGCGGCCGCCGAGCATGGTCGAAGGGCGGATTTGCGCAGGGCGTTCATCGTCGTAGCCTTCAAGTTATTTACGACCACCCCGAACCATACATAAGTACGAAGTAGGCGCTCCTTGTAATCATCGCCACTGCAACATTCTCAGTTTTGGTTTTGGTTTTTGCGCCTATGCAAGTCGACTACAGAAGCGTAGAACTGCATCGCCGTGCGGTACGGAATCTGTGTATGCCATCGGCGAAGCCATTTCAAAACAGGCTTCCGCCTTACCATTTAATCGCCGATACTTAAGTAAGCTTCAGCGGAGTTGCTTTAAGGGGATCTGCCATTTTAGTGCACTTTTTGAAAGGCACAAATTTAGACGCAGTGGCGGAAAATCTACTGATCGTCTCGGTAAGAAGCATACATGAGCAGAAAGGTTTCCGTCTCCTCTATTTTACTGATTTTTTGTGGAGGTCAGCGACTGTTGCAGTGAATTTTACAGTTTTTGCAGTTGAGGTCCTCAATTTGGCTAGAAGCCAATTTAGTGCCCCTTTTAATATTAGTGTTTGTATGGATCGTCTCCAGTCAACTACTCCCCATGCATTCTTGACGTGGCAATGATCCAGAGGTTAGGGCACTTGTACAAAATGATATTGTTGTGTTGATAACGGAAATGAAAGAATATATAGTCTCGGAAATATTTTGTGCTTCGACAGTGCTGACAGCTCAGTCGGTTAACGCCGCTGGTTTATTGAGGGCCCTGCGGGGAGCAGGGTTGTTGCGGGTTCGAGTCCGCTCGAATACGTTAATTCCCCGCGCTGTTTTAAAGGTACGATTTTCAGCTTCTCCCTGTATGTGATTGACTTACAGTGACTAACATTGTTTTTGCCTACCACTTCTATCTCTGCTGCTTGTAGCCTAGACTACCGCATCAAAAACTGGCTGCTCAGTCGCTACTGGAGCGGGTACCGACCGGACTTGAGCTGGGGCCACTCGCGAACGCTTCGGCCCTGGCTTCCGTGGCGCCGATTTGAGCCCAGCTAGGAGCTCGCGAGGGAGCAACCGCCCACCCACAACTGGCGGTCTTCCCCTTCCGGCTCTTCGCGCGTGGAGGTGGGAGCACCAGCAGCTCTTGCTGCACTGTTTCCTTTACGCGGAGCCACGCTGCTCTCTTGATCGTCGTAAGAGCTCCATTGCGAGCCACTCGGTGCATTCTTGGCAAGGATAGCGGAAAGAGGCCGCATTCTTTGAAGCCGGCCTTGATGTTCGCCGATAGGTTGCTACCTTCCCACGCGAGGGCGGCGAGCTTGATTGCCGTTTTCTTGTCGATGTTGTAGCCACCACCATTGTTCGTGAACGCCTCCACAAACCCACGTAGCTTGCCCTTGAACGACGCAAAGACAGCCACGTCGAGGGGCTGAAACAGGTGCGTAGCGTTAGCAGGCAAGCAAACCAACTGAATTTGCAGCGCGGTAGCCGTATCGACGAGCTCCATCGAGTAGTGCGAGGCACACCCGTCCATGATCAACAGCAGCGGCCTTGGAATGTCACGGGGCACTGCAGCAGCGAAGAAGCGAAGCCAGGAACCGAACAGAGTGCTGTTCATGAAGCCGCTGTCCGTGGTAGTTACAGCTGCACCTGGGATGCCGCAATCGCTCAAAATCTCGAGCGGAAGCGTCTTTCCTGAAGCACAAACAGAGGCGGCACCATTGCCCCCGGTGCACTGCCATAAGCAACCACCAAGAGATGGAAGCTCGCACCTGCGTCTGTGTGCCAGACGTTGCTCGAGCCACGCGCCGCGATGACCTTCTTCGTCTTGGTGCTCGTTTGGAAGGCGGTCTCATCGACATTGAAGACACGCTCGGCGCTGTAGCCGCCTTCAATATACAGCTTAGCCAGTGTACCGAACAGCTGCCACATGTCAGTAGTGTCAACGGCATTGCGGGCCTTAGTGATTGACTGCGACGTGCGCACAGCTAGCGTTGGGTGGCGCTTCATAAAGCGCCGATACCACCCACCACCAACACCAGTGCCGGACAGCATTTCTGCTATCGCGCTCGCCTTGGCGATAATTTCACCGCGCTTGGCCGGCTTTCCCACGAGCTGGCGCCCCACCACCCATTCGCACAGGTTTCGCTCGGCCTCCGCGGTAAGTCGAGGTTGAGGGCCGCGTCGTGAAGGGGTCATTGACTCCCACGCTTGTACTTGCCTACCCACTTGATGAGCGTGCGGTACGGGATCTTGGTGTCCTTGCTCACTTGTTTCGCCTTCTTTCCGGCTACGACTTGCTTCCCAGCGGAGTCGAGCTTGTCGTTGGTGTAGTTGCCGCGTTGCTTGGTCATTGCGCTTGAGGGTCGATGAAGAAGTGAGAGGCACTGGTTGGAACTTGCGCTGCTGGATGCCGTTGGCTGAGCAGACGAGGCAAATCTGGTGAACCAGAGGGGGCCACCAAGAGCTGTATTTAGACTGGCAGGTTTAATAGTTCGGGGTGTTTTGTCCACTTAGACTCCAGGAATTGTTATTACATGCGGTTATTGGCCAAAACTATAAGTGCACTAATATGAACCTAATGTCTTAATATGGATGAATATCGTTAAATCTCCGACCTTACTTAGTTTTTGTACGCCCTTTAACAGCCAATTACAGCACTCTGTTTGTATTTAGACCAATCATAGTGTTTTCATGTGTGTATTTGGGCCAATAGTCATCAATAGGGTTAGGTAATTCTGCTATCCGACCCTCTCCGACGTATCGGGTCGGAGGGCACCCGCAAAATATGTATATGCGTATACAAACTCTAAGATAAATGCATATCACATGCATATTGTCATTTCTCCGACCAGCTCCGACCTGTACCATCATTCGGGTACAAATGCAGTCCGAGTAAAATGCCTGCATGCGCCTGGATACATGTAAGTGGTGCGCGTTAGTGGCGCCGCTACAGGCGTGCACTAATGGTTCAGACAGTTAGTATATTTGCGTTTGGTATACTATTAACAAAGAATTAGTGTATTGAATAAAAATGCTGCTGCCGCTGTGCAGCGCGCACGTCACTACTTGTAGTTGTACTGGGTGCGCTACTGGCGGGCAGCATGCCGTCTGCCCTGCCGGGTAGGAACCAGCATACGCAGGGTCTTCGTGGGCTTGGCGGCGGTGGCAGCAACGACAAAGCTCTCGACAGGAGCGCGGGAGGGCTGCCGGAGAGCGCGCCATGATGCTCGCAGGCGCTCACCCAACGGGCAGCCTGCCGGCCGCCCTGCCGGGCAAGCCATCCACGCCACCGGGTCCACGGAGAGACCGCAGGCCCTGCCCGCCTACTACCACCGCCCACCACCACCCCGCCGAGCGTCCTGCCGTCGCCTGCCCTCCGCCATCCTGCCGCCCTGGTCCTTCGCCGTCGGTGCTGGCGTCGCCAGCCTGTCTCCCTCGTGTGGCCGTCCCGCCATCCGTCCTGCCGCTCCGCCAGTCCTACTGCTCGCCGCCTGCCTGCCGCTGTCACCCTCATGCCGTCGCAGTACTGCCGCCGCCGTCCTGCTGGTGCCGGCCACTCGACCACTCGGCCACCTCCGTTCACACGCAAAGCCTGAAATGCCACAAGGCCAAAAATGTTTTCAATGTGTAGTCCACAACAAAAACATAAGCTTATAATATTTGTTTTAGAGGGTCACTTGATATGGGGTACCCTTGTTTTGGTACAGGTCGGAGGTGGTCGGAGGTCGGAGATTTCATGGTATGGAGTAATATTCACTCTGTTCCAACCGCTACTCTTTTTTGCAATCCCCAAAAGCTCGTACTCGACGCGTTTCACCCAATGAATGCCTTAACCCTATCGTTACCAGAAAGGTACATGAGGTATCTTTTTAGGTGGGCCATAGTGAGAGCAAGATGTCCTGAAACGACGATTTTCGATTTGGGTTGTAGGTCTGACCAATGATACAGCTCGAAGTTCTAGCGTAGATCATGGACTCAGATATCACACTATTGAGTCTCTTGTAGTACTGCGTGTTTCTCTTCAACACAGTGACAATGATCAGGCCAATGGCGTCGCTGGCGGTGACGTCGGGAGTAAGGGTACCGACACGAGTGTGGTCATGCGGGACGTGGTGGGCGGTGTCGCTGCCGGCAACGATAATTTGTAGACAAAGCAACGCCGCATAGTCAGCTGGCCCAACGTCATCGCTGGTCAGCGCCACTTGCAGCAGCAGCAACTCGCTCAAAATGGCCACGTTGGTAGGGACCGTGACCAGGTGGTCGGTAGCAGCTTGGCTACTATAAGAAGGTGGGTGTTGGAGCGAGTGACTGGATCACCTGGGTCATTTGTGCGTACGGTAGTCAGCACCGCTAGAAGTAGCAGTGTGTCGATGCGGGAGCGCCGAGCGTGGTCAGAAGCGCCTTGGATGGCTTTACCAACCGCAGCGGTGGTCGCGAGTGACGCGGTCAACGCACAGTGAATGCATACACGCGTACCATGCTTGTAAGAACAAGCATCAGTAGCGTCGCCGCAGAACGTAAGTGCACGAACGGTTGTGGTCACGCTGGACGTGGTCAGCAACCATACTGCGAGGGCGTTCAAGGGCGACGCGAAAGACGGGTGTTGCTTCGATACCTACGGATGGTAGATGCCGTGGTGTCGAGTGCAGATACAGTGTGGATGTTACAGCGATACCATCCAGATCCTCAAGACACAATCGTACACGACCACGTTGTATGAAAAAACTGATAAGTGCTCAAATGGACCAAACATGTTGGTTTTTGTATCGCATAGGGCTGTATTGGCTCTTCTAGTCGTAGTGCTAATAGTACTAGGCTGTAGTCTCTTTTAGTGTGGGCCGAAGCAGTGCTCGCCAATCTCATTCGTTAGCACAATCGTAAGGAAAGCCCGTGAGGCGTGCCAAAAACTACGTAGAAGGCAAGTCTCGTTGAAGCAAACAACTGCATGATATTGTTACCTTCATAATGCTCAGTTCCTGACATAAACTGCTTGTGCTATCCATGGAGGTCGTTGTGGCCTTGATGACTTGCAACGGCGACATCGTCGACGACGTCGCTGGGCGGCAAAGCGACTGGAAGGGGGATCGGGTGGCGGGTCCATTTGCGTCCTTGACACGCCCGGGGCTTCGACGGCAGGTTCGTCGATACCGAGCGTGCTCTTGCTCGTGGTTGCTGGCAACTTGGAGCCCGTGACCAGCATGACCCCGCTCGGGCCATCGCAGCCTACAATCGCAGTCAGTGCTGGCGCGGTGGGGTGATGACGCGAGTTCCAGTCGGCGTTGTTCTAACGTTGGCACTGCGCTCCACTTTCTGAGTGCCCAGCAGCGATGCTGACCGCTTGGTCACAGCATAACTTGCGCGATACCGACTCGTATCCGGAAGGCCGACGAGGCCGTCACACGACAAGCAACTCACGTGGCCGTCGAGCGTGATATCCGCTGTGGGGAGGGGTTCGCGTGGACAAGCCCTTGCTGGCGCCCAGCGTCCCGGTGGCGTCGGCAACCAGCAGCATGCCGCTCACGCAGTCGTCCAGTGCCACAGGGGCATCGGCGACCAGCAGCATGCCGCTCTCACAGCAATCGTCGGGCGTCCCGGTAGCGTCGGAGGCTGGCAGCATGCCGGTCACGAAGCAGTCGTCCAGCATCCCGGTAGCGTCGGAGGCTGGCAGCATGCCGCGCACGTTGTCGTCCAGCTTCTAGCCGTCGTCGGTGACCGCGGCAGCATCGTCGTTCCGCTTCTGGTCGTCGTCGGCGATCGGCAGCACGCCGCTCATGCAGTCGTCCAGCTTCTGGTCGTCGTCGGCGACCGGAGGCAGCATGCCGCTCACGCAGCAGTCGTCCAGCGTCCCGGTGGCGTCTGCGACCGGCGGCACCATCGTCGTTCAGCTTCTGGCCGTCGTCGGCGATCGGCAGCATGCCGCTCATGCAGTCGTCCAGCTTCTGGTCGTCGTCGGCGACCGGAGGCAGCATGCCGCTCATGCAGTCGTCCAGCTTCGGGTCGTCGTCGGCGACCGGCGGCAGCATGCCGCTCACGCAGCAGTCCCGGTGGCGTCGGCGGCTTGCGTTGTGGCATCCTCAGAGGCGACGTGGATGGGGCTGAGTATCGTGTAGCGACTGGCAAGTGGGCCGTAGCGCAGTGTAGGACGGAGGTGTCGGCAGCAGCTCGCAAATCGCAAAATGAAATCCAAATCCGGGAAGCTCGGAATCCGAGCTTGGCGCCGACCAATCGCATGGAGGTATAACGTTCCACCAATCACGGATCAAATATGTAGGATTCCGCCAATCACGTGGCACGAGCAAAAGATCCCGCCAATTACACTTCGAAAATGCCCCAAAAGCGAACCCGAAGGAAAATCCTTTGCCTTCGACTGACCCATCTTACTTTTTCTTCAACTTCGATTTAGAACCCCTAATAATGTCTATGAGCAGTCAAAATGGAGATGGGTGCCGCGAGGCTACATGCTGCCATAGTACGGGTATGCGGGTACTCAATAATAAGAAGTTGGATTGGAAGTTTGGCCATATCTTGAGTCTCGGTTGATTTGGTATATTGAGTAGGCAGTTGTAGCACAGTACACGCATCCAGTCGAAAGCAGCTATGGTTCGCATGGTACTAGAAGTGCAATGGTTTGTAAATAGTAAAGGCTCTACTATGTTTCACCCGACAGTTGATAGGTACGTAAATAAATTTGCTATAAGTCCGATCAATGTACACATCGTTGAGATGTTATACGCGGCGATCATGTCATCGTAAAAGGTTTGATATCGTAAGATGTGCACATAATATTAGTCGACAAATAAGGCTAGGCTCCAAGCGAATGCCGATAGAAGATACCAGTAAGTACGACTTTGGAATCCGAATTACGTGTCGTGGCTTGGCAGCTCCACAACAACCGTAACCTCACCGCAGCAGTGTTCCTCAATGTAGATGTGCGCTAGTGACAGTGCCAGCAGTGTCGTATGCGTAGGTTGCGTCTGTTTTCGACCGCATGACGATCGAAGCTAAACTGTGAGTAAGTCATGTTTACGAAGTTGACGGGCTTCTAGTGCCACCAGCCATAATGCCCGAAGCGCGGCGGTGCTCAACTCAGTAGCCACACTAGCCTCGACGCAACTAGACTCATGGAATATATAGATCACTAGTTTAGGAAGGTTATGACTAGATATGTCTCCTGATTCAGCATCTACTTCGAAAGTAGGTATACCTGCGAGCGTGGTAGGCTTTGGCACTCAACGTTATATCAGCATTGCTGATGCGTTCTACAAAGAAGCTATGCCAGCCTACAAAGGCTCCGATACTGTAGCGACCGGATGATAGCAACCAGGTGCCATTAGGTGGGTGGTGTTATGGCGCGGGTGGACTTCTATTAAAACGATGGGTAAGTCGAACAGTTGTAAGTGTTAGGTGAGCTGGAAGTAAGCCATCCAGCAACGCGTCACTACACTATCTACCATTATCCTGAGTGAACCATCGTTCGGCGCCATCAATTGACCGCTTTGTTTAGCGTGAGCTAGTCCTTAGGGACCACCCGGGCCGCCTGTGCTATAATTGAGTAGCCGCCGGTGCTATAATTGATTAGCCACCATGCCTACCATGTAGGCATACTGCCAATTCGTGGTCGATATGGGGTTGGGGCCCTACCTTTCCTTCTGGGCCAACGTTGGGACGAGTGGGTGGGTGGGTGGGTGGGTGTGTGTGTGGGGGGCATTTCACCGGTGGCGTTTGTCCAGGGTGGATGGTAGTGATTGCCATAGCCCGGCAGCGTGCTGCAGTGCTATTGGCCTCTCTGGGTCGCCGATCACCCCACTAGCGCGAAGTCCGTGTCGTTACTGGGGTCTAGCTGGTTAGTGGGGACCGTTAGTGTACATTTCAAACAAAAGATTGTGGTAGGTGGATCCCCGCGATGGAATAACTTGCCTCGAGCCTCAAGATATGGCCGAGCTTCCAATCCAACTTCTTATTATTGAGTACCCGCATACCCGTACTATGGCAGCATGTAGCCTCGCGGCACCCATCTCCATTTTGACTGCTCATAGACATTATTAGGGGTTCTAAATCGAAGTTGAAGAAAAAGTAAGATGGGTCAGTCGAAGGCAAAGGATTTTCCTTCGGGTTCGCTTTTGGGGCATTTTCGAAGTGTAATTGGCGGGATCTTTTGCTCGTGCCACGTGATTGGCGGAATCCTACATATTTGATCCGTGATTGGTGGAACGTTATACCTCCATGCGATTGGTCGGCGCCAAGCTCGGATTCCGAGCTTCCCGGATTTGGATTTCATTTTGCGATTTGCGAGCTGCTGCCGACACCTCCGTCCTACACTGCGCTACGGCCCACTCGCCAGTCGCTACACGATACTCAGCCCCATCCACGTCGCCTCTGAGGATGCCACAACGCAAGCCGCCGACGCCACCGGGACTGCTGCGTGAGCGGCATGCTGCCGCCGGTCGCCGACGACGACCCGAAGCTGGACGACTGCATGAGCGGCATGCTGCCTCCGGTCGCCGACGACGACCAGAAGCTGGACGACTGCATGAGCGGCATGCTGCCGCCGGTCGCCGACGACGACCCGAAGCTGAACGACGATGGTGCCGCCGGTCGCAGACGCCACCGGGACGCTGGACGACTGCTGCGTGAGCGGCATGCTGCCTCCGGTCGCCGACGACGACCAGAAGCTGGACGACTGCATGAGCGGCGTGCTGCCGATCGCCGACGACGACCAGAAGCGGAACGACGATGCTGCCGCGGTCACCGACGACGGCTAGAAGCTGGACGACAACGTGCGCGGCATGCTGCCAGCCTCCGACGCTACCGGGATGCTGGACGACTGCTTCGTGACCGGCATGCTGCCAGCCTCCGACGCTACCGGGACGCCCGACGATTGCTGTGAGAGCGGCATGCTGCTGGTCGCCGATGCCCCTGTGGCGCTGGACGACTGCGTGAGCGGCATGCTGCTGGTTGCCGACGCCACCGGGACGCTGGGCGCCAGCAAGGGCTTGTCCACGCGAACCCCTCCCCACAGCGGATAACACGCTCGACGGCCACGTGAGTTGCTTGTCGTGTGACGGCCTCGTCGGCCTTCCGGATACGAGACGGTATCGCGCAAGTTATGCTGTGACCAAGCGGTCAGCATCGCTGCTGGGCACTCCGAAAGTGGAGCGCAGTGCCAACGTTAGAACAACGCCGACTGGAACTCGCGTCATCACCCCACCGCGCCAGCACTGACTGCGATTGTAGGCTGCGATGGCCCGAGCGGGTCATGCTGGTCACGGGCTCCAAGTTGCCAGCAACCACGAGCAAGAGCACGCTCGGTATCGACGAACCTGCCGTCGAAGCCCCGGGCGTGTCAAGGACGCAAATGGACCCGCCACCCGATCCCCCTTCCAGTCGCTTTGCCGCCCAGCGACGTCGTCGACGATGTCGCCGTTGCAAGTCATCAAGGCCACAACGACCTCCATGGATAGCACAAGCAGTTATGTCAGGAACTGAGCATTATGAAGGTAACAATATCATGCAGTTGTTTGCTTCAACGAGACTTGCCATTCTACGTAGTTTTTGGCACGCCTCACGGGCTTTCCTTACGCTTGTGCTAACGAATGAGATTGGCGAGCACTGCTTCGGCCCACACTAAAAGAGACTACAGCCTAGTACTACTAGCACTACGACTAGAAGAGCCAATACAGCCCTATGCGATACAAAAACCAACATGTTTGGTCCATTTGAGCACTTATCAGTTTTTTCATACAACGTGGTCGTGTACGATTGTGTCTTGAGGATCTGGATGGTATCGCTGTAACATCCACACTGTATCTGCACTCGACACCACGGCATCTACCATCCGTAGGTATCGAAGCAACACCCGTCTTTCGCGTCGCCCTTGAACGCCCTCGCAGTATGGTTGCTGACCACGTCCAGCGTGACCACAACCGTTCGTGCACTTACGTTCTGCGGCGACGGCTCCTTTACAATCATTTTCATCTATTGGACATGGCCACCAAACGTGTAGTGCTGCTGTCATGCATCTAACTGATGCTGTGGTGCTTTGTCTGGCCATGACATCCCCAGCTTTGGAGCACGGACTGGCGTCGAGGTTTAGTTGGTGTTGTCCTTGGCGCAGCAATAGCGCAGCGCGCCCAGAGCAAGGGCTTGCGGCTCAAGCACTGTGCGGATGAGGGCTGCTTCTGACCGAACTCGGCGCTGCGTTGACGCCGCTGTGTGGGCCTGGCCTTCTCACGGGAATGTTGGCGCGAGGTGTGTGTGTGCCACATCATCCGACGCTGTGATCCACACGGTACTGCTCCTATCGAGACTTTTTGAGAGGCTGCTCTCGCGATACTGCCTATACTTGTATTTTTGTGAATCATCAGCGAATCATAGCGAAGCAGTAAAATGATACCTCATGTATCTTTTTGATTGAAAGGTCGCCTAAAACCTCTTATCACCTATACGTCTGGTCGGATAGCCTTGTAAACATAATACAGCAAAATGATACATAATGCATCTTTTTACTGCATTTGACTTGAAGTTTGTATGGTGTCCCTTCAAACAGAAATGTATGGCGTTAACGATAGGGTTAAGTCCGATGAATTTTAGCTCATCGGAAGCCTCTCTGACGTAGGGCAATTTTCCAACCTTTCCAACCATATTTGGTTGGAATTTTGTCAGAATATTTTTAATGTCATACAAATGTCTATATAAATGCATATCCCAAAAATATCCTTCAGTTTCCAACCCGAGTGGTCGGTACATATTTTCTCGTTCAGGAAGCAAAGATCAGGCAGGCTAGCATGTCGATCGCATCGCTTGCTCCTGCTAACAGTAAGAAGGCCAGGACGACAGCGATCAACTCGTTTACGACGTTCCTGTCCGCGGAGAGCATGACACTCGAAGCCACCCACCGGCTTATCGACGGAGATAAGACAGGTAAGGTATTGCGTATTATACTTGACAAGTATGCATATTCGTTAGCCACATCAGCCGAAAAGGTTAGAGCGACCAATACGTGTCTAGCATACTATGGCAACGTCAAGAACTGGTTGGTAGATAAGTACCCGCTGCAGGGGGCGTTGGTTAAATCACAGCTCCAAAAAATTCTATCTGGGCTGGGTAAGTACTGCAGCAACCGAGATGAGGTCGGTGACGAGAAGAAAGCACCCCCGTGCTCTAAACAAGACTTAGAAGCTATGGTGTCTATACTGTACTCAACGGCTGCGACGGAGAGTGA
This sequence comes from Phytophthora melonis, assembly GCA_024211575.1. Lineage (NCBI taxonomy): Eukaryota > Oomycota > Peronosporomycetes > Peronosporales > Peronosporaceae > Phytophthora > Phytophthora melonis. The sequence continues at coordinate 3,996,870 of JAMXKT010000037.1, read as the reverse complement.
ATACCTCGATGCAGCCCTAGTCGTGATGATGTGGTACCTTTACGGTCGAAGCTCGGACGCGGAAACAGTCGAGAAGAGCCAGCTATCCATCTTGCCTGGTAAGTAATTAATTATCATGCTCTTAGCAGAATTATCTCAACCATGAGTGCATTTATGCTAGGTGGAGTCTTATTTCTTCGGTTTAAGCGGGTTAAAACAGCTGTACTGCAAGGCATCTCCTTATTCAAGGACCCAACCAATTTCTTGACATGTCCTCTGCAAGCTTTGGCTGTGGCGCTGGTTATGCAGAAGGCACCAAGCCAGCGCATGTTCCCTCAGTTCATCGCCAAAAAGCACAGATCAGATGATATTGATGATGTACAGGAGCTTACACTGATTGAACTTCTGGAAGTTGATGATGACCAGCCTTCTATGGAGGAATCTGAAGCACCTTCGACAAAGCGGGCAGTTCCTGGTGCACAAGCATACGTCAACAGGTTGCTGGTTAGAGTTAAGAAGCTCGCCGATTTGCGAAGTATTCGCATGACGCCAGATCTTACCTCCCATTCCTTTAGACGTGGTGGCGCCATGCATGCCAACGACGGTACCTTGGCCGAGAACTGGATTATTGAGCGTGGCGGCTGGCAATTGGACCGCGTCAACAAGGCCTTCGGGTACATGCTTGGTACAACCCAAGCCGACCAAAAGGTGTCCCGCGTCCTGAGCGGCTGGAAGCCCAAGGACGGTGCACGGCTACCAACGCTGGCCGCACTGGACACGCCAGTCTTGATCCGCGCTCGCAAGTTGCAGCAGCTTCTGTTTTCCAGCACGATGGCATTCGCTGACGCTGCCTTGAACCTCGACGATGACGTCGCTGATGTCCTTACGGCTACCCTGTTCATGCATTACCCCGACATGTTAGTTCTCTGCCCAAGCAGCCCGCTCATCACGAAGATACGTGAGCTCCTGGCAGAACGAGCCATCGGTGAGTCCGAGCTGCTGGCGTGGAGCGTGACAATTAGTCAGGCATTCGCGACGCCTCCAGAGTCGAAGGCGTCTGCTAGTGGTGGTGAGGAGCCGTCACCTGCGTTGCTTGATCTCGTCAAGCGCCAGTCCGAGCAGATCGATGTTTTAATCCTACAGAACAAACGACTCGACGAGCGCATGTTAGCTGTAGAAGCACACCTCAAGACACTTACCGAACTCCACCAGCAAACGCCGACGCCACGCTTCCTGCTTCCGAGCAACCACCGCCAGTAGGGGCCAAGACGACACGCCCGAAGAAGAAGGGAGCCCAGTCGTTGTCGGCGATCTGGTTCGAGTGGTTTACAGCGGAGCCTCGCGTGTATGCGTCGCGTTCTGTAAAGAAGACAGCGTTGTACGAGTATAGGCACATCGCAGGGTATCTCATGCTCTTCTTACCTGAAGGTTTCGCGCTTGACATCTCGTCGCCTGCATACAAAAGCGAGGTCCTACAGCTTGGTGATAAAGCGCAGCAGAACGCACTCACCTTCTTGAAGTCGCACGGCTCCTCCGCAGTTGCAGCAGGCTCCGCGTTGAAGGCTCTTCGTCAGATGCAGAAGCTTGGAAAGCTTGACGACCTCATCGCACAGTTCCATGAACGCGTTGACCATGGTGTCATTGTCGATCCTACGCCACCCTCGTCACTGCCATCCTTCATTCGACTGAAGCCTGCGCAAGGCTGATCCGATACTACAATACATAGCACAACACCAACAAACGCAGAGTTAAAGCGACCCCAGCGCAAACCAGGATCGCTGTATCAAAGGACAGTAGCATCACTGAATACATGAACCACAACAGCATAGTCTGGGTGAAACTCTTCGTATATTTCTTGAACTTGTTTAACTACATCACACACAACACTGCACACAATATGACGTTAGGATAGGACATAGGACATTCACAGAGGCGGCACGGCTTAAAGTTACCTTGTAGCTTGCAGACCTCGCGGGCCATCACCCAGCGCACCACCCGAGGCCAAGCCGCAGTGCGCGTCGCCGTCCTGCTCCTGGTGCTGCGGGCCCCGGGGCCATCACCCCACCCGAGGCCAAGCCGCAGTGCGCGTCGCCGACGTCCTCCTGGTACTGCGAGCCCCGGGGGTATAACCCACCCGAGGCCAAGCCGCAGTGCGCGTCGCCGCCGTCCTCCTGGTGCTGCGGGCCCAGGGGCCACCACCCCACCCGAGGCCAAGCCGCAGTGCGCGTCGCTGACGTCCTCCTGGTGCTGCCAGCCCCGGGGGCCATCACCCCACCTGAGGCCAAGCCGCAGTGCGCGTCGCCGACGTCCTCCTGGTACTGCGAGCCCCGGGGCCATCACCCCACCCGAGGCCAAGTCGCAGTGCGCGTCGCCTCCTCCGCCTGTCCGCGCGTTGTCTGGCTGGAAAGGCTGAATGAGAGGGAAAGATTAGTGGATAGTGTGTGTTGTCACTGAATATGCAATATATGTCATTAAAGTGGTTTGCCCGATTACCGGTACAGGTTGGACACCTTGGTCGGACAGTTGGAATTTTGACGGTATGGCAGATCCCCTTAGTTGAAGTTGTGCTGGCATAAATACTAAGTACGAATACATCCACCTCTTTAAAATTATGACGGTGCATCCTGCTGAATCGATTAGCCTGTCAGTTTGGATGCAAAATCACAAAAATTATAAGCACCTTGTACTTGAAAATTGTATTGGCTCACTAATACGAGTTGGGTGGTCTACATATCTTTGAATTAATCCCTACTTAGTATTGGGCTGTACAACGTGTACCACATAGCACTACAGATTCCGCCCTCACTTCCGTCAGGCAGTGCCACTGTTACGGTACTAGAGTGATATTTATTATATAAGGAGATTACGTCTTAGAAGTGAAATTCAGAGGCTCGCATAATGACCTCGTCCACACGGACACTGCCTTCGTAGCTGCAGGGTTCCGACAGCGCCGGGCACTCGGCCGCTTTAGCGATCAGCTCGCGCTTCTGTCCGATGGTCAACCAACGCACCATGTCGATCGTAGGAGGGTAGGCTTGAGTGGGAGGGCAGGCTTGGGTGCTGCTTGCGAGGTAGAAGGCAGTTTGTGAAGTGTCTGAGGTATCTGCAGGTCCATTTTCGCGCGCTCAGTTTGATTTCAAAACAAGGCGGCGGGAGCATTTACCCTATAAAATAATATTATAAGCAGCTATCAGGTTATCAACTGATTTGGGTGACGGAAGTGAGGGCGGAATCTGTATCAGGAAACCCTGGTCACGATCGTTGGTGGTGCGACTCGAGTGGATCCCCTCACATCGGCAGTCGTTGTGCTGCGCAGCAATTCATCTCTAGAAGCGCTGCGGCACGTCGCCTCCTCTGTGTCGCAATGCCTCGACTACTCGGTTGAGATCTCCCTCGCTCAGGCCTGCGCCTTTGGATCACTACGGCTTTTGCGTCGCGTCTGGGGCGTCAGCGAAGAATTCGTGCCATCCGGCGGGGAAACCTGTCACCGCCGTCCCAGCCGCTGGTCTCCGTTGCAGTTCTTGCAGTCCGACCGGCACTACTATCGTGAACAGTTCTCCCAGGGGGTCGTCGAAGCTGTGCGTCGTGGGGATTTGGACATGATCCATTGGATGTTCGACCACTTCGCGGGTTGCATGGTGGCTGTGCAAGCCGTTGAAGCTGCTGCCGCTGCAGGAGACATACAGATACTCAAGTTCTTTGTCGACAATGAAGTCGCAGGGGCTAGCAATGGCAACCAAGTTCAGTGGGGCGGTGGAGACCTGGCTGCTGCTGTGGAGAACGAGCATATGGATGTGGCGCGGTGGATATTCGAGTGCAAGGGCAGTGTGGAACGCGACTGGGGCCGCTTCATGGCCGCTGTCGTTCGTAAAGGGGATCTCGAGCTACTGCAGTGGCTGCTAGACCATGGCTACGCAGGGCGCCAGCTTGCTCCTCCTACAATGGATGACGCCGCGTGGGGAGGTCATTTAGACTTGTTGCAGTGGCTTTACCGCAATGGGTATGTCCACCATGCCAGTTTTGCTCTGGAATATGCTGCTCGCAACGGATACTTGGAGATTGTGGAGTGGCTAGTGCGTTATCACCCAGTTGGCAACGCAAGTCGTGCGCTAGATGCTGCAGCAAGAGAAAATCGCTTGCATGTGGTCCGCTGGCTTTTGGAGCACAATCTTGGCCGTGGGGCTAAGTCTGGCATGCATCAAGCTGCGATTCGAGGATACCTCGGTGTGGCTCGATATTTGCATGAGCAAGGGTTTCACGGTCTAGCCAGTGTTTCGTGTGGGACGATGCTTCGCGCGGCGGGGCGGGGATTTCTCGAAGTGGTGCAGTGGCTGAATGACGAGTTTGCTCATGACTCGCAGAAATATCTGTACAGGGATTTACGCCCGTACTCGTTAACGCTACTCGCTGACGAGCCCAGTACTGCGATAGATGCAGCCGCGAAGAATGGGCACCTCGAAGTATTGGAATACCTTCAGAGTGTTGACGAGCGTTTAGCTGAAGAAAGGTTCGCCGGTAGCCGTCCCACTGATACACACGACGCGATGGATGGTGCTGCTGCGGGCAATCTTTTTGAAGTTGTGGAGTGGCTAATTAAGCACCGCTCCGGTGCTTGTACAACTGCTGCCATGGATGGCGCTGCGGCTAACGGGCATTTGACAATGGTCCAATGGCTTCACACTCATCGGACTGAGGGTTGTACGACAGCAGCAATGGATGGAGCTGCCGCTAACGGCCATTTGGAAGTTGTGAAGTGGCTCCATGAGCACCGATCAGAGGGCTGCACAACTGCCGCCATGGATAACGCAGCAAAAAATGGTCATCTTGAGGTAGTGCAGTGGTTACATCGCAACCGCAGAGAAGGATGCTCGTCTGAAGCTATGAACAACGCAGCGGGGGCTGGGTTATTGAAGATGGTTCAGTGGCTGGATCGCAATCGCTATGAAGGTTGCACAACAAGAGCCATGGATGCTGCAGCGTCGGGAGGACACTTTGAGATACTGCTGTTTTTGAGATCGCAACGCATTGAAGGCTGCAGTCGCAACGCTGCATTTGAGGCCCAGCGTAAGAAGCACGTACATATTTTGGCTTGGCTTCAGGAGCACTACCCTGACGTGCCTGGCCCCCAACATCGAGTACGGATACATCGGCTACCTTAATTCCAGGAGGAAGTCAGGTGCAAGTCCCAGGTCGAGTTGAATCTACCTCCTTGAAGACTGTCCCAGCGGGCGTGGCGGCCATTCCTTCAGCATTTGCTGTCGCAACAAGCATACAACAGTTGCCAGCCTACATCTCCCTGGCGACTAGTCCGTTTCGTCGGTTGAGCCTGTCGACCAGCGCAAACAGTCGGCTTTATGTAGCCGGTGCTGCACTTGCTTGGCATGCTCCTACACTCGCTTCAGTTTTGCTTGTGCCGACAACCACCCAAGGAGTGTGCAATTGAAGACTAGGGATGAGCCCTCGTCCAACTCGGTCCCGCCGAGCTGCAGTGGCAGCGAAGGAAGCGACGCTGACAACGGGGCTTAAAGTGGTTCTCCGACAACAAGTGCGTGTTGCAGCCTTGCAGCACGTCGTACACGCTTTGGACGACCTCGTCGATGTTTCTTGGCAGTGGAATATCGCCCGAGCTTGTGCGCTTTCAAGTGAAGATCCCAATAGCGATGATGGTGGTGCACGCCGACTTGTTGCTCGCATTGTGGCTCGACGACCACTTGCCGAGATGGACGTCTTCTATCGCCGAGCCCAACTTTCGGCCGGGTTGGTGAATGCTGCGCAGCGCGGGGATGCGGAGCTAGTGTGCTGGTTGCTCGAGAACGTTGTGACTGAGAGATATACTGTCGACAGTCATAGTGGTATTTTCAAGGCCGCCGAAGCTGCGGCAACTAAAGGACACCTCCACATTCTCGAGCACGTCCTAGGCCACGACAAACGCGGTGCTAGTGTAAAGCCAGCCATGCTCGCCGCCGCTCTTGGAAATAATCTGAACGCGCTGAAATGGTTGCACGAGCGTTTGGTTGGCGCAACCGACCTGAGTGATTGTGCCAGCGCACTGTTGGAAGCTGCTGCCGGCAACGGAAACACTGAAATGGCGTCGTGGGTGGTAGAAATTGTCGGCGCCGATTGTCTGCGGCTGTCAGTGGCTAGTGCTGCCCAGAGTGCAATTTCTGGTGGGCACCTTGACATGATTTCGAGTCTAGTCGATATTGCTTCTTCGGTTGATGGCCCCTTTGCTTGGATGGGGCGGCTGGGAAGGGGTATCTGCAAGCGGTGCAGTGGGGGCTTGAGCACGGCGGTGTGTGCTCCACCCAAGCCATGGACTCAGCTGCCAGCAACGGCCATTTCGAGGCTGTGCGATGGCTGCACCACCATCGCGCGGATGGATGCACGACTCGAGCCTTCGACGACGCGGCACGTCATGGACACCTGGAGATCGTTCAATGGCTGCACGAAAACCGGGCTGAAGGTTGCTCGACCGCAGCAATGGATGGAGCAGCAACTCACGGTCATCTCGATGTAGTCAAGTGGCTGCACTGCCACCGCAGCGAAGGTTGCACTACCGCCGCTATGAACGGAGCTGCTGCGGGGAACCATGTTCGCGTACTCCAGTGGCTGCACGATCACCGCTTCGAGGGCTGCACACAAGAAGCGATGGACGAGGCAGCAGGTCATGGGAATTTGGCAGTGATGCAATGGCTTATCGCACACCGGTCGGAGAGCTGCAACTTCTCACGCTGCGCCTTAGAGAATGCGGCAGGAAACGGTCATTTAGATGCCGTGCAGTGGCTCTACAAGCAAATTCCTTCGCAGGACGCGACCGAGTGGGTCGCATGCGACGCGATGGATCGCGCGGCGAGCGGTGGGCATCTTGACGTGGTGAAGTGGCTACATGAGCGTCGACCTGATCTCGGGAGCTGCACCACTGCTGCGCTGGATGGTGCAGCTTCGAACGGCCATCTCCAAATGGTGGAGTGGTTGCATTCAAACCGCCGCGAGGAGGCACGTATCGCGCAATGGACGGCGCAGCCGCCGGGGGACACTTGGAGGTGCTGCTCTTCTTGTTCTCAAACCGTTCAGATGGCTGCACGTCGGATGCAGCAGTGCAAGCTGCTACGAACGATCACGTTGAGGTCGTGCAGTGGTTGCTCCAGCGCTACCCGCAGCAAATTAGCAATGAACGCGTGCGCAAGTTCGCCGCCAAGTACAACTTCGCTCTTCTCGACCAGTGCCGGATCAGCCCCGTGGGCATATATTAATCCGACTGCAACCACATAAATCCATGTAAACATGCTTTTATTCATTGAGGTGCAGCGTCCGTGGTGAAGTCAATCTACTGATGATTTACCTACACGAATGCTTACGCGGATGTCTTCTCCGCTAGGAACGGGTAGTCCGTGTATCCCTTCTCGTAAGGAGCGTCCAGCGGTACATACACGGACTGCCAATCGACGGGGGTGAGCTCGGCGCCCGTGCGGATGCGTTCCACAAGATCCGGGTTGGAGATGAAGTCGCGCGCGAAGGCCACGAGATCGGTCGTTCCGTCCTCAACCACCTTGCGAGCTTCAGCACCGTCGTAGCCGGACGCGCTGATCATTACACCCTTGTACATTTCCCGATAAATGGGGTGACACCACCGTCCGGTGCGTCGGGTGCAGGCTGCTGCATGCCGCGCGGTTCAACTATGTGGAGGTAGGCAAGATCGTAGTCGTTCAGCTTCTTGACCACGTAGTCGTAGATATCGCGCGGGTTCGAGTCGGTGCAGCCGAAAGCCGTGCCGAACGGAGACAAGCGAATACCCACCTTGCTCGAGTCCACGGAGGACAGGATGGCCTCAATGGCTTCGAACACGATTCGAGAACGATTCTACCGTATATGTCCGTGCGCAGGTTTGTTCCATTCAGCAGGAACTGCTCGAGCAAGTATCCGTTGGCAGCGTGAAGTTCCACACCGTCGAAGCCTGCCTCCAGTGCGTTTTCGGCCGCGCGCTTGTAGTCCTTGACAATGTCCGGGATTTCGTCGATCTCGAGTGCGCGCGGGTTCGGGTGCGGCAAGCGGCCCTCAACGGTGGTGGCGAGACTTTGCACTCCCTCCATGTTGGTCGAGCTCGCGGAGACGGGCTGCGCTCCCCAGGCAGGTTGAGTGGGTGGCTGATTCGGCCAGTGTGCCACAACTGGCTGAAGATTTTACCACCTTTGCCATGCACCGCGGTGGTCACGGCCTCCCAGCCTTCCACTTGCTCCGGAGTGAACAAACCAGGGGCGCCATAGTAACCGCGAGCATAGGCACTGATGTTGGTGGCCTCCGAAATCAACAGACCGCCATCGGTGGCGCGCTGCTCGTAGAACTTAGCCACGGCAGGTCCAGGCACTCCGTCGTCGCCCATGCGTTGACGAGTCATAGGCGCCATCACCACGCGATGCTTCAGTTGCGTCGGAGCCTTCTTGCCGCCGAGCTTCACCGCAGAGAAGAGCTTGGATGCCATGGTGGTCAAGGGGTTGTTGTTGTCGCTTTTGAGACTTGGTGCTCAGCTGAGAGTGTTTTGAAGAATGACGCGTCATGAAGCTGTGGGGCAGGAACTGAGGTCTTTGGATAGACTTTTCCGTATCATCGCAAGGGTCGACAGAATTAGTTTGCTGGCAATCAACTCGGTTTTGGATATGTTTACGATCTTTCTTCGCTCGCACCAACATTCCCTTGCTTAAATACAGCTTCCGGTATGGCAAATGCCTCGATTCAATCTTGAATTTTGGTTGTGGTCAACAATGACGAGAAGAGTAAACAATGACTTTGTGATTAAGCAAGCGTTGCTATATTATTATGATAGCCTCTGTGTTAGGGCAGTGCTGTCGTAACCAAGCAACAACGTAGTTGTTACCTCTCGCAGCGGCGTCTACAATGGTGTAGCTGCTGCAGCCTTCAGTACGCTGCGAATGCAAGAATAGCAAGACCTCGAAGTGACCATGAACAGCAGCAAAATGCATGGCGTCGATGGAACAGCCTTCTACGCGATGCCGATGCAGCCACTGGACGATGTCGAAATGGCCGTTGTAAGCGGCGCCGTCCATCGCGTTATCCGTGCAGCCCTCTGAGCGATGGTGATGCAACCACTGAACTACGTTCAAGTGACCTGCACGTGCTGCCGAGTCCATCGCAAACGAGGTGCAGCCCTCCGAGCGATTGTTGTGCAGCCACTGAACTACGTGGAGGTGGCCTTTACCAGCAGCACGGTCCATGGCAGTAGTCGTGCAGCCTTCCGTTCGACTTTCGTGGAGCCACTGGACAACTTCGAGATGCCCATTCGCCGCTGCTCCATCCATCGCAGCGGTTGTGCATCCAACCATGACATGTTCATGGAGCCACTTCACCACTTCCAGGTGTCCGTTTCTAGCTGCTGCGTTGATGACACTCGGAGAGCAACCTTCGCTCCGATTTTCGTGGAGCCACTTGACCACTTCTAAATGACCTTCGGCCGCGGCGTTTGTCATCGCTGCACGCGTACAGGTCGGTGCTCTGCTTCCTTGCATCTGCCCCCGCTCTCTTGTCCGTTTTCTCTTCCTTCGTTCTGGCGACGACTCCATCGACCTCTCCACGCTGTGGAGAAACTGGAGAACAGCTAAATGTCCATTGCTAGCTGCTGCATCCATTGCAGTGGAATACCGTGGGTAGCCTTCCGTGTTTGGTCGGCAGATTGGAAAAAGATCAATATTCGGGTCGTTGGAAAACTCCGAATACAGCCACTTGACCACACCCAGGTATCCTCGCTCCGCCGCCATGTACATGGTGTTTCCGCCGTAGTCAGTGATGCCTTTGGCGTGGACGTACTGCGCAACCTCCAAGTTGCCATTAATCGCCGCCAAGAACATCGACCGAAACGCCCCTCGCCCTAGATTCCGCTCCAATAGCCAAACAACGATCGGAAAGAATCCACAGGCGGCAGCACCTTGCACGCCTTCGTCCACATTCTCGAGGATATCGTGTTCTACGAGCCATTTCACAATATTGCCATAGTCGCTCATGGATGCGTTCCTAAACGCGTCTCCAACGTTCTGTACGTAGCCGTGATCGAATAACCACTGCACCAAGTGGAGATGGCCCGCTCTGGTCGCGTCATTGATGGTTGGTGGGGGTAGTTGGGGTACATCTCTGTAGATGTTGGTTAAAAGCCACTTAACCAGCGCTAGGTCACCCTTGCGAACAGCATAAATCATTACCCGGCTGAAGTCCCGTTCAACATCGCGGACGTGTTCATACAGCCACCGAACAATTTCTCCGTGCCCTCTCTTCGCAGCTGCCGCCATATCTTTCCCGCCCCAAAACACCGTGTTCGCTCTATCCTGGTCTTCGTGTTCGCTCAGCGTCGATTCTGCATCGGCGGCTTGGTAAAACTGTGCGCAGCGACCATTCTCCAACAGAAACTGCAGGATATCGAGATGACCAGCACTTGCAGCGATCTCCACGATGTCGGTAGGGGCCACGCATCCCTGAAAATGTTGGAAAAGCCACGCGACAACGGCCAAGTCGCCGCGATTGACCGCCTCGGCCAGAGACTCCGCGAATTGGGCTTTGTAATAGTGTCGATCAGCTCGGCGGAATTTGCACAGCGTCCAACCTTGACGCTCCTCAGCTGATAGGAGAGCAGGATCACTGCTATCCCAAATTCTGTCCAACAGGGCGGGCGACCCTACTCGACATGCTCGTGCAAGAGGTATTTCCACTGAGCTGTCCAAGAACGCTGATATTGTGCGGGGGGCGTGAGTCAACGCCGCCACGCGAGGTCGTTCTCGAAGAACCACAGTCACTGCAGCCAAAGCTGCGGGTGCCATCTCGATGACGGGGGAATGGTGGAATGCGTAGTGCCTGCACATATTTATAGTGAATGCAACTTCGGCCTCGAAGCTGAGGTAGCAGCAGCAGCATCGCACCAAACAATCTTAGATGCATGGGACGGTGAACTTTGGTTTCACTGATTCACTGTATGGAGGTTCATTTTTACATATCTTGAACAATCACCTTCAGAATGGTTTGAGGTCGCTCAGATGTAGATCTGCTCGTCTTCCTCCATTTTGTGGTGCAGACCGACGGACTCGACGGCGAACTCGCCGAACTTGATCTCTTCGCCGGTTTTGCCGATCAGGAAGCGCTTCTTGTAAATAAGGTTGGGGTAAATCTGCTCTGTCTGCACAGCCACGAACCTTTCGGCACGGGCATTGCCTCCACGAGGTGGAGAGAGCCGAGCTCGCTCGTTCGGCAGCACCAGGGTCAAGACTGTCAACAATAGCAGCACCGCGCATCCCGTCCAGGTACAGATATTTCCCACCTTAGTATTCGTCAAGAAGACCTTGACCCGACGCGAATTCGTATCAGCAAGGCGTCGTTGGGTCATCATGATTTCAGCGCCCGGTGCAGTGTTCAACACCCGAGCGTTTTGCAAGATAAACAGCAGCGCTGACGCTGCCATTGTGTCCACCATATCACCGTTCATGTAGAAGTGATTGCGATCGACGTACTGGAGGTATGTGTCCACAGCAGGGGAGCAAGAACTTGCGCTGTATTGGGGCGGCTGCTCCACGCGTTCCAGTGTCGCAAAACGCGACGCTTGTCCTGTGCTCAGTCCGGTCTTAGGCTCTATCAGCTGCACAAGCGAGACGGGCGATGCGAAGCTGCCGACCAGAAGTTGAGCAGGTAACAGTTGCTTAGGCACAGCCAAATGACGGTCGCCACCATCGAGCTGGTGGTGCAACACTTGACAGGAAGTGCCGGTGTCACACTCGTACGCTGCACTATCAAATCGCCACGAAAGTTGTGCGAACGACAGCACCAACGAACGCTCAATCTCGCCTTGGCCATCAGAAGCACCACTGGTCACGGTCGTCAATCCATACAGGAAGGCTGCGTTGGAGGCATTTTCACACTCTGCCGAATGTGAGCAATTCCCCGCCATCTGCGTCATTCCGATCTGCTTGCGCGGTAGTCGCTGTCCCAAACTCAATTGCGGCTCCAGCAGCGCACAACTCGTCCCACCGCAGACAACGGAGGAGTTGGTCGGGCCACGCAGCGGTACTTTCAGTGTCATTACATCCATGTCCATCAAGGAGCTCAAGGTCATCCTCTCAAAGGAAGCATCCACACCAGCCGTTTCAGCCAGAGGAAGCTCCGCCGCGCGGAGAGAGGTCAAAACATCCTTCAAAAGCCCGCCCGTTGTTGATGGTGCTGTGCTCACTTGGCCACTGGAAGTGGCTCGTACGCTCTTGAGCAAGACGGATCTCCCTTGCGTCCACAACTCGTAGGCTGTTGCCAGTGGCATGACTTTGCTCAGCTGCACGTCTCTATCAGCATCCTCCGCACCAGGATACGCCACTTCGTAGCGCTTGGCCGCTTCTTCTCGGTGCCAGCCGTTGCCGAACTCCGCGCTCCACTCCTGCAGCGGGAAACCGAAAACCGCCTTCGGGGCTGCAACAAGCAGCGACTGCGCCGACAGCAGCTCCGAGTCCTCCGCTGTGCACCGCGACGTGTCCAGCGGCTGCATGGGCTCCACTCTCCTCTCCAGCGCTGTCTTCAAGATAGAGTCGGCCAGTTCTGTCGCTCCCAGCTCAGTCACCTCCTGCATGAGGAACCGCGTGGTCGTGGCGTTGGTCGACGAGTTGGTGCTGCTGCTGGTGGCTCCGTTGCTGTCGTCCTTCTGGTTGGCCTGGATGGCCGACATGGAGCTGCCCACGGCCATCATGACCGCCGGGATGAAGATGGTGAGCGCGAACTTCTTGAACTTGCTCTGCCTCTTGGTGGCCGGGTCATCGCCCGGGTACCAGCGCAGGTTGTGCAGGTACACGATAAAGACGGGGAAGATCTCCTCCACGCCCAGACCCACGAACGACTCGACGAAGCCCATGATGAGACCGATGTACGAGTTGACCATGTCCGCCTTGTCCTCTGCCTTGTCCACGGGGACGTTCTTGTCCACCACGAAGCCCTCACGCAGCCACCCGGCGATGGCTGACATGACGGCGGCCGTGAGCACCACGAGCACGGCGAAGCGCTTCCAGCGCAGGATGATCTCGGGCCGCGGCTGGGCCAGCTCGCCGTACGCCACGTCCTCGTGGGCGTCGCTGTCGCTCACGCTGTCCACGCGCAGGCGGCCGATGTTGTCCACCACCAGGTACGGGGACGCGCCGTCGCCCCCACTCGTCTGCACGTCGCCGCGCGGCGGCCCGGACCGCTGCCCGCCGCGGCTGCTGGCCAGCATGGCGTGCGGCGACTCGCACTCGAAGGCGTCGTCCGTGTACGACGACATGCGCTCCTGCTCCAGCTGCCGACGCTCGGCCAAGTGCACTTCGTACTTGGCTTCGGCTTGCGCTCTGAGTGACTGCTCCTTGACGGCCGGCCGCTTCCTGCCCATGATGTTTCTCCTCCTCCCTATGGGTACGGCCGGACGTTACACTTAGTCTTGCCATTTGTATGGGACGCTATAAAACGGCTGGCCCAACGTGAGATGTGATATCGCAGGGTTTTAACGTAGCTGCGACTGTAGAAGACTTTGAACCTATATACATGACTGGCTTCACGCCGCGCTCCCGCTACGAACCTAGATGCAGTGGTGGCACCGACGCCGAGTGTTAGCAGACTCAGTGGCGGCGACAGCGGCGAACCCAAACGCACCACCCACATCAGGTCTGATTCGGAGATATCGACTCCTCCGTCGAGGCATGATGAGCTCTATTATTACATATAAAGGGATGTTAACTCAGGAAATCGCGACTTTGGTACCGCACCCAATCCTCTCAACCACACAACCCTTTCATCCGTCATAAAACTGGTGCACCTCTGCATCACTTCCACAACAACAAACAGCTCAATGGACCAACACCCGCAGAGCGGCCAAGTCGGCGCCAATGGGGCCACTTCTCTCTCCACCAGCAGCTTCATGCCGGCCTCTCTCCCGCCTCTAGCGGCGACTACCTGCAGCAGAGCTTGACGACGGCCGAGGCGGCAGGCGACATGGCGCGCACCAACGCGCTAGCCGACCGCAACACGATCGTGGACATGAGTCTGCGCCTCAGCCGCTTCGTGCTGTGCGTCGTGGCGGCGCTGGTCTTCGCGTTCGGCTTCGCGCTGCTCACGAGCAACAAGAAGACGCTCACGCACGTGGACGAGAGCAAGCTGGCGGCCAACGAGACGCTGTCCGCCAAGGCGTCGTCCGTCGTAGAGGACTACAACACGCTCTTCGGCTACATCCTGTTCGCCGGCGGCAAGGTCTTCGAGGTCTTCTGCGAGACGCTCATCTTCCCCACGCTTGCCACATATCTGCACAACTGCAGTCTCTATCCTGGGGACCAGCCGGCACGCGTGCACTCGGCAGTGAAGGCGCGCTGCATCTTCTGGGGGCTCAAGACGGTGATCATCCTCATGAACGTCGGCTTCACGAGTGTCTACGTGGGTCAGACCACAGAGGTTCCAGGAGCTGCCTCTAGGCGACTTACTGCTTCTGATGAGATGACGACTACGCTGGTCCATATGCACACGCCGTTGCTCGTGAACGCCGAGACCGACGCGCTCCACTCCATCATGCGGACGTCTTTGACGGGCGTCACGACGCCCTTCGAGTTTCAAGATTCCTGCAAATGGCACAACCAAGACAACAACGACGCACACCAACAGTGGGGGGCGTGGGCCGACGACGTGGACACCACATCTGTGAGCTTCAGCTTCCCGTCGCACGCGTGGAACGCAGCGCTGCTCTCATCAAAGACAGCAGCGCCGACATCAGCTGTGGAAATTCCGCTTCGGAATTACCTTGCGAGCCCCGAGCACTATGCGATGACCGACGATTGGAATTCTGCTGAGCTCTATTCAATGTTCCAGCAGGGAGTATCGAAGCTGGGACTTGCTAGCGCGTCCGTTGGTATTTCGCCGACCCCGCAGTCATTCGACGACCTAGTCCACGTCGTCGCGAGTGAGCTGAAGGCTGCTATGCCGAGCAACAGCCGAGTTGGTAATCTGGTCCTGCGACTGGAACACCGAGAACTGGCTGAAGACGTGCGGTTCACGAGTTTGACAGTGTCCATTCCAGTCGACCAAGACAATGTGGGAATAACGCGCTGTGGATCTACCGGCTGCGTGTATGCCACATCGACGAGCGTCCTGGAGAAGCTCAACATGCAACCAGGCGTGTCCATCGCGTCGTACGAGCATAACGACAAGTCCGCCTTGGTCTACAGCGTCGGGAACCAGTACGTGCAGGACCTGGGAGCATCTCAGACTCCGCACGAGGTGCTGACGCTGTCGATGGGCAAACTCGCATGGGATCTGAGTCCTCTGCACATTCGTCACGACGCGGCGTGTGCAGATCACGGCGATCAGCAGTGCCTCGGACTGAGTTTGCCATTCGGAACAGGTGACGGCGTGCTGCTTGTCGGCAAGGACGCGCTGGCTACACAGCACGTGACGCGGCCTGTTGCTCTCGTGACTTTGCATCCAGCGACGATCCCTGATATGACTCGTCCGGAAGACGAAGTTCTCACGTCTTGGCACCGACTCGTATCGGTAAACGGCATGCTCGTGCGCCCGAGCCCAACGACGGGCTGCAATCCGCTCGTGGACTCGTACCTGAGCCACATCGAGACGAACCACTTCTACCTGGACGGCCAGTCGTCGCAAGACATGTACTCTGCGGCGCTGTTTTACCTGTTGCAGCGTGGAGTCCCGACATCTTACGCGGATCTAATGTCTCGACGGCGTCTGGCACTGTCGGCATCGAGCAGTTCAAGCTCTGGCTCCGGCAACGGAACGACTGTTGCCACTACGGACATTGAAGTGAACGTCCCGACTGCGACGGCTTTGGTGACGCTAGCCGGTTGCATTTTCATCGTCGTACTGATGTTGTGCGTGGTTTACCTCCCCACGTCTCGAGTGAAGCTGTCGCCTGACACGACTCCGGCTGCCCAGTACGTGCAGATTTTGACGGACGACCTGTATCCGGACGTGGTGCACAAGAAGCGGTTGCGCTTCGCGAACGGTGACTGTCTTCTGTTTAACGAGTACATCGTCGATGCCATCGTGCTACATGCCAAGCGCGACCAGACTAAGAAGATCTACCTGTAAGTTTGTATAGAGTTCGAAGAAGCCGTCAGCCTGAGCCACCGATGGCCCAACCTAGACGTAATAAAGTTTCTTGCTCGCGTTGTGGGTATTACCTCTAGGCTACACCACTGTAGCTAGGTCCAGGTCGGAGGGAGCCCATGAGTTTCTGACCTCTTTCGGTACAGCACCACGTTGGATAGTTGCCATAACGGTTCATCGCCGCCAAAGGTCGAGCCAAGACGCGCAGACCCCCTCTTCTCCTGCGTCAATCCACCATGCCAACCATGCCGCACCATCTCGGTCACGAGGACCGCCCCAAGCACGGCTTCATGGACTGCGAGCCAGCGGAGGACGTGACGCACGCGAAGGCTTCGGACGACCGCGACACCATCGTGGACATGAGCCTGCGAGTCCAACGCTTCATTCTGTGCGTGAGTATTGCACTCGCCTTCGCGTTTGCCTTCGCGATATTTTTCGTGACGTACCGCAGGAAAACTCTCACGTACATCTACGAGAGTGAACTTGTGGATGGCGAAACGATGTCGTCCAAGGCATCGGCCGTCGTCGAGAACTACAACACAATCTCGGGCTACTTGCAGTTTATGGGTTCGAGCATCTTTATGGTCTTCTGCGAGACGCTCATCTTTCCCTCTCTCGCCACGTACCTCCATAACTGCAGCTTATATCCTGGGGATCAACCAGTGCGTGTACACTCCGTCAACAAGGAACGTAGCATCTTCTGGGGTCTCAAGACAGTGATCATCCTCATGAACGTCGGGTTTACAAGTGTCTACGTTGGAAAAGAGAACGTAGATACTCTTTCAAGACGTCTTACTACGTCTGATGAGTTACCGCTTCCGATAGAGCCGCCGTTGAACATGGCCTCCGAGACCGACGCGCTCCACTCCATCATGCGGACGTCTTTGACGGGCGTCACGACGCCCTTCGAGTTTCAAGATTCCTGCAAATGGCACAACCAAGACAACAACGACGCACACCAACAGTGGGGGGCGTGGGCCGACGACGTGGACACCACATCTGTGAGCTTCAGCTTCCCGTCGCACGCGTGGAACGCAGCGCTGCTCTCATCAAAGACAGCAGCGCCGACATCAGCTGTGGAAATTCCGCTTCGGAATTACCTTGCGAGCCCCGAGCACTATGCGATGACCGACGATTGGAATTCTGCTGAGCTCTATTCAATGTTCCAGCAGGGAGTATCGAAGCTGGGACTTGCTAGCGCGTCCGTTGGTATTTCGCCGACCCGCAGTCATTCGACGACCTAGTCCACGTCGTCGCGAGTGAGCTGAAGGCTGCTATGCCGAGCAACAGCCGAGTTGGTAATCTGGTCCTGCGACTGGAACACCGAGAACTGGCTGAAGACGTGCGGTTCACGAGTTTGACAGTGTCCATTCCAGTCGACCAAGACAATGTGGGAATAACGCGCTGTGGATCTACCGGCTGCGTGTATGCCACATCGACGAGCGTCCTGGAGAAGCTCAACATGCAACCAGGCGTGTCCATCGCGTCGTACGAGCATAACGACAAGTCCGCCTTGGTCTACAGCGTCGGGAACCAGTACGTGCAGGACCTGGGAGCATCTCAGACTCCGCACGAGGTGCTGACGCTGTCGATGGGCAAACTCGCATGGGATCTGAGTCCTCTGCACATTCGTCACGACGCGGCGTGTGCAGATCACGGCGATCAGCAGTGCCTCGGACTGAGTTTGCCATTCGGAACAGGTGACGGCGTGCTGCTTGTCGGCAAGGACGCGCTGGCTACACAGCACGTGACGCGGCCTGTTGCTCTCGTGACTTTGCATCCAGCGACGATCCCTGATATGACTCGTCCGGAAGACGAAGTTCTCACGTCTTGGCACCGACTCGTATCGGTAAACGGCATGCTCGTGCGCCCGAGCCCAACGACGGGCTGCAATCCGCTCGTGGACTCGTACCTGAGCCACATCGAGACGAACCACTTCTACCTGGACGGCCAGTCGTCGCAAGACATGTACTCTGCGGCGCTGTTTTACCTGTTGCAGCGTGGAGTCCCGACATCTTACGCGGATCTAATGTCTCGACGGCGTCTGGCACTGTCGGCATCGAGCAGTTCAAGCTCTGGCTCCGGCAACGGAACGACTGTTGCCACTACGGACATTGAAGTGAACGTCCCGACAGCAATGGCGGTTGTGACCTTAACGGGTTGTATTTTCATTGTTCTACTGATGTTGTGCGTGGTTTTCCTGCCCACGTCTCGAGTGAAGCTGTCACCTGACACGACTCCGGCTGCCCAGTACGTGCAGATTTTGACGGATGATTTGTATCCAGACATTGTACACAAGAAGCGGTTGCGCTTCGCGAACGGTGACTGTCTTCTGTTCAACGAATACGTCGTCGACGCCATTGTTTTGCACGCCAAGCGTGATCATACTAAGAAGATCTACCTGTAGCTATGAGAAGTTCTTGTTAATAGTAAGAGTAATGGCCTGTTCCAGGCGCAATGCTGTTAAATACTGTAGGTTCATACTAAGGGAAATGGCCAGACTGGGGCCGCCAAACAAGTCTTCAAGTGCTCAAGTATGTCGTGCGCACTGGTGGGGACTTGGCGTTGGTCCAATGGTTGTGCTCGCGATACATTATGGTGGGCGACCCGCTGGTACTAGCCAATGAAGCTGCTGCAGCGGGAAATTTGCCGATGCTCCAGTGGCGGATTACAGAGTTTGCGGAGGACGAATTAACGTTCGCGGTTGAGCTCCCACGTGATCACTTGGAGGTTGACAAATGGTTGCTGGACTCCGAGCTTGCGAGCGACGTGAATGCAGCTTTTGCTGCTGCTTGTGGCCACAGCCCACTGCCTGTGGTGTGGTGGTTCACCGAGTATATCGAGAAAACAATGAAACTATCGAAATTGACTCAGCTCGGCGCCTCGACGTCGTCAAATCGCTGCTTGAGAACACCTTAGGAAACAGCCACGATTGCAAACGCGCGCTTCATATTGTTGCGGCCAATGGCCACTTGAGGTGGCAAAATATCTTCGTACGGAGGTTTTTACTGCGTGTGATTTTATGATCATGGAGGAGGCTGCGAAGGTGGCTTACCTTCCTTCAGTGGTTGTGGACGGAGCTCGGCTATAATGATGAAGCAGACCTACCACATCTTTCAGGAAAGCAGACCACACCTTTCAAGAGAGTGATCATAGCAGCAGCCGGGGCTGGCCACCTAGCTGTGGTTCTGTACTTACACGAGCTAGCTGTCAGTTACCGGGAAGAAGCGGAAACTGGGACAGGAGGCTCGACGCCCCCGCAAAGTCGTGATGGACAGTGCAGTCGCTGAAGCTGCTCGAAATGGACACTTCGATGTGGTACAATATCTAAGGTGCCATGTGTAATGCTGTGTACTCGGAGCAATTCAACCTTCGGTGGCTGCACGATAATTCCACTCGACGATGGTGATGGATGCGGCTTCCCTCCGGGGAAACATGGCAATGCTGAAATGGCTCCGCGCAAACCGACCGAACGAGGGATACTCAACCTCGGCGTATGGTTGCTCTCCGAGCTTTAGCATCAACCGTTTGGCTGTGATTCGGTGGCTAGCTGCAGCGCCGCCATTAACAACCTTCGATCACAAAACAGGGCTGTGGAAATATAGATTGTTTATTGATTGAGCCCTCAGATCTGGAACAATCAATTATTGCAATCTATGTTCTCGCCTGCTAGGTTCACATTTCTAATTGTTGGGTGGCGCAATCGCTCTAGTACCTCTGTTTGCTTGATTGCATTGCGCTAAGCTTCAAAAACCTCAGAAAATGCAATGTTGGGTCTTCTATTCGTCATGTTAAGCTTGTACCCCATGATGCTCCCTTATATCCGTATTTTGAAGCAGCGGAAACACAGAAACACTTGTTAGGAGCTAAGATTGGTTTCGTGGGCTTGACGCTGCTTATTTCTATGCCGAATCGCAACGGAAGCCGTGTCGAAGGCTCAAAATCAGTATATAAAAGCAATAGGGGACTTAGATTGCCGATTGAGATT
Source organism: Phytophthora melonis (assembly GCA_024211575.1). Taxonomy (NCBI): domain Eukaryota; phylum Oomycota; class Peronosporomycetes; order Peronosporales; family Peronosporaceae; genus Phytophthora; species Phytophthora melonis. Next base: position 3,976,793 of record JAMXKT010000037.1, on the reverse strand, counting down.
CCGCCACAATCAATTATTGTGATTGACAATCTTGGCAATATTACAATCGCAATCATATTTTCCACAGCATTTCTGATCATCAGAAATGCTGTGATGTTCGACGTGGTGCTCGTCTGGAGCTCCGCAGGCTACGAGTGCTAAGGTATCGACTGGGGCATTGGTCTGGAAATCAACACCCACATCCCGGCGTGGTTCCGGGATGAGCTTAACATTGTGCCTAGCGAAAACTACCGCCCAGATCTTTATCCAGTGTACGACTCCGAGTCCGACTGAATCCGTCACAAGTCACAGATTGCATTACTGTACCTACTGCCTCAGACGTAATAATTTAAAGTGTACCGTGCTTTACACTCGTACTTAATCGACAGTTGGTCACAGGCAACTTGCTCGTATCCACCAACTCCTCATTCCCATTTTTTCCTCATCCGCCGACCATTGCTTCTTCAGACGGGTACAGGACCCTCTACATGTAGAAATCTTCCGAGGCCTCTCCCCCCAGGATCGAGATGATAGGACAAACTTCTTTCCCCATACGACCGACGCTGAGTACAGCCGAAAGACCCGACGTTCTTTTGCCAGGACGTTGGTGCTAGTTTGATCGATCTACTGCCAGTTGCTTGTCTGCACTTTCATGAATGTATGTTACGTGCGTGCTTCATTCGAGAACGTGATGATTCAAAAATGCATGCATGTAGTTCAACTGAACAGCTCCCAATGCTTCTGTTGATAACATTCCATCAAAGTCTTTCGCTCCTACCTGATTCTCCAACCCCAACGAATACTGTAGCGTTTGTACATTGTGGAGGTGCCGCATCAAGCAGCAAGGAGTTGCTAATTCGACATAGTGGGAATCTCTCTAAACGCAGATGTTGTCCTCACAGTGTAGAGATTCACTGCCATCCTTGCAATGACCTCGTCGCTTTGTCCAATGTCCTTCAGTACTTTGCTCGTCTGAAGCCTATGTGTAGATTGAAAATCTGGAGCTTTTTAACCCTGATCAATCGTAACCAAACCAACGCCTAGAATCTCTTTCGTACTTGGAGTGGAGTCCCATATCGCTGAAATTGTTGTGGCAAGTTCCAGCGATCCCATCGTGACGTAGCCTGCAACTACCGATAACAAAGTTAAGGGGTTAACAACACTGTACTGCATGTACGAGAAACGCACAACACACTGAGTGGATGAGTCAACGATTCGGTGCTTGATTTACGAACACAATCACTCCAGCTTCACTCGATGGCTATTCCTACAACTTGGGCATACACTGACGCGCATGACGATAAATAGTCTTGACGCCTTCCGCAGACAGGCAGAGGTACTCGCCTCACTGCGCCACAATTAGAGAGCGTTATTCAGCGTGACAACCAGCAGCGCGTCCATCAGGCCTTTGACGCCGAGCTGCCTTGTCTCGGGGAGTCCAGCTGCCAGACCTCGCAGCCTGCTCGAGTGCTCGAAGCTGTCCGTCGTCTCCTGCAGTCGCACTTGCTTGCGTTCCTTGCACTGGGCCAGGTACGCGGCCATGCGTCGCTGGTACGTGAGCATCTCTTCGTCTTCACAAGCGGGGCGTCCACGACTTCCCCGATCCAAGTAACGCAGTCGCTGGCGCACTGCTCGGCGTCGTCCTCGCTGGCCGCGGACAGGTCGTACGTCAGCGCCGCCTTGCACGAGAGCGGAACGCTCGGGGTCTCGCTGCTGGAGGCCGCGTCTGACTCGAGAGACGCGCGAATCGCGGCGATTTGATCTTGCACCTGCTGCTGCTGCTCGCCCGAGCAGGACGAGGACGTCGTGGCGGCGGCGCTGAGGCCGAAGCCCATTGCTGCGACTAGAGCGATGATACGGAAAGACTGCATGGTCTGCTCCGTGGGTGGGAAGATGCGATGTGAATCTCCTCGGGGGCTGCGCTGCACGCGAGGTTCGACTGGCCAGACAGGCCACGGGCCATAAACCTCGGCCTTGTCCACATTGTATGGCACGGATGTCTCTCCCGACAGCTCCGTACGTGGGCGCTGACTTGACCTTATTTAAAGCATAAACCTATGGAAACCACTCAAACAATGCGAATGCATTATTATGTAAAGAAAACCTGCTAATGGTATTTACCTATCAACAAGGTTGTTGTATGGACCGGGTGTGTCCTACACAACCCCACAGCAGTCTCAGATTCCGAGGCAAAGCACTCCGCCGCTATCCTATGTCGGTGTCCTGCACGCGCTGCACCATTCGGCTGGGGCCACCCCGCTCATTCACTCTACAGGTACTGTATTATCCGGTGTCGAGCGCATGGGCGTGTCGCTGCCTGTAAGTTGCCGGGTCCTACAAGTTTCCCACTGGGAGATTGTCGATGACTTTCGGTGGCAAGAAACCGTAAGCTCTGGGTACTTCAGCCTGAAGACTACTAAGCCTTACGTACTGTGCTTACTGTAGTACTCACAGTGACCGTGTGACCCGGCCAGTTTGAGCCCGGGCACTTTGAAGTTGGTTGGATACACCTTTCGCGTCGTCACGTGGTCATCGGGAATGAAATCCTGATCAGCCGCTTGGAGTCCAAGTTGGACCGATGTGAGGGAATTCTGCCCGTGTACGCCGATGGCTTCAAAAACATCGATATTATTGACCGGTAGATTCGCGCCAAAAGACTTGGTATGCATGACTCGTGCTCCATGAATACTTCATGCCAGCAAAAAGTTGCGTGTATTCATTGCAGGGGTTACTGGACGTGCCAGCCTTGAGCGCTCGCCCTACTTAAAGGCAAACTCATAAAATAAATGCATGTACTTAGTACCAGTCTACTCCGCTAATATGTTCGTGATTTTCACAAAATCACTGTAAGTGCTGTTTCCACACGCGTTTGTATCTTTGCGACTCTGCCACTAGCAAGTCAAACTGAAACTCCTCAATAGTACTTTACCGTTGAAATACATTTCATGTACGCACACGCGTAGCCAGAGTGATCTAGTGCATCGAAGTTAAGGAGATCTCAAGTGTAAAGAAGAATACCTCGCGTACAAGTCAGCTTACGACGAGTGAAAAGAACAAACTGTTTGCAAACACTAGTGTTTTAGCTGTGCAGATAATGTTTGTGCGAACACTAGGATCACAACTCGCTTTGTACTCTGTTGACTTACAAAGTATTTTCAGTATTTGTCGTGTTTAACCCCACCGTATCACTATTAACTTACGCAGTGGTACTAATAGTGCAGCCCTACCTTAATTAAGACTACACCCCGTACGCCATCGGTACCTAGTACTCAGTACAAACAGAAATTTGCGCCTGCATGTACAGTAGATACAACAAAGTTGGCTGCACAACCTTTTGCTTTAACTAGGGATGATCATAATGGCGAATGTACTTCGTGTGAGGCACGGTATTATTGCAGCTAGACCTGTTTAGTGCAAACTTTGCACTGCAAAGTCCCCACCAAGTACTTTTTGTTTGTTTTAGTGCATGCGCTAATGTCCTACAGTTGTGTGCAGGCGCCCCAGAGTGCACTAAGTTACTTTCGTGCACTAAGGGCCTGTTTCATTTGAGAATAACTGGAATAAGAATAGCGGGAGTTATTCCTCCCGCTTAAATACGACAAAATACGACGATCCTATTGGCTTAGAAGTTATTCCCAGGAATAAGTTATTCTGACTTTGAAAGTCAGAATAACTTATTCTTGGAGAATACCGCGATTGGCCACAAGACAGCCTGCCAGTTTCCCTTGAGCGATGGAGAACGAACTGGCTGTTGCAGTCGTCTGCGTTACAGTTTGCGCGTTCGCGCTACTACGTAACGTAGATGGAAGAAGCATGCGTGCTGAAAGCAAAGCAGTTCACACGGTAAGAACCAATTTCTTCAGGAAAAACGATGACCAACGGCAAGATGATGTCAGTTTTCGGAGCGCTTTCCGCGTAGGACGTGGCTGCTTTGAGGCCCTCGTGACATTCATCGAATCTAAATGGTCTACATACTACAAGGGCAACCCAAACTCTTCAGGAAGAAACCGAAAGTTTTTTAATTGAATGAGGTCACATCACAAGCTATTAGGCCTTCGACGCACACATATACGGACTCGCATTCTTCCACCTGGATGAGACGATGCGACGCGTGGGCCTTGGGCCTTGCTCGAGGATGCCGGATGCGGTCGGAGGGGGATGCTTGGGCACAGCAGAGACTGGAGTGCGCAGACTCACTTCACAACCTGCAGTTAAGGACTTGGCTTTCGTCGTATCAGCGCAGCGTCACCTCCGTGTTCGTTGACGGCGTGCCTTGGCAAATGAGCAGCCAGTGGTTCTGTTACCTTTGAAAAGAGATATCACTTTTCCCGCCGACGGGCCAAGTTATTCTAACCCTGTTTCATTTGAATAGCTATTCCAGTCGGCGCTATTCCAGACTTATTCTCAAATGAAACAGCCCCTTAGGGGCTGTTTCATTTTTTAATAGCATCCCCACCGCGGAAACTATCTAATTGCAACGCACCTCAACTTTGGACATTATCAAACCTACAGATGTGCAAAAGCATTTCGTGTATTCATGTATAAAAGCAACAGGCGCCTCAGTGAAGGAACTAGATGCGGACACTGCAAGACACGGCCTCGCTCTCAACAGACGATGCCTCCTGTGGCACTGCACCCACCGAAGCAGACTCACCAATTCCAAAGCCACCTACAGATCCACCAAATTCACCCATGGAGCCGCCAAATCCGCCCATCGAGCCGCCAACGTTGCCGCTGCCACCGGCACCACCGCCGATGATCGAGTTGCTCGTGGCCACACCGCCGTTCGCAGTCAGCGTAGCCGCCGTCTCGGCCTCCTGGTTCGCAGACATGTTCACCGCGACCGAGATCCACGTGAACAGACCGTCCGCCACCGAGTCGCCCAGCAGAGCGTACTCCATGATCGGGTCGTATCCGTCCACCGCGGCCGCCTGCAGCCACATGTCGTCCTCGTTGAGCGTGATCTCCTGCGTGTTGGTGACGTACGTGTCTTGCTCGTTCACAGCCGTGATGAGGTCTTGGTCGAAGAAGAACTGGCCGACGTGCGCGATGGAGCTGCCGGAGTACGTTCCGTTCGCCAGCACCGTGCCGTTGTAGTTGCCGATCATGTGCAGGTGCGTGGCGCGCTCGACGTAGTGGCCGGGAAAACCGTCAGCATCTGGGCCACGCCATCGCTGTCCGTCGCCGCAATACCGCGGCAAAGGTGGCGTTGATGTTCGAGGCGTCGCTACTGTCTCCGTTGCCGTCGGCCACCACGCCAGAGTACACGCCCGTGGCGTTCGCGTGCCAAAAATCCACGTACATGTCGGTTACGGGCTCGCACGTGCTCACGTCGATCACTTGCATGTCGATGTACATGTCGATGCCGGGCTGGTCCTCGCGCATGTCCGAGCGGATGTACTCGCCGGAGACGTAGTACGGTCCGTACGTGACCTCGGGCTCCAGCACACACGACACTTCGTTGCCGAACAGCACGCTGGACGAGGTGTCGGCCGTGACGCCCGTGAGGCTGGACTCGTGGTTGGTGGCCACGACCGTGTCGACGTCGAGACGGCGCTGGCGGCGCTCGCGACGCAGGTTCTCGACGGCTTCGGCGCGGCGGGCCACGGCGCGTTGCTGGAGCTTGCGCATAGACTCGGTGTCGGCGCACTCACCGAGGGCGTGTTTGGCATTGGCGACGAAGAGCTTGCGCTGGTCGGCGGAGAGCGCGCGGCGAGTGGCCATTTGGTGGGCCGATGCGGTATCGGGGAGAGCGCAAGCGGCGATGGCGGCGGCGACGAGGATGGGAAGAGTCTTCACCATGGTTGTGGGGAAGTTGTGAAGAGGGATGGTTGTTGTGTGTGTGATGTAATGCAAATTGCAAAATAAACGTTGGGGGTTCTGGTCTTCAATAGCTGCAGGAGAGCGGGGTCTAGCTTGCAACACCTCCTCAGAGGTTGCTCGGGGAGGAATCGATGCTTGTCGCTCTGTTTAACAGATAGGAGGGTGGATCCCTGGAATTCGCGATGAAGGCTTAGGATATGCAGCTGACACAACGATAGCACCAGCATCATAGCAGGTGCTGCTTCTTGAAGTTCTTACAGCAGTGTTTGTAGACGTCCGAATTCCCTCATTCTGATGATCACTGCACTTTTAGTCAGATCAGAATTGCTATTACAGTAGTATCCTGCAACTGCGGCGACGAAGAGAAGTCGCCAGCAAGTGTTTGAAAAAAAAGCGTTTCCATAGTTAAGTACTGTGCATGATGACACCGTCACAGAGTACCTGGTAAAATCTTTTCGCAGCTTGGAGATTTTTGGCTGTAAAAGTTTTTTGTGTAGTACCAGTAGAAGACTCAAGGTGCGGTGTTAACTTTACATGTCCAAGACAACGCATACACATGACTGTGCAAATGGCTGTACCAAACTGTGGAGATCGTCTGGGTACTCCTGCAGCTCTGTACTAGTGGTCAGAAAAGCTTCGTCCAACCGTTGAACGCTCAGCAAACACCACCGGATATGCTGTGAGCTCAATGTCCAAGCGACGACAGCATGACTTCTCCGCCTCTCTAGCCAAGGTCAGGTGCTGGCATCAATTTGAGTCTCACGCGCATCGGTGCTTGTAGTACAAGCCTTGTACTACATTCTATAGTGTAAAGATGCTGGTGTCGCAGCAGATGACCCTAGATTCGTTGGGCAAAAAAGTAGATTGTTCTGGCAGCCAATTCCGGGGGTCCTGCACATCACTTGCTTTGACTATGTCCCAAGTTGAAGTTCGTTGCAAAAATGCTACTTAGTACAGAATTTCCACGATAAAGCCATATAGTTAGGCTTGAGAGAACAATGACACTCAACTTGAAACCTTACGCCATCGAGTGAAAGAAGAACACGTATAGTATGAGATAAAATGCAACAGCGACAAAGAATGAGAGTGAGTGAGTATCCATCCCTGGGTAGAATGTCCGCTGTCTAGACGTCCTGGGTCGCTACCATGACATCGCACCGTCCTCCACCGAATCGCAAAACAATGTACGCGATGGTCAGGTCGTAGAAGTACAGTCGAAACGTGCTATATGCACATGCACAAAACTGCAAAGGAGCAGGACTGTCCACTCAACGATTGAGAGGCTGGTTAAATCAACCACGCAGACGACGATGCGGATAGCATCAGCACTACTGGCGCACGTGCAGCTCCTGGGCATTCAGTGAAAATGAAGCATCGCAGCATCATTTCTGAAGGTAGACCTCCGGATTCCCTCTTTCTGGGGATCACGACTGGTGAACGATTTGTAAGATCGGGCGAGTTATTCTGCAGCTGCAGCGACTGTAGAATTACTCTTTGAAATTGAAGTCCCGTGCAATATTCGGGTTTGCTATGCTTCACTTGTGCCGGTACAGTACTATGGCCTACAGTGCAGAGAAGAAGAACGCGTACAGTATGAACTCGGCGATTTATAAAAATCATTGGCGTCACGTACACCACATAGATACATGTCACAAGATGATTAACTGTTAATAACCGTGGGTTATGCCAAGGTGACGATACATGTAGCCCTCGCTAGTTGCTGGCCCAGCAATGCTGGGCACATCATCGAGTCTCACGCGTGTGGCATGCTTACAGTCTCAAGCTGATCAGGCAAGATATGTAATGCACACAGACCAAGTAAATCCAATAAAATTCGTCGGTCCCCACGTGCTGTGCTGCACTCCGAGCAGCACGATTCCGGCGGTGATGCCGCGGGTATCTTCCCCCGACTATTAATAGACGTTTCACACATATTCGCGTTGTGGTTGCCGATGTCATTTAACAGATGATGCGATGTAAGCCAGGAAACTAACTCTGTCACTATCATGAGCGCCGAACTAAACTCAACGCAGAATGGCTACAAGCAATGCTTCGCAGTGCCGCCCCCAGGCGGGGTAAAACGACCATACCAACAATACACATTTCAACTTTCCAGCATCCTCCCAAGTCCCCACCTTCCGAGTCTTCAGGCCAACCATGGTGAAGACTCTTCCCATCCTCGTCGCCGCCGCCATCGCCGCTTGCGCTCTCCCCGATACCGCATCGGCCCACCAAATGGCCACTCGCCGCGCGCTCTCCGCCGACCAGCGCAAGCTCTTCGTCGCCAATGCCAAACACGCCCTCGGTGAGTGCGCCGACACCGAGTCTATGCGCAAGCTCCAGCAACGCGCCGTGGCCCGCCGCGCCGAAGCCGTCGAGAACCTGCGTCGCGAGCGCCGCCAGCGCCGTCTCGACGTCGACACGGTCGTGGCCACCAACCACGAGTCCAGCCTCACGGGCGTCACGGCCGACACCTCGTCCAGCGTGCTGTTCGGCAACGAAGTGTCGTGTGTGCTGGAGCCCGAGGTCACGTACGGACCGTACTACGTCTCCGGCGAGTACATCCGCTCGGACATGCGCGAGGACCAGCCCGGCATCGACATGTACATCGACATGCAAGTGATCGACGTGAGCACGTGCGAGCCCGTAACCGACATGTACGTGGATTTTTGGCACGCGAACGCCACGGGCGTGTACTCTGGCGTGGTGGCCGACGGCAACGGAGACAGTAGCGACGCCTCGAACATCAACGCCACCTTTTGCCGCGGTATTGCGGCGACGGACAGCGATGGCGTGGCCCAGATGCTGACGGTTTTCCCCGGCCACTACGTCGAGCGCGCCACGCACCTGCACATGATCGGCAACTACAACGGCACGGTGCTGGCGAACGGAACGTACTCCGGCAGCTCCATCGCGCACGTCGGCCAGTTCTTCTTCGACCAAGACCTCATCACGGCTGTGAACGAGCAAGACACGTACGTCACCAACACGCAGGAGATCACGCTCAACGAGGACGACATGTGGCTGCAGGCGGCCGCGGTGGACGGATACGACCCGATCATGGAGTACGCTCTGCTGGGCGACTCGGTGGCGGACGGTCTGTTCACGTGGATCTCGGTCGCGGTGAACATGTCTGCGAACCAGGAGGTCGAGACGGCAGCTACGCTGACTGCGAACGGCGGTGTGGCCACGAGCAACTCGATCATCGGCGGTGGTGCCGGTGGCAGCGGCAACGTTGGCGGCTCGATGGGCGGATTTGGCGGCTCCATGGGTGAGTTTGCCGGCTCGGTTGGCGAATTTATTGATACAGCTGGTGGTAGCTCTCCCCAGTAGGTGCCAGTGTGTGCTTGGCCTCGTTGCTCTAGTGAGGTCGTATCGGATAGTAACATGCCGCAAGGTTAACGCTAAAATGAACATGACATGAGTAAATGTGAAATGATCTTACCAGATAGCATGGTTTTCTTTGATCATTGTTTTCCCTGCGATCACCGTTAGGATCGTTTCACGCAAACGAGATTGCAGTATGCGTGGAGTCAATCTTGAAACGCAGTAAACACGAGAAACCTTTGATCCACCTACTAGCACACCCCGTGTGGCAGCGTCTCATCAAGAACGCCAGCAGCGAGATTGGCAACAGCGATATCGGCCATGGCTTGGCGAGTTTTGACCGTGGCTGAGCCAATGTGCGGCATCACGACACAATTGTCGAGAGAGAACAGCCGGTGACTTGGAGAAAGCGGTTCTGGGCTGGTCACATCCAAGCCAGCAGCAGCGATCGCCTTGCTCTCGAGCGCCTCCACAAGCGCGTCTTGGTCCACCAACTCGCCTCTCCCAGTGTTGATCAACACAGCGCTAGACTTCATAAGTTGGAGCTCTTTCGTACCAATACTGCCGCGAGTCGCCTCAGTCAGAGGCTGGTGGAGACTCACAATGTCGCTTTCACGCAGCAGCGTCTCCATCTCCACGTACTCGACGGAGCCCCGCTCACCCCCAAGGGTTTCGACGTTCTCGGGTTTCTCGCGCGGTCCTGTGTAGAGGATCTTACAGTTGAAGCCATTTTTGAGCATGCGCGCGTACGTCGTACCGATGCGTCCAAGCCCCACCACGCCAACGGTGCTGCCCGTGACGTCCGAGCCACAGTACTGGAACGGCTGCCAGACTCCCCACTCCCCGTTCTTGGCACTGGCAGCGCACTCGAGGATCCGGCGCTTGGCGGCAAAAGTCAACGCCACCGCCGTCTCGGCGGTCGAGACATCCAGAACCCCCGGGGTGTACCCCACCCTCACATTGCGAGCTCGACAGGCTTCCACGTCAATGTGGTTGTAGCCCACCGACATGGTGGACACGACTCGCAGTGACGGCCCCGCAGCATCCAGCACTTCCGCGTCCACTTTGTCCGTCAGCAGGCAAAACAACCCCGAGCATCCTTTCACGCGCTGCAGCAGCTCGTCCCGGGAGATGCAGTTCTCCTCAGAGGCAAAAGACTCCACTACGATGGAGTTGGTGGCTCCAGCTTTGGCCACGCGCTGCCGGAATTGCTCTGAGCCAAACAGGGTGTCCAGGTGAGCGCACTGGTCGTAGATGATGAGGCTGTAGACGTCTTACCGATGGCGTAGGGCACATTCCGAGAGAAAAAGACCTTGCGGGGCGCTGCGGAGCTCATGGCGACACGTTGAACGTGGGGGACTGAAATGCCAACGACAGAGGATTGGCAGAAATTGGGATTTGAGGATCGTTTTGACATGCATCAAACACTCAGTCTTGAGCACAGTTCGGATCAGCACCTCAAAGCCCCCGCCCGACACCGATGTCTTCAAATTCCCCCCGCAAGGTTTTCTTCACGCGCAACTGGCCGTATGCGATCGGTGAGCTGGCGCAATGCTGCTTTGTACGCAATGCACCTATATTTACACCTTGACTCGGTTTGTCGACTGTAGATTTAATGCGTCAGCGCATTGCGAACTCTGCCGCTGCCGTTGAAATCGATGCGTTCGCGTCGGAAGACACGTGCATCTCGCGCGAGGAGCTGCTCAAGCGTGTGAAGGGGTGCTCGGGTATCTTCTGCCTGTACACGGACACGATTGACGAGGAGCTGCTGGACGCTGCAGGTCCTTCGCTGCGTGTGGTCTCGACAACGTCCGTCGGTTACAACCACATCGACGTCGAGGCCTGCCGAGCGCGTAAGATCCACGTGGGGCACACACCTGGCGTGCTGGACGTGGCTGTGGCTGAGACTGCAGTGGCCCTGACCTTCGCGACCAAGCGCCGGATCCTCGAGTGCGCTGCCAGCGCCAAAAACGGGAGTGGGGAGTGTGGCAACCATTCCAGTACTGCGGGACCGACATTACGGGCAGCACCGTGGGCGTTGTGGGGCTCGGACGCATCGGTGCTACGTACGCTGGTATGCTCAAGAATGGATTCAACTGTAGGATCCTCTACACGGGACCTCGCGAGAAGCCCGAGGTGGCCAAGTCGCTCGGTGGCGAGCCGGGCTCTGTCGAGTACGTGGACATGGAGACGCTGCTGAGCCGAAGCGACATCATCAGCCTTCACCAGCCGCTGAACGAAGCGAGCCGCGGCTGCATTGGCGTCAAAGAGCTCGCTCTCATGAAGCCGAACGCCGTGTTGATCAACACTGGTCGAGGCGAGTTGGTGGACCAAGAGGCGCTCGTGGACGCGCTTAAGAACAAGCAGATCGCGGCTGCCGGCTTGGATGCGACAACGCCGGAGCCCTTGCCGCCGTCGCACCCATTGTTCTCGCTTGAGAACTGCATCGTGCTGCCTCACGTTGGGTCGGCCTCGACCAAGACCCGCCAAGTAATGGCACAGATCGCTGTGGACAACGTGCTGGCTGGAGTCACGGGCGAGGAGCTCCCGCACTCGGTGTGCTAGATCATCAACGCGTCGTAGCCATCCTGCTCTAGATAGGAGATCAACAGAGTTTTGGTGAACCCATTTGTGCTGCCGACAACACTGTTGAGCACCATTGATAACAACCTTCCAACCTACTCGTCTGACTTAATGGGAACAGGTGATCACCTTTAATTTTTGATCAAGTTTCTTTGTAGGGTCCACTGTCAAGTCGCTGTCTAGAGCTTCTGTTGACTGGCAGCATCTCCGGAATCCGAGTTGTTTGAGTTGCTTGAGTCGCTGTGAACAATGTCCTGGAAGGCCTTAACGACCTCGTCGAAGCCGTACCGGGGCTCGTCGCCCTTCATGAGATCCTGCAGCCAGCGCTGCTCGATCACCGGCACAAGGCGCTCGAGCCGCTCGGCCGTGCACTGCGGGTCGTGCGTCTTGCCCGGTTGCTGCTCCAGCCCCTGCTCGCGTAGTTTGGCGTTGCGGATCAGCGTCTTCACCTTGACGCGCACCACTTGCACCAGGAGGTCCTTGTCCACTCGGATGGGCGGGATCGGTACATGAGCGTCCTCCCCGCGGGGACGTGGCGCTCGGTCGAGTTCTACAGCGACCTGCCTTTTGATGTCGCCCAGGCCGGTGGCGCTTCTCGGACGCTTGCGGCCGGCGCGTCGCTTCCGATCCGCGGCGACGTGCTCGGGCAGCTCCGTTAGGGTCATGTGGCGGATGCAGCCGGCCGAAGAAGGCAAAATGACGACTGACTTTGAACTGACTTGGTGGTGCCAGTGACAGACGCACAGACGAAGTGGAGGCTTCGTCGACGTTGACATGCAACATGTGGATCGTCATTGAACGAGCAGGTGGGTCCTCCGAGATGTGTACCCGTGTTTCGGTACGCGCTCATGTGCGCCACACCAACCGAACATAGTAGGGGATGGATACATAACGGGATGGTGGCATCAACGCGTCTTGCTCTGATACCATCGGCGCCATTCGCGCAGCAGCTATCATACTATAGAGACAAGCACCAGCGCGTGAATACTCCGGCCCCCCTGCCCCCGCCCCCTTCCTCCTGCTCCTCGCCGCCGACATGTCTACGGAGATGAAGGTCGCGCTCAGCGCTAAGGAGTACGTGCTGGTGGCCATGACGCTCACGCTGGTGCCCATCCTGCTGCTGGAGCTCTTCGGTGTCTCGGACACGCGCAGCAACAACCGCGCCTTCCACGACGGCACCCCGGGCATGCCGCAGCTTCCAGACCTACTGATCGGTGGTGCCGTGTCGCTGCTGATCATCGCTGCGCGCTTCGTGGCCGGAAAGGCCTTTGCGCCCCTTGCACGCGTCGTGCTATCGCCCAAGAAGCGCGTGATCGAGGACCGCGTGCACCGCTTCACGACGGTGTTGTTCAAGCTCCTGTGAGTGCAATTTTGCTGTGCTGCTAACTGTAATTGCATGGGATTGGCTTGGATTAATTTGTTGGTCCTTGATGTTGAATAGGTACTTTGTTGTCATCACCGTCGTGGGGTTCAAGGTGATGCAGCACGAGCAGTGGTTCCCGCCGTCGCTCGGCGGCAAGGGCGAAGTGGTCAAGACATTTGAGGTGCTATCCGATGCGCCGTCCAGCGCGCTCAAGTACTACTTCATGGTGCAGCTCGGATACCACCTGCACAGCTTGCTCTTCATGGTCTTTTTCTCGCCGATCCGCAACGACTTCATCGAGATGCTGTTGCACCACGTCGCCACCATTATTCTGATCGGCGGGTCGTACCTGGCCAACTACACGGCGTTTGGCGCGCTCGTGGTATTTACGCATGACATTGGAGACGTCACTGGATGTACGTGTACTGTGAAGAGTGGTGTGGCTGATGCTGCAGGGACTAACCTCTTAAACTACTGTGTATTTTTGCTTGTGTGAATAGATGGCATCAAGTCGATCGTGGACACTGGCAACACGCCCCTGGTGGTGTTCATGTACGTTGTGCTTCTTGTGTCGTGGGCGTACACGCGGCTGTTCGTGTTCCCGTGCCACCTCATCTACAGCTCGATGATCGAGCTACCGCAGAAGCACCCAGACATCGTCGGTGCGTTCGTGCATCCGATGAACGCCATGCTGTGCATGCTCGTTGTGCTGCACGTGTACTGGTACTTCCTGTTCCTGGTGATGGGCTACGCGCTCGTGAACAAGGGCGTGGCTGAAGACATCCAGCACAAGGTTGAGGGCCCCGAAGACGAGGAAGAAGAAGCCGAGGAAGCCAGCACTGCCTCCCGTAGCGTCAAATCCAAGGACGACTGAGACTGCATTTTAGCATACATGAATGTACGGAATCCGTTGTACTGTTGCCGCTTGCACTACCGCAAACGATGATGCCTGCATTACCGCAAACGCCCTAAAGTTGACAAGCATGGTTGCTAATTGTGTGGACCACATACGTATGTTATATATTGAGTCTCGTCATCAGATAGATTCCAGATCTGATGATTTTGGTCCGATACAAAAGAGCGGTTGCTCACCAACATATCCCATCCTGCCCCCCTGATCGTCAAGCAGCGACCGTCGAGCAGCCATGGCCGCCACGGAGATGAAGGTGCTGCTGAGCGCCAAGGAGTACGTGCTGGTGGCGCTCACGCTCACGCTCGTGCCCATCGTGCTGGCCGAGCTCTTCGGCGTGGCGCAGATGCGCGCCGCCATCCCCGAGTTCCAGACGAACCCGGACATGCCGCATATCAGCGAGTGGCTCATCGGCATCGGCTTCGCTTTCCTCACCATCGCACTGCGCTTCGCCTTCCTGGCGGTGGCCAAGCCCATCGGCCGCCGCGTGCTGTCACCAGCCAAGCGAATGCACGAAGATCGCGTCGAGCGCTTCGCCACTGTGCTCTTCAAGTTCACGTGAGTGCCGCCTCGCCTCGTCTCTGAAGGTCGGAGGATTCATTGGACTAAATCGCGGTCATCTCTCTTTCTCTCTCGCTCTTTTGCTGCCTTGTTTAGATGGTTCGCTGGCATCACCGTGGCTGGATACTACGTTATGCGCGACGAGAAGTGGTTCCCGCCAGTGCTTGGAGGCAAGGGCGTGATCCGTGAAGCCTACCTGATCCTGCACGAAGCCCCGGGCTTCGCACTCAAGTACTACTACTTCGTGCAGCTTGGCTACCATTTCCACAGCCTTCTGTTCATGCTGCTGTTCTCTCCGATCCGCAACGACTTCATCGAGATGTTGCTGCACCATTTGGTGACGATCATCCTCATCGGAGGATCGTATCTTGCCAACTACTGCGCCATGGGAGCGCTTGTGACCTTCACACATGACATCGGCGACGTCACTGGATGTAAGTAAGACGCTAACAGCGATGCGAACACTCACGATGACTCACGTTGTTTCGCGGTGTTACGTTTTCCCTGTACGTGCTAACAGACGCGATCAAGTCGGTGGTGGACACGGGGAACACGCCGCTGATCGTGGCCATGTACGTCGTACTCCTGGTCTCGTGGGGCTACACTCGGCTGTACGTGTATCCATTCCACCTGATCTACAACGCCATATTCGTGATTCCGGAAGCCAACCCGCACGTCGTCGGAATCTTCCTGCACCCGGGCAACGCGCTGCTCTGCATGCTGGTTGTGCTGCACGTGTACTGGTACGGCCTGTTCCTCGTCATGGGCTACACGCTGATCCGCAAGGGTTTGGCGGAAGACATCCAGGACAAGTGCTCGGACGTAGAAGAGGAGACAACGCCAGCTCTAGAGAAAACAGCGACCGGCTCATGCAGCAAACCCAAGCACGAGTGAGAAATGAAGCGCAGCGTTGCAATTGCTATTCAGACGACTCTCTTTCGTTTCTACCTCTTTTGCCCCAGAGAACCCGATAACATAGACGCACTCGTGCAACCATTTCAATAGCTACGGGCGTGGCCTTACCTACATGTAGCGACTGTGCTGTACTGCTTGCGTTTCAGTCTACGGACCGACAAGTGGCTACATACTGGTGGACGCTCACGCTTGGAGATTCTTGCTCTTGACTGCGATGGAATCTGCTGCCCATTTCTCTGTGGTCGAGGAGAAAGTATTTGCCAGAGAGCTCGCAATGCAGTTGCAGCCATTTTCCAACGCTCACACCAGCGAGGAGAAATTTGGCGACCTAAGCAATGGATCACTTGGGCCTGTGGAGCGAATGCTTCGTTGGCGGACTCGTGTTCGGCTTCGCGGTGGCTTGCATGCGGGAGTCACAAAAAGCGCGGGCGGCTCGAAGACGGCGCCGCGGAGGCGGTGACTACGCCAGCGGTGAGTCTGGCTTTGATGGTGCTGCCTGTGGAAACCACGGCGGTCATGGAGGCGGCCACAGCGGTGGTCACGGCGATGGTGACGGCGGAGGAGACGGCGGAGGAGACGGAGGTGGAGACGGAGGCGGAGACGGTGGAGGCGGTGACTGAGAGCGTTCAATTGCTCTGTATTGTCGTAGCGAGTGTATCCTGCCCACCGTGGGCTTTATAAATGCACCGTGCCTTGTTGCATCCTCATCGAGCTTCATCTATACGGCTCGGCAGACGCCGGCTCGTGTGCCACATCGCCACGCGCTCGCTCGCTCGTCGCGCGCGGTACATGTACCTCTCCTCTTCTCACAATCAGAGTTCCTCTCGACATGGCGGACGACTGGCTGGTCGACATCGCGTTAATCCTCTGCGTCAACACGGCGGTGCTGCTCCTGTGCTGGCTACGGGGTGCGCCATCGAGCACGGGGCTGCGGATCTCCAGCGACACGAGGAGAGCAGCAGCAAGCCGCAACGGACACGCCTCGATCCTCTACGCGGCGTTCCCGGGCCACTTCAGCAGCGGATTGTGCGGGGAGGACCTGCAGCTCGCAGGCGGTGTCGTGCTTGCAGTGGCCGTCACAGCGGCCGTGGCAGCCGAGGTGGCGGCGACCGCGGCCAGCATGAGTCGAGTCGCCCGGGTATGAGCAGATCTCCGAGGCGTACAGAGCCACGCGACGCACAACTGTATAGTGAAACCAAGTCAATAATGAATACATGCAGAGTCTTACCGCGCTTTCGTCTTCAAGCACGTGGAATTGTTTAACAGCATGGCGATCCTCCAGCAGCCAACATGACCTTCTTGCACACTGCACTAACTACTACTGTACTTAAGTACTAACTTCTGTTCGTTGCCAAGGTTGTATCCGAATGTGGACCGTTACACCCGACGCCTGCACTGCTCTTGTGTCTGTTTGAGACTCAAAAACTCAAACTTTGAGTGGTTTCAGACTACAGCATCGTGCTGTGCTTTATGAGAGCGGCGAAGCTGTCGAGACAATGGAGAGCTGGGGCGCGGAGCTCGCGCTGGGCCTCAGCTTGAACATCGCGGTGGTGGCCTACTGCTGGGTCAGCGGCTGGAGACCCGTGGACACTGGCAGCAGCATCCGATGGCACGACGCCCAACGCGACGAGGAGCGGACCGACGACGAGGATCATGCCGACGAGATACTGTGGAGCGGCGGCGTGGAGACGACGGCCGGTCTCGTCATTGCGGTCGCTGTGATGGTGGCCGTCGCGATGGAAATTGCATCGGAGACCGGCGCTCGCGACGTCGCTTATTCCAGATACTGAGACCGTCGGCCTCAAGAGAGACGGCGCCAAAACCAACACTCCCCGAGCAGTGCAGCAAGGTACAAGCCAGGCACAACCTAGACTTTCAGGCTTTCAATAGAGATACATGTATCCACTGCATTAACCATACTCTCCTCTTCTCCTCGGTCGAAGCTCTCTGCCCTACGTCTTGGCACTCGCCACCGTCTACGCGGAGGCCGCCGCGCTGTTGATGCCTCCTTTGTCGACGCCTTCTCGCACGAATTCGAGCCCGCCAGCGTCGTTTCCTTTGCTGTCACGAAATGCGCTCAGCCCGAGATACCCGTTCTCGTTGTCGCTGCTGCTGCTGTAGGGGCCGCCGCCCTCCTCCTCGCGCTGCCTCCGCTCCCGGTCGTCCAGGTACATCTTGACGAATGTGAAGGCGATGTACGCCACAAACAGCGCCCCAGCTCCGACGATGACCCACACGTAGGCAGCGACCATTGCGAGCAAGTCTTGGATCAGCGTGGGGTACGAGCTAGAGGACGTCAAATGATCAATGGACTCGAAGTGAGCTCGAGTTCTTCAAAAATGTACCCACTGACAGCTACATCACAAGCTGGCTACTAATGATCGATATCCAGCCACTGGATGCTGATACCAAGTAAAAGAGCTCCATGCTGGTCCGCCGTGGTGCTGATGGGGCGCTAACTCCAGCGCACTGGTGGCACCACCGGTGTTGGCAGCTCACTTCAACATGCGACCGCATGCACAAATATATGTTTTAGGCAACACTATGTATGTGTTCAGAATTTGCGCACAAATATTTTAGTCGGACCAAATTCTGGTATTGTGCTCAAAAATTGGGCATCCACAATCACCATTTAACCCATTTTCCAGCCACTCGTAATGCTGACCCGCCGACGACCGCACGTTGCGCCCCACTTGCGCCGCGCCGCGCTGCGAGCGCTCAGCAGCGCCGTTGACCCCTCTCACTTCGATGTGGTCGTGGTTGGTGGTGGCCACGCGGGCTGTGAGGCCGCAGCTGCCGCTTCCAGAACTGGTACGAGATGCAGACGTCACTAACAGCTACTGTCCATGGTTGTCAAAGCTGTTCGAGCGGCTTCTAACGCTGTGCTGCGCGATATCGTTGCTGCAATGTTTGTGCAACACAATTCAGGTGCCAAAACAGCGCTAGTGACCCAGAAATTGTCGACAGTTGGCGAGATGTCGTGCAACGTACGTGAATCCCAGTCAAAGTCAGAAGCTTTGCAACACGCCAGCAATATACTCACTTGTTTTACGTGTGCAGCCGTCCATTGGTGGTGTGGGCAAAGGTACTTTAGTTCGCGAGGTGGACGCCATGGGAGGTTTGATGGGCCAGGTGGCCGATTCTGCTGGCATCCAGTTCCGAATGCTCAACTCGGCGAAGGGACCGGCGGTGCGAGGCCCACGGGCTCAGATGGACCGAGATCTGTATCAACAGGGCATGCAGAAGGCGTTGCGGGAGTTGCCGAACTTGTGGCTCGTCGAGGAGGGAGTGGACGACCTCATGCTGGAGAAAGTGGACAATAGCGAAGACGACGTGGAGGAGCGTGTGAAGGGAGTGGTGACGTCTTCTGGCCGCGAGATTCAGGCATCGCACGTGGTTATTACGACAGGCACTTTCCTCCGCGGAATGATCTACCAGGGACCCGACATTCGTATCCCCGCGGGAAGACACATGCGCGACTCGGACGGTCTCGAGCCTCCGGCCGTTGGGCTAGCTCAAACGTTGGAGCGCTGCAAGTTCCCGCTTGGTCGACTGAAAACCGGAACTCCGCCGCGTCTTGATGCACGGACGATTGATTACACAGACCTGGAGATTCAGCCGAGTGACGACCCACCTAAGCCATTTTCGTTCTTGAACGAGCACAAGGCAGTGCCGCTCGCAGACAAGCAGGTGGTTTGCCACGCCACGTACACGAACGAGGAGAGTCACCGCATCGTGCGTGACAACTTGCACATGCTGCCGTCGTACGATGGCGGCAGGGACGGCGAAGGCGTCGGTCCGCGTTACTGTCCGTCAATTGACGCCAAGGTTGTTCGCTTCGCTGACCGCTCAAGGCATCAGCTGTGGCTTGAGCCCGAGGGCTTGAACACCCACCTCGTATACCCGAACGGTATCAGCACTGCACTGCCCGAAAACCTTCAGCTTGAGTTGCTGCGCACCATTAAGGGGCTTGAGAATGTGGAGATCGTACGAGCTGGATACTCCGTCGAGTACGATTACGTGGACCCCCGATCGCTTCACCCGACGCTCGAGACCAAGAAGCTGCCTGGACTGTATCTGGCAGGCCAGATCAACGGTACGACGGGGTACGAAGAGGCTGCTGCACAAGGTGTTGTGGCCGGAATGAACGCTGGTCTGAGTGCCATGGGCAGGGAGCCGCTTGTGCTCGATCGTGCCGACGCCTTCACGGGCGTGCTTATCGACGATCTAATCTCGTTGGGCACTACGGAGCCATACCGAATGTTCACGTCGCGCTCTGAGTTCCGGCTGCTGCTTCGCGCTGATAACGCCGATCTGCGACTCACCCGTAAGGCGTTCGAGCACGGCGCGGGTATCCCCAGCGAGCGGATGGAGAAGCTGGAACGCAAGGAGAAGGCCATGGAGTACGCTCGCAAGGCTCTGGACGAGTTCGTGCGCGACCCGCACGAGTGGAACCGCTACGGGGTCAAGGTGGGTCTGGACGGCGTGAAGCGCAGCGCCGCGCAGATCCTGGCGTTCTCGACCGTGTCACCGCAGGACATCGAGCGTATCTGGCGTGAGGTCGGCTACGAGCACGCGGACGCGCTGCCCGACGAGATCAAGGAGCTCATGAAGACCGAGTGCCTGTACGCGACCCAACTGCGCGCGCAGCACCAGGAGATCCGCGTCTTCCGGGACAAGCAGCACGTGCAGATACCCGAGTGGGTGGACTACTCGGAGCTGCCCATGATCTCGAACGAGGAGCGCGAGAAGCTGCAGCGCGCGCAGCCGGCCACGATCCACGCGGCCAGCCGCATCGCCGGTATCCGCTCGGCCACACTGCTGTTGCTCTACCAGTACGCCATGCGCCAGCCCCACGATGGGCTCACCAAGAAGCAACGTCGACGCAGAGCCATCGCCCAGCGCTCCGCTGAAGCCAAGTGAAAGCAGCGGGCATTCACGACACCGACGTAAAATATAGACCACAACACCCTATGTAGCCGTCTCTCGCACAAAAAGTGTATCCATGTTCTACAAATCTTTCTACCGAAAGATACGCGACCTTTGGGGCGCATTGCCAGGCATATTCCGTATCAAGACGCGAGGCTCACCATGGGCGCCGCCACGTCGACGGAGCTGGTGGACTGCGTGGTGGACGGCGACATCCAGCAGCTCAAGACGCTGCTGCACGACCACGAGGCGGATGCCGAGAGCAAGGACACGGCGTGGGAGCTGCAGCTCGAGGAGGCGGTGCACACGGTCGTGGCCTCAGAGCTCGAGTCCGGCCAGCACCTGCAGCAGCTGCAGATCGCGCTAGAGCTGCTGCTGCACGCGCGTCCGGAGGCCTGGAGCTCTACAGCCTCCAGCCAAGTTGAGAATGCCGATGAGGGGAGGAAGAGGGCAACATCACTAGCGCCACGAGCAACCCGGCAGGATGGTCGGCCTGCCATCGAGCCTGCGCTACGGGCAACCTGGCCTTTGTGTCCTTTGTACTGCAACATTATCGGGCGCAGTTTGAGCTGCAGACTCGCGACACGTTTGGGCTGTTTCCAGTTGACTTGGTGCCACCAGAGCTGCTGATGAGCGCAGCGGAGATCCAGGACAACCTTCGACGAGAGCGGGACACGACGAAGCCGTCGACGGCTCGCGCACGTCGCTGCTTCGCTCTCCAGCACCTGCGTGAGCGGAAGGCGGTGCTGCAGGACCAACAAGTCCGCAGTCTGCTTGGCGACTCGAAGGTGGAGACTAAGAGTAACCAAGAGGAAGGAGATCGCAGGGGGGAATTCTTCGTGGCGTTTGAACCAAGACGCGAGCGGTTGTCGCTTGATCTGGACTGCAACATGGGCCACGTTCACGAACGTGAAGCGCCCCTGCATGTGAACTATCGCTTGCCGCTTACGGAAATGTTCATCAACGGCTACTTCCAGCTGATCTGGCGTGAAATTGGCGATGCCCGGAGCGAGGAACCTCACTACGACTCGCAGGTTACGAAATTAAGAGACGAAGGCGTTCGGTTCCTGGACAAAGAAGCCCCTCCTCAGCCGCAGCAGTCGCAGAATGAAGAGGCCTGTCAGCACCGACCTCTTGACGGCCCTAGCACAAGCTCCGTGGTTGTAGGGTGCTTCCCCGTTGATGTGGCGCACTTGCCCGCTGACAGCGTCTGCCACGTGCTGTTCATTGCGTGCGACCGACACATGATGCGCCGCACAATTGCGTTGAGCACCGAAGGATTGGCCATCCAAACCGCTGACATTGAAGACGACAGCGACGATTACTACTCGGATTCTACCAGCGACGACGACCAGAATGAGGAAGACACAGTCGAGGAAAAGCCAGAGGTGGAGGAAAAGCAGCCGGGCTACACGTTTTTCGTTGGAGGCGAGGAGTTCTCGCATCCGAATTCTGTTTTTGCCGGTCAGAGCTTCCCTGACGTGGAATCCTTCGAGGCCTTCTTACGGGAGCTAAGGGTGAAGAAACAGCGCCGTCTACAAGAAAGACAGGAGCAACAAGAGAGGAACGCGCAACGAGAACAAGAAGTGCGGAAACAGGAGCACGTCGACCAGGGACAGCAACAGGAAGCGGGCCAAGAAGCAGCAGAGGAGGTAGCAAGCAAAAGTGACGAATCGGGTCCCCAAGTCATTCGACAGCAAGACGAAGTTCGACCTGCTGAGACACCTGGTGACACCTTGGAGGACCATGTGAGCAACCAGGCTGACGACGAGGCCGACAAGTAGCTTGAAGCAGTGTGTCTACCTTCGTCTAACGTTACGTGTTTGCTGGAATCGTTGCGCTCTCTTTACTCTTCATAAATATTAGCTACGACGCCGTCATTTCTTCTTCTCCGTCACTCGCGACTCGCACGTTCAATCCCTGCGGTCGCTCTGTCATCCACCTACGCGTTGCTTTCAGAACGCGAGTGGGATCATATCGTCGGAGCTCTCTGCTTGGTCCAGACGCTTCGTTTGTCGATTGTCGTCAAAGACTACAAAGTCCATTGTACTCGGCACCGCCGGGGTCTTGACTGGCGGATTCAACTGGATCAGGTCGCTGCGGGCACTCTCAGACGAGTATGACGACTTTTGTGAGTGCGATGGGGAGAAGCCACCTGAACTTTGAGCTACTCCCGGCATGTGGTAGACCTTTCTGTTGGCGAGTTCTACCGCACTTTGCTCGTAGTCGTGTTTGTATTGCGGCTGATGGTGCCGGCCATCCAGCGGAGGTCGGCCGTTCATGCGTATGTTCCCTCGAGCGTTCGCCTCGCGAAGTAAGCGCTCAGTGGCTTGCACCTCCTGGGGAGTCATGTTGGCGTAGTTGAACTGGCTGTGGTTGCTGCCTTCGTTCGTGGCGGCAGTGGTGGCGTAACTGGAGCGATGATCCGAGTACGGCACTGGATTGCTGTGCTTGTTGGCGAAATCGATGTGCTCATCATCGTCCATGACAGTCACCGCGCTTGGGGTCACTGAGCCTCCAGGAGATAGGGTCAGGCCATTGAGCGAGAGGATGTCGGGGTCTCGAGCCAAGAAGGCGCTCAACGAGGCGTCCGACGGCGTGAAGCTGCTGGGCGTGGGGTTCGAGCTCACAGAAGTCGACGTGGGCGGTGGCTTGCCCATGAACTCTGCTGAGCTGGTGGATGCGTACAGTGACAGCTGAGCTCGCTCGTCGCGCGACAGCCCCGAGTACGAGCTGCTGCTGATGGTGGAGAAGCTCATCTTCTGCTGCTGGTAGTACCGGTAGTCTCCAGCATGCATTGACATCACTTGGTCACGCTCGAAGCTGCTGTCCAGACCTGGGTACGGCGGCGGTGGGTCGTGGACACTGCTGTAACCCAAGTTTTGGTTGTCCTCATGGTCGGCGGTTCGGTTCTTGAGACGAGCACTGACGAGCTGCGAGAGGCTGCCGCTGCTACTGCTGCTGTAGACACTGGAGTTCTGCAGGTTATGAGCGTGGCCCAGCATCGTCAAGTTCATCTGCAGCTCGGACACGCACGTGTTGCACCCGCGAGTCTCCATGAACTCCTCCGTGTTGTCCTTCGAGGCGTTGTTGTTGTTGTTGTTGCAGCTGCTTCGGTCGCTACCGTCGCTGGCCATGCGTAGATCGAGCTGGCGGTGGCCGATGCTGATGTTGTCTGGGCCTCCTTCGCTGCCCTCGTAGCTGACATCGAACGCTGACATGTTCACGAATCCAGAGCACGAGCCACAAACCGCCTCACCACAGAAGCGGCAGTGATGGCGTCTGCGGTACGTGCGGAACGTCTTCAGGCACAAGTAGCAGTGGTCACTCTCCGTCCACGTCATTTTGCTCAGGTGTTGCATCGTGACAGCGGGCTTTGCCGCCTCCGCCAAGTGACTGACCCCCAGCGCGAGAGTCTGCAGCCATTTCCGGTATTTCTTGGCCACTTCATGGCCCGCAGCGACCGCCACACGCATGCGCGGGCTCTGCGAGACCTCCTTCAGCACCAACTTGGCCGGCATCAGAGACAGCAACAAGCTCACTCGGACCGTGGGGCCATTGGCGTCCTCTTCGACCAGCTCTTCCACGATTACACCAGAGTTCCGGAAGTGCAGGCGGTCGGTCTTGGAAGACTTCGGCAGCTCTGGAATATCTCTAAAGTTCATACTGGAGAACGTGTGCACCCCGATAAGTCTCGACCCCGTCACGGGTTGCGGTCGGTGCGGGTCTCGTGCCGCCCGCCGCCCCACGCGCGTGAGCTTGTCACTGATGTAGGCGCGTTCAAAGACGTCCTGGTAGCAGATCATAGTGAAGTCTCGGTGGCCATCAAGACCCCTAACTTCGTGAAGGCCCTCAGCGTGACCCAATTGGCGCTGTAGCCGTCGTCCTCGCTGAACAACTGCCAGCCCGCGTTGCCCCCATTGCTGTCCGGACTGGGCGCGTACGGGGGCGGCGTCGTGCAGCTCAGAGAGTCCACGACGGCGCCGCTCTCGAACTGTTTGTGGAAAATCTTCTTCATGACCGCGCGGAAGTCCTCGGACGAGCTGGTCCGCAGCACGTCCAGCATGGTGTTGACGTCTGCGCGCACGGTCGTCGCGGCGCGGACGAGGTAGAACTCGGACGGGTGGCCGCCGCCGCCTTTGCCGAACGTCCGCACTGTGCTCACTTTGCTCGAAAGGGACTCGCCCGTCATCTCGTACATCTGCGTGCCGTTCTTGTCGCTCAGCAGCTTCCAGTCGTGCGTGGTGACCGTCGCCAGCAGCGCCAGGTCGGTCCCATCCTCCCGCACGCGCTCGAGGATTCGGGCCGACGGAGTCGCAGCCCGCTTCTCCGAGTGATGGTCCGAATTCATGGCCTACCGGACCAAAGTCTCCACTAACGTGGTCGTTGACTTGGGCTGGAGTCCTCGGGTTGGCGAATGGCCCAACGATACCGCAGGAGAAGGCGGTCGGTCACGCGGTAGGTGGACTGCTGTATCGCCAGAGAACTGCCTCAGTCTCATCCCCCCATGGTCTCTCAAGAATCTCCACCAGAAACGATGTTGGGCCACTGTACTGTGGGGATAACTCTGAAATCCAGAGACTGAATTGTCTGGCTTGCAGCCTTCGGCCAACGTAGGTAGCCATTACATTGTACTTTTACTGCATGTCGTCTCAAGAACTCGATGAGTGTGAGCCGCTGGACGTCGTGGTCGATGACGAAGAGCCAAAGGCGACCTCAAAAACTACCCAAACTTTCGATTCGTCCAGCAAGTATAAATGAACCAAGATGACTCAACTAGGCAAATTCTCCTCGAGTGGATGGCCTTGCTTCACGGTTCACTTAGACGCCTGCAGGCATCATGCTGCAGCTAACATTGGATCTGTTTCCCCACCGATAATGTTCGCAAATGCACGGGCTCTCAATGCAGATGTCACGTGTACTGTACTGCCTGCTTCTTCACAATCAAGAGTCTTGACAATTATACGGCATAGTACACGATGTAATAGATCTTTGCAGTGCTCTGCAAACCTCGCAGCGGTGCAAAGATCACAACATTCGCTGATCAGGTCTCATTTTGTCGAAATGTTGCAATCGCACCCAATGCACGAGGACCTCGCTCGTGGTCCCGTTGGGACTCCGAGTCGGCTTACTGTAGAAGCGTAAGCTTCCGAGCTCATCGACTCCGGTTTTGGCCATCCCCAGAAAGAAAAAAGTCGCTTCCTGTGAATTCGATTCGGTCAGTGAAGTGAGACTATGGCCTGAAGTTTCTTAGTCGGTTCGGTGCCTGACCTGCGAATGCAGCAGAGCCAGACTTTGCTGGGAGTGCAGCTGCAACCTCAAGGTGGTTCTATTCACGAGCAGCAGCCAAGAGAGCCCACGGTGGACTTGGTGATCCAACGGAAGGCGTCGCCCACCGGAGGAATAGTTTCTGACGAGGTGGCTACGACTTCTCTCTTGCCGAGATGAGTTTGCCCGGACTCCTCCGACGCCGTTCTTCTCTCGGTCCAGCGAGCGCTGGAGGCGAGGAATTGACGACTTTGTTGCTGCTGGCGACTCGCAACTTGGCGCTTCAGCTTTTGTCACTTCAACTGTCCATTGTCCATCGCGACATCGTGTCGTCCTGCATCATCGTTCTTTGGCGTTTCCTCATTGGCGACTGAAGTTGCCCATCACGCGCAACTTCGACGTGCGGGGTATCAGATCGCTAGTGTGTAGTATATTGCGTTCTTCCAGCAGCCCCAAGCCGCCAAGCGGCCAGTCGCCGTCATGAGCCGCACGGCGCAGTGCAAGACCGAGGGCCACGCGCCGGCCGCGCGCATTTTGCGCCGGGTGCGCGAGGACGCTACAGACATGGCGCTGCTGGTCACGTCGACGCCTGCGCACAGCTGGAGGTTCGTGGAGGAGAGCAGCAACTGCCGCCTGTACGAGCTCATGGGCGACGCGCTGCCGAGCTGCATCAGCACCGTGGAGACGTTCGGCGCGGGCGGGGCGGCCACCCGTCCGAGTTCTACATGGTGCGCGCCGTCACGACACTGGACGCCGACGTGGACGAGCTGCTCAGCTTCTTCAAGACGTCGCACACGGACGAGTACCAGAGCGCGATGAAGAAGCTCTTCCGGGAGGTTCCTGGACAACAGCGTCACGCTGGACAAACTCACGTGCACCACGCCGCCCGCGTCGGGGCAGGACCCCGACGGGGTCTGGAGCAGCTACTCGGTGGACGACGCGTACGCCGCCAACTGGCTCACGCTGCGCTCGCTGAACAAACTCGGCGGCGTGGACTCGTGCCACGACTTCACCATGATGAGCTACCAGGACGTCTTCGAGCGCCACCCGGACAAGTCCGTGGAGCGACTCGGACTGCGCAACGGTCGGCGAGCAGTGCACGACGTAATGGCCTCACGCTCGCTTATTGGAGTCCACACCTTCTCAGTATGAACTTCTCCGACATCCCAGAGCTGCCCAAGTCCTCCAAGACAGAGCGATTGCATTTCCGTAACTCAGGCGTGGTGATCGAGACCACCAACGATCCAGACAGTGTTCGCGTGAGTTTGCTCCTGTCGCTCATGCCCAACAAGCAGATTCTCAAGACGGTGGCGGCCAGTCCGCGGATCCGAGCAGCGCAGACACACGGCAGCTCGCTATTGAAGAAGTACGTTAAGTGGCTGCAGAGCCTGGCGGCTTGTCTGGGCAATCTGACGGAGGCGGAGAAGCCTGGCGTGACGATTGAGAGGCTCACGAAGATGGAGTGGGTAGAGAGCGATCACTGTTTCCTCTGCCTGAAGACGTTCAGGACGCTCACCATGCGGCGCTGCCATCACTGCCGGTTCTGCGGCGAAGCCGTGTGCAGTTCATGCTCTGGTTTTATTGACATGTCGGCTTTTGACGTGTCTTACATTGAACGAGATGGTGGTGGAAGTCATCATAGTCGAGAGGAGGCTGCAGAAACTCGAGGTTGCGCCACGTGTATCTCCGAGCTCCAAATGAACCTGTCGCCGACGACCCACAAACATGAAATCTTCGGATAAAGGTCGTGTAAGCTTATTAAGAGTTTTAGCGTTGACGCTGTGGCAGCTCGCTGTCCGACGAACATATATGAAATGAGAGCTGTATCGTACGACAGCGATTTATCTACTTACCAGTGTTGGTATTCCCGAGCAGTCCGCTAAAACCTGTTCGTAGATATAATGTTACTGTGCGTAATCAGCCTATCGTCAGGAGAAGGTAAAGTCTTAACATCATGAAATGATGCCTGCATCTTAGCAATTTATCAGGAACGGCTAATATATACGTTTAAGCCACATGTATTCAGGGGTGAAGAGATTGAGCTCGCCACGGATCTTCATGTAGCCTTTTAACGCTTGTCTACAGTATTCGGCAGATTAATTTTTTTAGCGGTGCGCGTGCGTGTACGCGAGAAAATCTATCGGAGCCCAGCCACACCTACGTAGTGCCGTAGCGCACTCACGTATTGTGCCATTGCTATCATTTAGCCGTTGGCGTTTGGCTAGTGATGACCGCATCGACGTGACTCCACCACCCGGCTTATTCATCGAGAAAAAGTTTGATAGAGATAACTTACATTGCCTTTGCGGCTTGACGTCGCCCATGTACACGCATCGAAATCAGCGTTTGACTCTGGTATATCGATCAGCAGAATGAACAATTCAACAAACCACCGTCCTGTTCAATTCCTACAGAATCCCAATCAATAGTCAGCGTCTTATCATTCCATCGCTGCTACTTTCCAGCCATTTCATGCAAAATACAGCAACCTGAAACGAATGCAACAATCTTCACCACATCGCCTCACGCTAGCATTGCCACTCAATGCAGCTCCTCCTGTCCTCCTGACACCGTAGCAAAGGGGTCCTCGTGAGCATCTGTGTTCGGCACGTTCTCCATATAGCGCGCCATAGTGACAGCCACGTCTTCGCCGTAAACCGCGGCCATGAACGCGTGCGCCATATCCATCCCTGCCGTCACCCCGGAGCTCGTCCAGATGTAGCCATCGCTCACCCAGCGCGCCTTGTGCACCCAGTTGACGGTCGGGTGGGCCTCTACGACGCCCCGGTAGGCCATCTTGTTGGTGGTCGCCCGCTTGCCGTCCAGCAGCCCCGTAGTCGCCAGAATGGTCGAGCCAGTGCAAAACCGTCAGCACGTATGTCGCGTCCTCGGCGACTCTCTTGAGGAACTTCATGAAGGCGTCGTGCTGCTGCATCACCAGCCTGCCGGGAGATCCGCCAGGGATGACGAGAATGTCGACGTGCTCCGTCACGTCCTCGAACCCGTGCGTGGCGTACAGCGGCATACCGAATCCCAGTGAGTTGCGGCTGCGCAGAACCCCGCCGATAACGATATCGTGGAGAACTTGACCGGTTGGTCGCACACAGTCGGGAGCTGCTCCAGGTAGGACGTGACCCCAACGAAGTCCTGCTGTACGACGCCCTCGAAGACAATAACGCCAACGTGGAGAGGGAGCTTCGAGCTGGCAGAGCTGGACATGGTCAACGGGCGATCAACTGCAGTAGATCAAGCAGGAGAAGAGAGCCATGGGGCCCTGAGGATCGTCCAGGGGGGAGGCTAAGACACGCTACGATCGACTGACGGTATCAGGTCAGCTGTTGGGTGATCTGTGGTGCTCACTTTCGGGATCGCACAAGTCTTTGATCGGATATCAGGCTGCTGCCACCGTCTGTGTGGCGGGTTGCTCGATTGTGCCACCGAAAGTAGCCGTTACATCGCCATCTCGGTGGTCGACACTGTCGACGATGCTACAGCGCTGGACGGACGCAAGTAAGTCGCCACTCCGGTAGTTACTCGATCGACTGAACGAAGCCAAGGAAGGCGCGGCGAGGCGATGGGGAACAACAAGTTCTGCGTGAAGGTGGTGCTCTGCAAGTGTCAGGACCTGGTGGCGGCGACGAACGAGGTGGGCGGCAAGAGCAGCGCCTACGTGGTCTTCACGCTGGACGGCGCCACCAAGAAGAGCTCGATCGTCAAGAGCAGCCTGGATCCGCACTGGTCTCCGGCCGAGCAGTTCGACTTCCAGGTGGACGAGTGGGACAACGAGTTCCTCATCGCGCAGGTCTTCGACTACAACCCGCGCGGCGAGGACGATCTCATCGGATCGGCCGTCATCCCTTGACGCTCTACGCCGGCAACCGGAATTGCGAGATGTGCAGCTACCCGCTGGTGCTGCCGGACGAGGTGGGCGGCTTAGGGTCGCCCAAGAGCGACATTTTTCTGAGGATTAGCCTATTGGACGCGGACGGAAGCCCCGTGGAGGAACTGTATTGGTAAATGTGATAATTAATGGGAATTGAGTCAGTGAATGAAGTAGCGCTTTGAAAGATATTTAAAAAGATTATGTAGCGTTTGCCTAGTTTCAACCTTCTAGAGTATTGTAGTGGTGCGTTTTCAATGATCAACGCCGTGATTTAGCTGTCCAATCTATACTT
Organism: Phytophthora melonis; assembly: GCA_024211575.1. Lineage (NCBI taxonomy): Eukaryota > Oomycota > Peronosporomycetes > Peronosporales > Peronosporaceae > Phytophthora > Phytophthora melonis. The sequence continues at coordinate 3,946,960 of JAMXKT010000037.1, read as the reverse complement.
TGTCACTCTTTAAAGTGCTACGAGGCCGCTTTATTATTCCTCACCATAGATTTCAGGTAATTAACTTGGAACGTGAACACCAGCCATCGCTTAGTAATTTTACCACATCTTCGTGACCATTATCTCTTGCACATTTGACTGGAGTGATACCATCCTCGTCGGCCAAGTCGATGGATGCCCCACTCGCAATAAGTAGTTTAGCAACGTCGAGGTGTCCATGCTTACAGGCAAGATAAAGAGCGCTAGCCCTACTTGGTCCTGGTTGTCAACACCAGCTCCGTGCTTAGAGAAAAGAGCAGTCCAGCACAACTATGTGCAATTGCGAGTGGTGTCCAGTTGCTACGATTCTTTAAGTCATTCGATGCACCATGCTCAATTAGCAGGCTAACCACGGCAACATGACCTTCCCCAGCTGCATTTATAAGCGGAGTATAGTCTACAACGTCAGCCAAGTCGACGGCCGCTCCACCCTGAACCAGTAGCCGCATAACACCAGTATGGCCGCTCTTACTCGAAATATTCAGCCATCGGGAGCTTGTTCGTCCACGCTTGCTCCTTCCATGAGCAGCACTGCTACAACCTGGGCATGGCCGTTCTGCGAAGCCTTCATAAGCGCTGTCCAACCCAAAGTGTTGGTTACGTCAATTGCAGCGCCTTTATTCACGAGTAGTTTAGCACCTGCAGCACGACCCTTACTGGCTACATATATGTAGATCAGCGTTTTGCGTCTGGAGATTCGCTCGGTGCCCCGTTTTCTACAAGAACTCAAGCCATCTCAAGTCATCCGGCATAGCACGCGCAGTGTAGAGCGGTCATACCATTACGGATCTGTCTGTGTATGGGAGCTCCGGAAATGGGAGCTCTTTAGCTGCCCCCCACTTCGGGAAGCATTCTACCAGCCAGTTGGGCGATAAAAGCTCTGCCCTACCTTGAAAACTGACAACGGATCTCTTCGTCGCTGTAATCGTTCCTGTCTACCGCTCCATAGGCTTGAGTGCTCTCTCATAACTGCCTAATAACAATGGCATATACGATTCGTAGGCACAACTCTGTATAGGTCCGCGGTGACATGTAGTAGCGATCATAGAAGAAAGGAAACAAAACAACAACTCTACTCGGTAAACCTAGAAGGCAGCATCGATTGACGAGCGCGACGTAGCGAGCATCGAGAAGCGCAACGCAAGGGTCTGAAGACAGACCTCTATCCATGAAATAGATTTTAAAGTCGTCGCGCAATTGAGCTCAAGCAAAAGCGGGGTTCGCGCGAGTAAACCCATAGCGTAAGTAATTCAGAGTAAGTATCAACCGAAATAGATGAATTGGAAGTACGGATACAACTAAAGTAATTCCAGCAAGCTCAACGCAATAGATGGCCGTTATAACCAGTAAGATGCGTCCCAGCGTTTCCTATTGTACAGCGCAATTCTTACGTTTCTCGTGCGCAGAAGCGCCGAACACCGTGCATGCAGTGTTTGCAGTGTGTATCGGCACCGTATCCTCTTAAGCTCGCTCAGGTGCGGATAAAGGTAGGCTGTTTACTCGAGCGTCGAGGGGGAAATGGTCCTTGTGAGATCCTCAGTTGGCACCGCATTTTTTTAGAATAACTGACCACCACATCCAGCGAGATTGGCCTCGCTCGCTAAAGCATTTTCCTCGGTGCATTCAGGCATTGAGTTAAAGTGTTTTCATTATGTTAATGCGTCACAGGCACTACGCTTTGGTTGCCGAATGTCAGCTCTACTTGTTCACTTGGTTGCTCTGTGGTTCAATTTAACAAGTGCAACGCACAGCAGGCTCGTTTAACTAGATGTCCTATTTGTGAAAAAAAATAAAATCTTCAAACAGGCCAACCATATACATGTTAGCTCCATGTGCCAGCACTTCAACTTGAATATTATTTAGTAAAGATCGAAGAGGACTATGAACACAAAATCCAATTGAATATATTGTATCTGTGCTGCCTAGTTTATCTAGCGATCGCAGACCAGCGTGGATTGAGTTTTTGCCGGTCGCCCACGAACTCGTCTGAAAACTATCGCAAGCACATATTGAACAATTTGTACGCTTTCACCCACAGCTCGTGATTTTTTTGTTGGTTGCCCAAACGCTGATGATCCTTACATAGTACATGTTGTCGTCGCGAAGTTGCATCATGCTCCCACCTAAATCTGTAGCGGCTGTCACAGTTTTGCTGCGTTCAACACTCACCACTGCAGTAAATTCTCCGACTGTCATCGAGTGCAAGTGTGTTCACGCGACAAACGGGTTAACTAACTTCGCTGCATACTAATCGTTTCGTTTTAAGCTGAGGTGCATTACAGTCATTTAGCGTTCCTAACGACCAGCATACTAATAATCTCAGGTACCGCATGCACTATGTAGTATAAAGGAGCAACCGTTGTCATGTATATAACACTACTGTAAAAGACGAGAGGTGAAGCCGCACGCATGTACTAAACGGTATTGCCCACGACTTGTAGATTGCGCAGTTAGTCTTATTTGTGTTCTAGCAGTACCACCAACTCCTTAACCCCTTGGTTACCAGAAAAATGGCTTCAAAACGGCAAATTGAATGTCGTATCTTACGACATGCGAGTTATCTAGATGTTTGTATTGGTGAATGATACCACATGGGGATAGGTGTATAAATTTCCAGAGGTTTTTCAACGAATGTCGTATAAAATCCGGCATGGACGCACTACGAGTACTCTCAATGTCGTAAGTTACAACAACAATGGCTACTTGGTCGTCTAGAAAAAGGTCAGGCAGTGGGACTCCAAGGGCAGTCAGTTCAATTTTTGAAGCGCAAAAGGTACGAGATTCAAGCACGATCGTACGAAAGCACACACACATCACTTGCTGACACGCTCCCATCCTATCACAGCCGACTGACCTCGAGCTCACACATCCTCAAAGTCGCTGTCATCACCACCGTGGTCGCTCGAGCTTGCGCCACCAGCAAGCCGCAGCTCGCGGCTCGTCCTCTTCCTCTTGCCGGCGCGCTGCCCAGGGCGGCGAAGAACGACACGCTTCCCCAAGGTAGGAGGAATGCTTTCCCCTGCGTCGAAGTCGTCGTCGTGCCAGATCTCAAAGCACGTCTTGTTCACGCCCTTGTACTGACGCCGTATCTTGTTGCACAGCCACAGCTTCGCATCGTCCAAGGAGCAGCGCTCGCAGAAGAAGGTGGTGGCGTATGACTTCTTGGTGTCCGTGCGCAGCAGAGCGCAAACCTTGCATGAGCGCTGGCGCCGCTTCTGGACACCGCTCACTGTGACCCAGTCTTCACTCTGCTCAGGGTGGTGCGTGAGACGAACAGGCGCGCGCTTCCGTTTCTGGCCACCTGGTGGAGGAGTAGCAACGACACCGGCAAAGTCCTCGGCCTTGAGCTGCAGGAGCTGGTTCTGCAGGACGGTGAACCACTCGCCGCGCTTCATGGCCGGCTTCCCAGCCATCGCAGCCGCCTCCTTGTGCGAGATGTAGGCGTTTACCAACGCCATGTCCACGAAACCGAAGAACAAGCTCTTGTAGTACTTGACAAACTTGGTCGACGTCTGGATGGAGAAGCGCTGGAGACGGAGCTGGTCGTGGACGTCCACGCCGCCCATCCAGCGCTGGTAGTCAGTGACAGCTCTGGGACACGGGACAGTCACGGGCCCGATACCCTTGACATTCCGCCTGGTCGACGACTCGGTCATGACTGCACCCGTGCATAGGTAGTGGACGGGCTTCCGGTCCCACCAATGGAACATTACCATGCTTGGAATGGCCACGGAGCGAGTGAAGGTGAACGTGCCCCGGGCAATAGAGAGCGGTCGCTTGGTTCGCTTCTCCTTGACTGCTGGGTCGAGGCCAAGGCGGTTGGTCATCACGGTCCCCACAACGTAGACATTCATCGCCAAGAGCTCGATGCCGAGCAGAACTGACGAGTAGAACCGGTCAACCACAACGACGTGCCACTTGTGTCGGTTCTGAGCGAGCACGACCTTCAGGTTGCGCACCACCGCAGCAGCGCCAGTCTTGTGGTCGAATTCGGATGCCTCCTGATCGTCACTGTCGCGTTTTCCAGCGTACATCTCGAATCTAGTAAGTTACGACATCAAGAGGATGAGTGGCGTCAATAGAGTCATAAGTTACGACATTGGATGCGATACAAAAAACGACCGGTGGCAGTAGGCGGTTCGCGGGTCGCACGTCATGAACATTTTGGAGCCGTAACGGTGTGGCTTGTCGGGCATGAACATCCGGGTGGTGTTTCGTCGTGACGTCGAGGGCAATACACCTTCGTCGAAGCTGAACGCCGAGGGCAGCGACCATCCAGCGAGGAACCGCTGCTGGAGCTTGTCGACGACCGGTCGGAGCTTCCACAGCTTGTCTGGAAGTACGCGGCGCCGTATTGTCAACGAAGTGCAAGTCACGTAGGATATCGGTGCACCGATTGCGCGCCATGTAACGCCCGAAGTTACCCGCTGGCACAGCTCCATCCTCGACCATCGACCAGTGAGCAGAGAATCGCCGCTGCTGCGGGCACAGCATTCGCGCAACGAGTAGACCAACAACGTGCAGGATCTCGTGCGCCTCGTACGCCTTCTTCGCCTTGAGACGCCGGCTGATCTGCTGGACCGTGTCACGATGACCTTGCCGCTGCTTGGCGTGCAGCGCAGCAGCCCGGCTGTCGACTTGCTGAAGGTTGTACCGGTTGGTTTCTGTGTTGATCGCTACCCACAACGACTTGGGCATGAAGTAGAAGAACGTCTGCAACGGAGATTCGCACACAGCACGCAGTTCGGCAACAGGATGAGCCTCTTGGTAGTCAACGCCGACGAACGCGTCTTCACTATTCTCGAAAGCAGACGATGGCGCTGTCCACTCCATAGCTTTCAGCGCCTCCTGTCGCTGCTTGATCGCGCGTCTGTCTTGTTCGCTGGCGCCAATCAGTAGCGACCGGATGAACGCCTCGTCGATCTGCACAGCATCGCTGTCGGAGAGCACATCATCGTCGCTTTGGTCACCCCGCCCTCAGGATCTTGGTCGTCGTCGACGACAACACCGCCGTCACTGTCGCCAGAGCTGATGCTCTCGTAGTCGCTTGGGTTCTCGTCCTCAGCGACGTAGTTGACGTCCACCTTCACACGACGACGTCGGGTCACCCGACGTTCAGTCTTCTCTTCCTCGTCAGTGTCAGGACCCGACGGGGCAGAAAGTTGCTGCAGACTAGCAGCTGCAGCACGCTCCTCATCGTTCACCTGCAGCACGCCCTGCGACAAATCAAACGCTCGAGCGACAGCTCCTTGCGAAAGAGCGACTTGATCGTCCGCGGCTTGATCCCCGGCTTGATCTTCTTCTGAGCTGGGCGGACGAAAGAGCGCGTCCACGGTACCTTGGGTAAGCACGAGATCGGTGTCAATCTGCGACGACTGCAAGTTGTCAGCGGGAGTGACGGGCTCGTCCTCGCCCGGTACATTCAGCTCCTGGGCTTCACCGTCTTGCTCGCCGTCGTCTGAGACGGAGAGCTCATGGGCTTCATCGCTCTGCGCGTCGCCGTCCAGCACGCCACCGTCAGTCTGCGCGCCGTCGTTCTGCGCGTCGCCGTCGTCCTGGGCGTCGCCGTCGTCCTGAGCGTTACCGTCCTGCGCGTCACCGTCCTGGGCGTCACCGGCCTGGGCGTCGCCGTCGTCCTGCGCGTCGCCGTCGTCCTGCGCGTCACCGTCCTGCGCGTCACCGTCGTCCTGCGCTTCGCCGTCGTCCTGCGCGTCGCCGTCGTCCTGCGCGTCGCTGTCTTGCGCGCCGTCGTCTTGCTCGCTCTCGTTCAACAGACCGGACCTGTGCGCGTACGCAACGACTGCAGCCTCCCCGACAAACGAACGCGCCCCATCAGGTGTCGTGTAGCTCCAGTCGTTCGCGAGGCCGGAAGGTCGCTTCGCCTTCCAGCCCGCCGCCCGCAGCTGCCGCCACAAATGCGGGAAGTCGATGTCACGGGTGGCGGCAGCGACCGCGGCGGTGGCTGTCCGGCGACTGGTCCTCGTGCGCGCCATCCGGCAAATTCTGGAATGAGGGGTTCGGGACCAGTCGTGCCAGTTGTTCCCCTTACCCTCAATCCCACTTCCCTCCGAACTGTCCCGTTTCTGTATTTTTCGATTTTACCTCTCAAATATTTTTCTTTCAAAATCACTTGACTACAGTATAGTCCTGAGCCATTTCCTGTTTCAGGAGCTCGTATGTCGTAACTTACGACATAGAAGAAAACCAATGTCGTAAGTTACGACATTGGTAACCAAGGGGTTAAGTATTTTGAAACTTGACGAGTCGTCTAACTTCTTAGACGTCGTTACCTACGATACATATCTTAACATTGGACTGCTACTTGGCCAATTTGTTTTTTTGTTGAGACGGCACATTGCGTCAAGTGTGCTACCTAAGCCCTAGAGTTGGCTTTAGGAAGATCGTGTTGGTAGCTTTCCTGTATGCGAAGCGATCGGTGAGGATGCAGGAAATCGGGTCATCGTCAAGTACTAGGGCTACGCGGAGGCTGGGATAGGAGTGGTTAGCACACCTTTGTCCGCCATTGATAAACTCAATCCGCACGCTCCACGGGCATCTCCTGCGCCTTCTTCGCAGTTGAGTTTCTACTTAGATATCAGAAACAAAGAGCATAAGTACATGTATAATCGTTTGATACTGACAGAAAGGTAGTCCAAAGCAAATAAATCAATGTTCGTTATACCTGTACTTTGATAGTGCGACCCGTACGACCTACGGGCATCTCCTGCGCCTGCTTTGCAGCCGTGCCCTGCTGCACCGCAGCCGACTTTCAAAGCAGAAACCGAAAATCGAACTCTGCGTAGATCTGTCTACGACTCGTCCAGACTGCAAATGCTCTTCTCACTTTGTCAAAACTGGGTCACCTTCATAATTCTCGAGATGTCGAGAACACTCGGTCAATCGACATCAATGTAAACTGACCATAAAACCTATTACCAGTTCATCACCAGTTTGCACGGGGGGCAGACAGCGCGCGCCCGAATTAATCCTGTTCGGGCTGGGCTATCAGCACTTCGTCGCTTCCTATCCCAGTACATAATACATGTAGTGAGCCCATCTTTGATAGGGTCAAATAACCAACAACATGGTTAATCGTTACCCCCCGCATGCGACCCAAGACCATGGCGACATCGTGCCCTACTCGGTCGCTTTGAGCAACAAGTACTGAAGTACTGGGCCGCGGCGAGCATTGGTGACGATGACGAGCCCAACTCGGTCGCTTTGAGCGATGGCGACGCCAAGGTGCACCTGGTCCACACGACCTAAAGTCGAAGGCCAGCGAGGACATTATTGTGAGCGGCACTGAGTTTAACAACAGCTTTCCGGTGTCCGCAGAAATATTCCACGCACGTCGAAGCCACCCCACTTCCGAAGTGACTTCGGGGGGAGCAGCTAAGGAGCTCCCATTTCCGGAGCTTCCATACACAAACAGGCCAGCCATATGCATAGGTAGCTCCATGTGCCAGCACTTTAAGCTAAGCTGCATATTATTTAGTAAAGGTCGAAGAGGACTATTATTCACAGTGGCGGGCAGCATCGACGAGCTAGCCTCTCACATATCGAGCATGTTGTGGTTGCCGATGTGGGCAAAGCTAGGAGCACGCTAACCAGATCCCTCAAAACTGCAATTTCGATGCCTGTGAAGCGAGAGCGTGGCCTGGAGCAATGCGCTTTAGACCCAGGCCTAGGCTAGGCTATTCCTCCCTCTTTCCATTGAGACCAACCCCAGATTCATCGATTTCGTGGGGGATTCAAGGCATTCATTTCCTGGAGCACTTTGAGGCTTTCAGGGCATTCTGGTCGATTCGTATATATATCGACCAGGGTTAGCCTAACGACCAATCAACACCTTTAACGAGCTATACACATGTACGAGGCCAGCTAAATACCCCGGCTTGTTAATATGAGAGCGATAGTGTCGTCTCCATGCTCGGTCTAATAAGGAGTGGCTCGAGGTATAAATACCGTAAGTTGGGGTAAATAGAGCGCAAATCTCCTTATACAGTACCTGTCGATTTAGAGCTGAGATAGGTAAAATGCGTGGTGAGCACAATAAATGTACAGTGAACCAGAATTCTCTGTCGGGACGATAGAGATTGTACAACGCAATGGCATAAAATACACGTAATGGAGCATAAAGTACACGATTTCAGGGAAAGTACCAAAACGCATATGTAATACAAATGTCAAGTGTGATTATCGCATTTGATTGGCTGTCTCAATTACTTACTGTTAATGTACAACATCTGTGTGCCGGATTTTGCGTTGCTGTATCAATCCCTCGTTGTTAGTAATACTTATACTCGATAATTAGGGGAGCACTTATCCCGACCACGTGGCCGGGATAACCTGACCGCCGGATAGTGAAAACGCGACCGATGCTTGAACACACTTATCGATCGATCGAAGCTTCGTACAGTAGTGGTGGGACTAGCCTACATGTATGAGGTTCAGTTCGAGTACATAAGGAGAGCGCAAGGCGTATGCCATTCATATCTTGCTCTTTCGCCTGTAGCGTGAGCGCTTCGTTGACAGCAACATTTTGGTGTGCAGCAGCTGGCCACGTGCCCTATTAGCTTCCGATCGGGAGCGCATACATGTACCAACCACGCACGTGGCTCTTGCTACAGACACCGGAAAAATTCACCCAACGAAAAAAAACACTAGGGGCCTTCCCGGTCATGCACAGCCGACCGGGGATGGATGTCACCAGTTTTCCGTAGGCGTTCTGAAGGATTTACATATATATCGACCAGTATTTGGTGATGCCAAATCCCTTGAGAGCGTGGAAAACCGAGCGGACAAAACGCTTGGCGGGCACAATACTATGGAGGATGACATTCAGTGGTGCCGTATAAATTCGTCGTTGTGTAATACGGTCAGTATTATTACACCACAATTATATTACCGTACTGAGTCTATAATATTTTAAATTATCCTATCCTGTGATCGTGATACCTAGTACTACCAGTATCAGCTTATCCCCAGCTGCTATCCTAATTTGTCCAATCGGGTAGCTGTAAGACAGCTACGTAGCAGGCTTTCGAAAGGATTTTTCCACAGCCAAAAATGAACGGGAAGGAGTTCAGATACGCTAAAACAGACTGCAAAATCTGAATCTACGTCCGATTCTACCCCTTGTACAGTATATTGCGCGATCTATAATAGTCGAATATTTCGAAGTCGATTGATTGAATCGACCGAGCCAATTCGCTTTGAGTTGAGTTTACTGTCCACGCAATAAAGTACGAAATAAGAACCGTCTCGGTCGATTAAAAAAGACTTAACGTTTGTATTTAGCGATTTGAGCCCATATGGTAAACCGACAATATTGGCCAGAATTCACAATACATGTACCATACATAGCTATCGTTACATATATAGGTTTTATGCAGGGAAGTAGCCCTAATTATTTTAATAATTACGTTAAAACTTAAAAGCCCGTCCAAGGGTGACAATAGGCGTTGCGGCCATTCGAGCTCGATAATGTGGCGAATGGCCGAGATTGCTTCACAAGAACTAAAGGTGCAGCCACGAAATTTGCCGCATGATAGATGGTGTACGTACCTACTTTTTTCCGCAGTATTCCATACATTTCCGCTGTACATGTACATGTATATACACCTGGCCTTCATTTCCGTTCTACGTACATGTAGAGAGGGTTGGCGTTATTAATAAGCGGAGCGCGTTACAAACCTCACCATCCCACTTCCACTCATCTAGTTTAGCGATTGGGTTTGCGGTCTTGGAGCTTGCCGCCAATCTCATTTTGGATTCAGCTCTCGAGCCAACAAGCCAACAAGCCAACAAGCAGCACACGTGTGTTTTTAAAATGCAGCTACTGCATTTGTTACTCCTGCTCCTAGCCACTTGCATCGCTACGTTCAGCACCATAACGTCCGCAGAAGACCATAAACCAGCTCTACAGACCAAGGAGCATGCCGAAGATCTCAAGACAGTATATCACGGCGTTGACGACACCAGTGACTACGACAACGAGGAGAGAGGGGGTGCTCTCTTCTCCAAAATCAGAAGTGTCTTCGGAAAGAAAAATACCGGCCTCAGCTCCAAACTCACTGGCATGAACCCGGACGCTGTCACAGCTCTTGCGAAAAGCCCAACCGTGAAGAAGATTGAGACCGCGGCGGCGAATAATCCAAAATTCTTCACGAATTTGGCAAAGGACCCTGAAGCCCTCAAGAAACTCGCAAGGAACCCTGAAGTGGCAAAGGCGGCGGCTACTCTGGAGAAGTCGAACGTCAAGATCACTAAAAGCGACATCAAGCAGCTTCGAACGGCTGTGTCCAAGGACCCTGCCAAGGCTAGCAAGCTGGAAGGAGGGTTATTGGCCTTAGACGGAATACTGGCGGGGACGGTCGTAGTTGGATTTGCAGGGCTCTTCTTGTTTCTGTTTGTGCTATTGATCGCTAGTGTAGCTGGGGCGCTCACCCCGAAAACTTCATAAAGTGTCACCCCTAAATCCACTCTACAATCGGTTCTATTGGTGTTGAGTGGTGGATAGCACTGATACGGCAAGAGACTCGCGTTATTGCCGACGTGCTGATCGGAACGATGTCGAGCGTTGGTGGCAGCTCGAGAAGTGATGCGGCTGCAAGAGGAGACGTGGAATTGGTCGAGTTCATAGATTTTAGGCATGGAACTGGGTTTTATCGAATTGCGGAACTTCTATCCCAGTATTGACAATACCAATCGGGCTCGATTCGGGCAACCGAGCCCCAGGTACGGCAATAGTTTTCATCACAGCATATACCTAACTTACTCCAATGCTACCCGGTGTTACTGCGTGGTCATGCTCGGCGCGTTGGGTATGGGTCTTCGTTTGCGAACAAGCGGTTGAGCTACCTACACATTAAATGCTGTATTGTGTATGATCCTTGAAGCAGTTACAGTAACGACTTAAGTACTTCGAGACGAACACCAACACACAGTGCATGTAGATCTGTGCTTTACTGTTTAGTGCCAACTACTTGCTACCACATGTTACAGGGCAGGCTGGAGGTCCGCTTCGACCCGAGCCAAGCATTCTAGCAAGCTGTGTATGTGTACGAGGCGCTGGGAAGCTTGATGGAGCTGGGCCCGCCTCCGCAAATACCACGTGCCTCCGTTGGCCCTGTGCACACAGCTACACCACCTAACACGGTAACGATATAATGATACTAGCACGCACACGCACAGCCTCTCCTAGCTACAGGGCTTGCGCTTCGATGTCCTCGCACCTACCGACGTCCACTTGCTTCCTTCGTGTCCTTTTCGCATATGAAGGTGGATGTGGAAGTTCCACCGCCGATTTTTGGAGTGTTGAACGTCAAATCGTCAGCTTGCACATCTCAAGATCTTTTACTCATAAAAATAATACAGGCTGGCCCAGGCTGCCACTAACGTGGTTTACCAATTGATGGGCCTTACCAGACCATGGGCCAAAAGAGCCTTTCGACCAATTAAAATTACTTAAATCCCATACGAACAATATGATTGGATGAATCATTTATTTACCAAATCATGGACCACAAAATAACTGGAGTACAGCGCATGAAGATAGGGACTCGCTACACAGAGCAAGCACTAGAGTTGGCGATCCTGTAGAGGAGCGGTCTCTTGGCGAACCCACCTCGCACGAGCGATCTCTTGGCGACCCACCCTGCAAGAGGCGGGTTACCAACGTCCAGGGGCTATTCATTCCGCTGGAGAGTGCGCTAATATGAGTGGAATACTTTATCGCGATGGTACCATACTAAAATCTATGCTTATACAGACATCTGTCTCAATAAAGAGCACCTGATATATACAAATTTGTAAAAGGTGATTGAATTACGTTAGCATTATAGTAAAATTTGTATCTAGGAGCTAATCAACTTCCATACGGTATCGAGAGTTATAGGTTTTCTAGTGTTCTTTATTGAAGCAGATGTCTGTATATGAGAATTTGTAAAGATCGTCTGGTCCATTAACCGGTCAGTGCGTAAGGAAAAAATATGTTTGAAGTCAGGATTGGTTTAGAAATGCCATAAGGCCAGATAAAATTGAGGTTTACGTCTTCTGATTGGATCGCTACTGCTACGGACTCGCCAAAACAAAAATTAGAGTTGGGGCGCTGGTTCTTCGTTAGCATATCGCTGGTGGGCCATCAATTGGTAAGCCACGTTACCTGAATTCCTATTGTCGGCGCATACAGCCTGATTTCCGTAATATACTACTAGTAGTAGGTGGCGATTTTTGTGTCCTGGCTAAAGCAGACATTTTGACATACAGCCCCAGCAAGGAATCCGAAGCAATTAAAGCCAGTCTAGGACTTTAATAGTGTGAAACTATATAAAGTCTCTTCTTCTTCTTCTTCTTCTTCTTCTTCTTCTTCTTCTTCTTCTTCTTCTTCTTCTTCTTCTTCTTCTTCTTCTTCTTCTTCTTCTTCTTCTTCTACTACTACTACTACTACTACTATTTTCGTGTCCTGGCTAACTGATTAGGCACATTATTTTGGCATAAAAGAGTCTCCCGAAGCGCCACGTAGGTGCTCAAACAGCTACCATCGCCCCTATATCATCCTCAACTCGTCAACCCCCCTCCGTGCCCTTAATGGCACGTTCCTATGCCCTTAAGGACAGAACTTGAAGAGTCTATTTAACTCAGGAGCCCAGTACCTCAACTGTGATTGGACAAAATATAGCAGGGTGATGAAGTCCCTTCAAATTTGGCCCATCACTTTATATAAAACAATATTGCAATACAGTACTTAAGTAAATAATTGGGGTTTCCAATAAAAAATCGTTATTACTGGGCCACCCGGTTTCAATACAATATAATATTGACCCATTTATTGACAATAAATATGATTAAAAAACCGCTGGCATAGGATTGATGCAAAAAATTCGGGTCTCTAAGCACTAAGCATAGATCGCTTACTTCGATGCCACATTCAAGTAAGTATTCCATACCCTAGCTATTAATACTAGTACTTGTTGGCATTAGCCGGAAACGACATTTAAACGAGATAAAACGGGATTGGGACACCAGCCACTGTCATAATACTGTGAACTTGCAATATGAAACTACGCGTAGATTGAGACTCAGGTGGGCTTCACAGCGAAATCTTTACGTCTAATAACTTCGATATGGACGCAAATGTTGCTGCTAAACTCTTGACGCCACCTTCTTCCCCCTCTAAATCGATAAAATAGTATGTTCTATGCTCCAATACAATATGAAATTTCGGCAATGTTTATTATTGTTTGCACAAAAAGTGTAATATTAATTAGGGCCTCGCAATGACCCCAATACAATTAATTACGGTATTGGCGGACCTCTGCGAAAACGGAGGGTCCATGGGTCCAGCGTTTCAACAAATGCGGTAGGTCTATCAACTCTCTCAGGCCTTGATATATAGGCCGATAGCGTGGTTTTGGGTGCCTCGGTACAATGTATTGGCAATCCGGTGGATGTATTGTGGTTTTCAACAATTTTGCCGCCCGATTTGACGTGTTAACTCGGAGTCCGATTTATATAAAATGGAGCTCCAACATGATCGGTGAGTCCGATTTAGCTATATCTGACCTGAGTTAACAGCATAAGGCCTAGAGGGGAGGCATTCCAAGCTGGCCATACTCCCCACCTCTAAGGACGCAGCAGAGCAAGAATGCATTGAGGGCAACAGTACCCTGTATATATCCATTTCACTTCACTATGGCCACCTAAATCACTTGTGCCATCGTCTACGGCAGCTACAACTACGTGCCACGACAATCTGGTAGGGCCCGATGAATACTTTGGCAGCGGTCCCTTTTGCCGGCGAAAAGCGGCATTTCTGGCACCTGCTTCACAACTCGGAGCCCCCAGCCGCAAATCGGGTCAGATATAGTGAGCTTCCCTCAGCCCTTCCTGCTAAATCGGAGCCCTCGAGCAAATCGGGCCCGATATATCGGATCTCGGACCACCCGATTTGCAATCCATACCGTCAGGGGCTAATGTTAACTCCAAAATGGGTAATATTGATATTGATATAATATCGACACATTCAGTTTTGATATATGAAATATTATATGATATTTTAACACCCATGGAAAATAATATTGATATTAATATTAATATATCATATAATATATCAATATTGTATTAAGTACGAAATGATGACGTATTTCTAGTATTTTTGACCAATCGTTAGCCAGCTTAAACCAATCTGTCGTCATTACGAATACCCGGTTAATATTAGTTAGGTGGCAAACCATACACGCAGGCTGCGTCACGCTGCGTCCCATTCATCGCGTACTCAAGCATGCGATAGCAAACTGTGGGGCAAATGCTCACCGGTACCAGAATTTGGAACGTTTGAACCATTGCAATACCAACATATATTAGAACCTCGTACTGTATTTACATCCAAGGTATCTGAACAAGGCCGTGCTCTGCCCGGAACAGCTCTGGTTTTTACGGTATATAAGTTAGTGTAAGGCGGTATTTTGTTTCTACTGCCAATAACAGAAGTAGAGATATGGAATTAGCTGTCAGCTGGACCGGGTATTTATTAGATACAGCTGGCGCTCCTCGGTCCAGGGTTTAGATACAGCTGGCGCTACTCGGTCCAGGATTCAGATACAGCTGGACCGGGTATTTATTAGCTACAGCTGGCGCTACTCGGTCCAGGGTTTAGATACAGCTGGCGCTACTCGGTTGTGGTGGAGTGGATCCGCTGGAATTAGCAGGGATCCCACTCTCACACACTGCGCCCAGACACCGACTAACGGAGGGGGTACTCCGATAACCGTGGGGTTGCTGAGTGGCTCACCTTGTGTACCCGTCGGCGGGCTGGATCTGCTCTCTCGTTGACACGAGATGCGCAGCGGGTGAACTTGAACGTCCTTGGCGGGGACTTGGGGAGATGTCGGGGTAGATCCGCAGTGGGGTTCCTTCACGCGGGTCTGGGTCGGTAGATCCTTGGTCTTGGCCGTAGATCTTGTGGATCCGATAAGTAATATACCAGATCCGGAGTTGTTGCCTTGTTGGGGTGTTGTATCCTTTTCCTTTACGTTGCTTGCCGCCTCCTATTAGCGGGGAAGTTGGGGGCGAGGGCCGAAGGGCGCGAGCTGCTGGCCAAGCTATCCAGCGGTCTGCCACGTGTGCGGGGGGCAAATTACTTGATTAAAGTATGGGCCAATACAAATCCCAATACTAAAGACCAAGTGACCGGTTCCCAAGCAAATTCGACTCTGATTTATGTTAGCCTGTATCCAGCTTTCCCATCCGGCTTGTATCCTGCCCACTACTGACTCTCTGTTATGTACCCTACCAATCTGTACCAAGAAATGGGTACCGACATGTACCCATCTCTACCAGATATAGCTGTACAGATATAAGATCCGTGGCACACATTACCTGACCGAATGCCGATGGCGATGTCCCTGGAAATCTCCGATCCACTTTACCACATCCGCCCCTGGCGCGAGGTCGCTGCCGCACAACGGTAAGAGCTCGTGCCACTAGTGGATCGGTTGCCTCTTCGCAACCACTTCAATTCTGATGCCCCATCGCGTGCGGATTCTCGCTGTTGTATGATGATATCCCGCTCGGCTTTTTCTGGTGGAATCGGATCCATTACCACTGTCACTGCCTTTGACACCCAATTCCCTGAGCTTCGGATCCTCCATACCAGCGTGACGTCCTTCGTCCCAGACCCGACGTCCTTCCAGACAACTGCAGACACATCTTCACGCCATGGCGGGTTACCGTCGTCTCAGTGTTTCGGGACATCGGGATCCGGCCACGTTACTACCCGAACCAAGTGGATCGGTAGTGTATCCACGATTCAGATAGTTGTTCCCATTGCGCGGATCGCCCCACACCATCGCGGATCCATCGTCGTCGCGCTAATCCAGTGACGCCTTCATTCATCATCTTCGTCTTGCCTTCACATTTACACGCGACATCCCTTCCACCATTTAGATCTGCAGCCTTCCTGCAGACCTCTCGCTTGCTTCATCCGCGACGACGACCAACTCGCCGCGCGGGCAGCCCACCTCCACCTGATGTACAGCCCTCCTGCAGATCCTTCCACCGTACTTCTTCGACGACGACCAGCTCGCCGCTTCCGAACCTCCATTCGCACTAACCAGTTCCCTGGACCGCTTTACGCAACGGTCCCACGTCGGATCGGAGCTTCCCACATGTGGATCCACTTCTAGTCCAAACTGGCTTCAACCTTGCCGGCCTTATACTTCCATCGCCAGGACCCATTGGTGCTTGGCAGTCACTGCACCGACCCAACACTGGCATTGAATCCACCGTTATGGGATCCTGGATCCACACAGCAACCACTGCTGGTGCCACGGTCGTGCTGTCCTCCATGTCCGCATCGAACTGGATATGACGTTGGATCACTCCGTCGATTGGATCGGCAGTGTGCCGCCACGTCTGAAGCTTGTTCATTGGCTCCACCAGTCTATAAATCGTCCCGGCATGCGTCCTGTCCCATTTCGCCACTGGAACGGCTACATGCATGTGTTGCAGCGCAGTGAAACACCCGCCGTCCACCTCTTGATGTGCGTCCACACGCCTATGTACTCCGTATACCTTGCCAGATCGCCTACACTGGCGGATCCGAGTTGTATCGCGACGCGCGTGGGGATCGCCCCACGTCTCAGCACCCGGAGCTGGGCCCTTGACCGAGGTACGTGTGTCGAACAACAGCATATCCTCTTCGGATCCAGCCGAAGTAGCTCTGACTCGATCACCCGCGTCTTCGAGGTCTTCAACCCCGTCGAAGTGTGATTGGACCTCCAGCGGCACGGCCGGTGCGTCCCGCGACGTCGCCGTAGCCAGGGCCCCTGTGATCCAGTCCTTGGGGTCCCTGAATAAGCAGATCGGTAGCAATCCCGTCGCCTCTAGTGATAGAACAGTCCTGTCGTGCACATCATCTTCTGCACGGTGGCCCGACGCAGCTAATCCGCCTCTGCGCAACGCCGACAGTTTTCTTGGAGCTTCCGGCTTGGGATCCAGGGTCGGCGAGGCAACTACGTCAGATGGCACAGAGACTTTGTCCCCATGCCTACCGTGTACTTCATGTGGCATTGGAGTTCCCCTCCAGTCAAACCGGCAACTTGCTGCTGGATCGGTACCCTGGTTAAGTCATAAGCTGGTTCAGTCTGCGTTCTGTCCCATCGTCGCGCCTGCATGGCTACATGTGGCAGCACGGTGACGAACCCCTCGTTCATCTCATGAGGCACTACCACACGACCACACATTTGTTGTCCGAGTGCTTCAGCAGATCCGCTGCGCGGGTAGATCAGAGCTGCGTCGCGAGGGGCGCGAGAGCCACCCCACGCTTCTGCCCTCGGATCTTGGCACCAAGCGGGGATATGCGTGTCAAGCGCTGGCATGCTTACCCCAGCGCAGCTTCACCAGTTCCAGTTCGATCAACAGCATCTGTAGGGGCTTCAACGTCTCCGTTGCAACGCACTTGGGCTAACTGAGGTGAGGTCTGTGTGGCTCGCGACGTCTCCGCTGCCAGCGACCCTGCAATACAGTCCTTGGGGGCATGGGCGAGCAGATCGGGAGCGGCCCCGCCGCCCCTGGCAATTGGGCAGACAAATCACGCACATCATCCCCTTCGCAGTGACCTAGCGTAGCTGCCCTGCCCAAAGCACACGCATAATGAGCCTGTAGTGGATCGTGAGCCTTCGCGCAGCCCAAGACAATTGGCCTTGGTCCGACCTCGGGCTTCCGGTAACCGCTGCCCCGTCCGTAGCCATGATGACGCGATCCATCGACCAAGTCCACCTGATTACGCGACGCGACGTGTGTGACACCGTCGTCGGGTGTTGGCTGCCATTCTGTTGACCCCAACGCTTTGACCGCACTGAACAACGCCTCGTGACGAGTAACTTGAGCGGCGCAATGTGCGCTAGATCCGATCTTCTGCAAGTTCGTGTGAAGGGTCACGTCGTCGAGGATGCTTTTGCGAATGCCGGATCAGAATGATGATGGCCCATAATCATCTCAGACGCCCCTTCGCCGCCGTCCTGATGATTACGCGACGCGACATATGGGACATCTGCACTCGACATTCCTTGCCATGCTTCGGCACCGACAGCTTGGATCCGGACGTACGACCCCTCATCTGAACGCGCTGTCCGAGCGCTGCATTTTGCACCTGCTCCGGGGTTCTGCTGATCCCTGGGCACGACTTGAGCACTCGAAATGTCCATTGCGACTGTTCGGTCGGAATGATGGTAGTCAGTAATCAGCTGATTACCACGCATCTCAGGCGACCCTTCGGCGAAGTTGTCCGATTTATGCATAGAGACAGGACAGTCACACTGAAGATCAATCACCGACGTTGACGAACACTCCTTCCGCCCCGCGGCTTGAATCTTGGCGAGCGATGCTGAATCTTGTCGGCCAACAACAGTGTTGCAATATGCAGCTGAGCTGGGGTCCTGCGCGCACTTACAGGCAACCCGACAGTCGAAACGGTTCGTGCGGACTGCCAGGTCGACCGGATCGTAATCCGATGTCGGTCGCAGACGACCGTTCCCAGTCCATTTTTCAACCTCGCCACCCGATCCATGCACACAATCGGGATAATCACGTTGACGACCCATCTTCGACGTTGATGGCCATTCCTTCGTTTCCACAGCTTGGGACGGAGCGGGCGACACTGCATCTTGTGTGTCAGCCTTGGCGCCGCAGTGGGTAGTAGATCCGGGATCCTGTGGGGTCCTGTGGTCGCCGTTAACATCCGCCACGTCCGTCACGACTGTAGGAGCTAAACCGCGATGATCCTGCGCCGGACGATCGCTGTGCTCGTCGCATCCAACGTCTGCACCCTTCTACGCGTAACAGCAGGTCTCACCACCCGATGCGTATCAACACTCGATCCATCAGCACTAGTAATACGAGTAGCGAGTTGTACCGCCCCGAGCTGTGCTTGATCACCTGCAGCTTCACACCGGACCTCCGCACTTAGCTTGGTTGAGGATACCAGTGTCTTCGCAGTCGCTGCCCGCCCTGGTAGGATCTTAGCGGCAATATTGCCGTACGACCTCTGCACCGATCCCGGCAAATCCAACTGACGCCGTACCGCTGAGACGCGCACCGGTCCCCGGCTGTGACCCGCCAGCGGAAAACACCTCGCATCTCCCGGTCGCTCAAATAACGCCGTTGGCACTGCAGCTTTTCTCCGATCAAGCACGGACGTCCCCGCCGCTGGAGGCGGCGTTGGCCACGCCGGCTGTGCGTTATTGGTGGCGCTGAGCACCATATTTTGCCACTCTTGATAGCGTCTGGATCCGATGGATATGAAGCCTGGCTGCCGAGGAACACGATCTCCATCCAGTCTCAGGCCAACTCGCTCGCCCCGCTCCAGCACCAGTTTGGAGTCACCGATGTTGGTAAGTCGCAAATATCGGAGCTTGCCTGGGCCCTCCGCCAGCGTTGGTATCCATTGCATCCCCCGTGTTAACCATAACTTCTCGTGTGTCGTAGCGTGCAGACGCACGGGCAGCTCAAAGGTCATTCCGACTGCGATCTCAACGCACCGATCCAGCCGCAACGGGCGTGCGCGATCGCTGAAGAGCTGTCGCCGCCCGTGCAATGGAACGCGAATCTCGTCTGGCAGGCACATGGCCCCGTTGCCGAGGTCCAACCGGATCCCAGCGGGGACCATGAAGTCCATACCGAGGATCGCTTGGTAGTCCGGCGGCATGTCGTCACCAACCCACACGTCGTATTAATACACGAGGTTCTCCGCCAAGGTGAGCTTTATCCGCGTCCTGCCTGTTGCCACGTACAGCTTCTCACCAATTCCAAGGCATTCTTGACTCAGGCTTGTATCAATGTAGCACCCGGCCTTTCGAGCGAAGCTGGTATCGATGATCGACACCTCGGATCCTGAGTCCAGCATGACGACAGCCTTGATGTTGTTGATCTTGCTGCCGGCCTTTGCTTGCTTGAAGTGCTTGCCGGGTGAGTGGTGCTTCCAATAACCTCGCGTCTCCCCTGGCAGCAGATCCAACGTCACAGCAACCTCGGAGCGCTGATATTCATCGACCGATCGAAGACTTGCCGCCATAGCCGTACATCTACCTTGTAGACCCTGTGAATCATCAAATCGATCTGCATTTTGATAGCTTCCTTGATCCTGTAATTGCTTCTCCACGAACGCATAGATGTAGGACGCAGACGTGTTGGGCTCTCCCGGATTCCAAGTCGACGAGCATCCCCGTCTTAACATATTCTCGACGACGTCAGGTAAGATCCCTGGATGTTTACTCGGATCAAACCACTGCCGAACCAAGTTGTAGAATTCCTCCAATTGGCATTTGCCAACGTCGTGGATCTCACGGCAGCCTCGGCACACGAGGAAACAACGATCTGACGGGTGGCCGTTCTTGCCACACTGTTGACAGGTCAGGCGCTTCCAGCACCCAAGGTCCGAGTGCTTCAGAGACCCACACTTCGAGCATTGATGCAGGTCGTTGTGGGCGCTGATACCCTGCAGCTGACGAACTCCTGCTGTGCGAGCCGTGGCTGCTTGAGATCGGTGCTCGCTGGATCTAGGCTGCCTGGCCTTCGCCCTCTCTCGCGCTCGCAGAACATCTTCTAGCTCGTTGGCGTCAGCCAGCCGCAGTAGTGTCAGCTGATCCGCGAATCCCGGATCGTCCAGCGTCGAGACGAAGTGATCCACGTGCTCCTGACGGGCCTGGGCGTCGCTATCTTTGATCCTGATACGGGCTCGCATGCCTGCTACGTTCAGTCGGTGCAGGTACTCCAGGGGGGATTCATCGCTCCGCTTGCGCGCATGATAATACTGCCACGCCACTGACACTCCTAACCCGCAATACTGCGATTGGAACTCCTTCACTAGATCCGTCCATTTCATTCGCGTCGACCTGCCCAGCTGCCGGTACCAGTTCCTTGCTGGGCCCGCGAGTAGATCTGCGAAGGTAAGGCATTTCTCCTCGTCCGGGGCCTGGTCTCTGGTGAATGCCGACTTGACTTTGCTGATCCAGGCTCGAGCACGTTCCTCGTCGTGGTCTTTCCCAGTGAACTCCTTCAAGTCGGAGATGGCTGAGATCCTGACTCGTTGGATCACGGCCGCCCCAGCTAACGACGTTGTTGTTGCCGTCGCGGCTGCTGCCGCCATTCTCCGGGTGCCCGCTGTCCCCAGGTCATCGGGGTCGTACTCCCAATTCTCTGGATGGTCTTGCGATCCTACGGATTCCATGTCCACGTCTTTTGTCTCCACATAGGCCGCAGCCGGCTTGTTGCGTGGCTTAGTGGTAGGATATGTCCTCGGGACCGCCGTCATACTCCGCTCCTGCAGGAATCGATCCATAGCTGACTGGAAGTATCTTTCCAGGGAGCTCGTTGAATCGCGCGGTGGGTCTGCTCTGGCCGGTCGACCTAACGCTCGAGTCAACTTCTGGGTAGGCCATGTTGCTTCTTCTCGCGGTACCTCAGCGGTTGCTCTGTTCCTCAACATCTCGGTGCCTACCGGGCCTAGCGGCATACGCTTTGGCTCGGTCAAACTGTCCGATCCCACTTCGGAGGTGGCTGACGCATAGGTGGACGATCCTGTGTGGTAATCTTGCGCCGGGGCTTGTTCCTCCTTCACCTGGCTTGGCCGAGTAGGCTCTGGTGCCTCCTTCTCGCCCACGATAGGCTTCAACTTGTTGAACAGCGTCGCTGCTGCAATCCGGATCGTGTCTAGCTCCAGACCGAAGAGGTCTTTAGCTTCGAAGGCTCCGACTGTAAGACCCGCCTCTTGCGCCAGGCGTAACAGGTCCGTAGCGGCTTCCAGCTTGCTTATTGTCATCGCCGGGGCCTGCACGGGTCCGGTAAGTCCCTCGGGTAGTTGCAGCTGAAGGATGCGCATCACGTGGTGGTCTCGTAGGAAGTCCTGCAGCACGATCCACCTGTAGGGTATTTCTAGCTTGGACTGGGTCCACGTCGCCTTGGTCATGCTTCGATCTTCCGACTCGGCATCTGGGGCCCTCAGTTTCTTGCGCGCCGCTCGCGTCTTCTTCTTGGACGCGGCTCCTTGATTCTGCGCGGGGTTATGGCCGAGGATCCAACAGCTTCCGCTGCTGGGTGCTCGTCCGGCGGGTCCTGCTTCGCAGCACGACTCCGCGGGGGTCCTCGGAAGGACCTGTGGAGGGGTAGAGGCTTCTCCGAGATCGGGGTCGTCCCGATCTGCCTCTGGTCCGCCGATAGAGTTCCTCCTGGCACTCTGTCGGTTCGAGGATCCATTCTTCAGCGACGCCGCCGGTGATCCTAGCTCCGTCGGCGCTTCATCTCCTGATTCGTTGCTCACATGCGCATCATCTTGGGATTCACGGTGAAATCCCGCGCCGCCAAGAGATCCGGGCACGCGCACCATTGTGGTGGAGTGGATCCGCTGGAATTAGCAAGGATCCCACACTCACACACTGCGCCCAGACACCGACTAACGGAGGGGGTACTCCGATAACCGTGGGGTTGCTGAGTGGCTCACCTTGTGTACCCGTCGGCGGGCTGGATCTGCTCTCTCGTTGACACGAGATGCGCAGCGGGTGAACTTGAACGTCCTTGGCGGGGACTTGGGGAGAGGTTGGGGTAGATCCGCAGTGGGGTTCCTTCACGCGGGTCTGGGTCGGTAGATCCTTGGTCTTGGCCGTAGATCTTGTGGATCCGATAAGTAATATACCAGATCCGGAGTTGTTGCCTTGTTGGGGGTGTTGTATCCTTTTCCTTTACGTTGCTTGCCGCCTCCTATTAGCGGGGAAATTGGGGGGCGAGGGCCGAAGGGCGCGAGCTGCTGGCCAAGCTATCCAGCGGTCTGCCACGTGTGCGGGGGGCAAATTACTTGATT
The DNA here is from genome assembly GCA_024211575.1 of Phytophthora melonis. Taxonomy (NCBI): domain Eukaryota; phylum Oomycota; class Peronosporomycetes; order Peronosporales; family Peronosporaceae; genus Phytophthora; species Phytophthora melonis. The sequence goes on along the minus strand of JAMXKT010000037.1, from coordinate 3,924,066 downwards.
AAAGTATGGGCCAATACAAATCCCAATACTAAAGACCAAGTGACCGGTTCCCAAGCAAATTCGACTCTGATTTATGTTAGCCTGTATCCAGCTTTCCCATCCGGCTTGTATCCTGCCCACTACTGACTCTCTGTTATGTACCCTACCAATCTGTACCAAGAAATGGGTACCGACATGTACCCATCTCTACCAGATATAGCTGTACAGATATAAGATCCGTGGCACACATTACCTGACCGAATGCCGATGGCGATGTCCCTGGAAATCTCCGATCCACTTTACCACACGGTCCAGGATTCAGATACAGCTGGACCGAGTATTTATTAGATACAGCTGGCGCTACTCGGTCCAGGGTTTAGATACAGCAGGCGCTACTCGGTCCAGGATTCAGATACAGCTGGACCGAGTATTTATTAGATACAGCTGGTGTGTCGGTTGTGTTGTCTGCGATGTCATGACGGACATGCACTTCGACCAGTTACAGTTGGTCCAAGCCTGCAATGCGCTTGGTTGAGTAGGTTAGTGTGTTCGCTACGCAACTGGAGATGGAGATCTGCAAAAAGTTGATGCATCTCCATCTCCAGCTTGTTCGCTGCTATAGATAGGTAAAAATTAGCCAATCACACCGGGAACGCCGTGGTCGAGAAACTCGGCCACCGAGACAAAGCGGGCACGCCGCGACATGGATCAAGCTGCAGATGACGCTGCGAGAGCTTCGCCTTTGCCCCCGCCAACCCGTGGCAGCAGGTTCGAGCGCCAGGTCTCGTATTTAGCAGCAATCCGTACGAAAGTCGGCTCCATGCAGCGAAGATTGTCTTCAAAATAACTACAGGTAGGTAGTGTACGCTGCTGTAGCATTGGCTCAAAGTGCAGGGAGGTCACGGTACGAATCTGTTCCTTGGGGCCTCGCGGTACATCGTGATAGGAGGACTGCAACCTGTGCGACAGCGGAGCATGTAGTAACTAGTACAGCTTCCTCTTCGTCCATTGCGTGTGCGACTGAACTGCCTCAATCTCCAGCTACTTCTCCATCTCCACCACTGGGAGCTGGAGACGAAGACGGGGTAATTCTCCAGATGTCACGTTGTGAACTAAAATATTTTGACAAATCAACAGAAAAGAAATATAGTTGATGAGAGGCCATCTCCATCTCCAGCTACGTAGCGAGCAGGCTCTTATATTGCTAATCTCGCGGGGCTGGGAAGCCGTTTGTCAGTTGTAGTTAGTTCAGCAAATATCTGAGTTCCTATAATAATATGAGCCAATATGGTTGATTGAGATATTGCGTACTGGGTAGTACCCAGTGGGCAGGCCCACTTCCAGTGAATATAGTAATATGAAAGATCAAGTCGTAAACTGGGTACAACTATCTGTAACAGTTGTCAAAGTCTTTCCCAAAGCAGTTATAAGTAATATTTTTGCATTAATTTCATTGGCGACGACAACAACGATCTTGTATGAAGCAAGCGTAAGTGGAATTCGAGAGCATCCAGGAGTGCATCCACTTCAAATATGATATTCATAGATAATATTTTTACGCGGGGTCAAGCTGACAAAATATTTTACATGACTGCTGGTGCAAACCCTTTGCTAGTACCTTGATAATGCCCATTGCCATGCTGAGAACTTCTACCGGATGAATCGCACCCCTCAGAGCATGAGCAGAGGTCTTCTGGAAATATCATAAAAAAAATAATTGATATTCAGTGAGATTTGAAATGATATATGAAATATCTGATTGATATCGCATTTTTCTACCTAATATAATATTAATATCGAATATTATCAATATTATATTCGAAAAAATATCATTGATACCAAGTTAACATTAGCCACAAATTGTGGCTCATGGAGCTTTAACATACCGTAATCCTCTGTGACTGTACAGGTACAGTCACGGGCAGTGCTTAGGGGCTGGTTCGTCTGGTTTAATGACAGGATAGGGCCAAGATTTGCTTTTCCTTTTTACTCGATTCACTATCGAGTTAAAGGAAAAAGGGGGCATGTGTCTTTTATGAAATCTAAGCTAGCCAATCAAATCGCTATTCTACCCCCTCATTAAACCAGACCCAGTGAGGCGAACCAGCCCCTTAAGATGTTGTGCACATCCCTATTTTATCGCTGCTGGTCTCCAGCTGTGCTGGATGCATGCATGCACGGTATACCAAACTGGCATGTACTTGTAAGTACTGTATTGGTATTATTGCCGCTTGCAAATACTTTGTCCTCGAAAATTGACCTCTAAAATAGGCCACGCCTGTCTCTGAATACGAGTGGACACGAGATAGGCGAGGGCTGTATTAGCTTTGTGCTTTGGTGGAGGCCGCTTTTAGGCCCAGAAACCCGTCTAGAAAGGCATTTCTGCGTTTCCAAGCCGGAGAAAAGCGTTTGGTCGGGAAAACAGAGCCCCAAGCTTGGATCTTAGACCAGTAGTGGCGAGATATATAAATCAGACCTAGGTCTTAATTAAGAGCTGACTGGATTGAAATCGAGATTATTAACGAGATAATAAGCATGTGTTGGCCAAAATATCTGCAAACGGCAATACTTATTAGGGGGAGTCGAACCTCAAAAATGGCGACAAAAATATCAACAGAGAAGGGACCGAATAATCATCAACTCTCTGCACCAAAAATCAACAAAGCAAAATGGGGTACCCATGCAAAGCTTTTGCATTTAGCTGCGAAATACCACAAAGTTGCCACTTTTAGTCTCGCAAGCGCGCGTAAGCTCGAGATAAATGCACACATCTCTTCCTACAGTCCGCCTCTGCCTCAGTGGCTGCCGTCGTTAACGAAGCGCTGTCTAGAAACTCACAACGGCTCCATCAGCGCGAGTTGAAATCCTAAAACTTGCTTATAGTACTGGTGAACATGCTTATTTTGAAAGAATTTGCGTGAAAACTTGGCTAAACGAATACACAACATTTTCTAGTTCAAGAAGGTCTCGAAAACAGCTGGTGTTTGCATGAGATCTGGAGGAGGGAACAGGAGGGAAATTCGGGGTGTACCACTTGAACTTTGAAATCATCATGATGATTTCTCAAATCAACAAGATTTGGGCGAAATAATCAACAGGAAATCGCAGCACCAGAAATCATCACGTTTTTGCTAGGTTCGACTCCCCCTATTAATAGGGTTACAGTCCTCCCCCCGTTATGCGCATGGGTACAGGTATCCGATTAGGAAGGGAATACGGAACAGATAAGACTAGACATATTAAATGTACTGATATTAACTAGTTAAGCAATGCGGAGATCTTGCTGTACTGACAGCTAGTTAAGCAATGCCGAGATCTTGCTCCTGTCTTTCTACGAGGCGGCGTGCCGTATCGCGCGACAGAGGCTTCCGCAGCTTGAAAGTATCTGTCGCCCAGCGTGCGAGGTCGGCATAGCCCTGCTCAGCTCCTTGGGTGCGCGCCTTCGGGCGTACTCGCAGATTGCAATGCGGAGAGTCTAGGTGGCAGTCATGGTGGGTGCAAATTCGGAAATGAGGCATGGAGCTTAGCGGGTACACTCGTGCTGAGTTCCTCGGAAAACTAATGTTCATTTACAGCCTTTCAAAGCGGAACTTACTTGGGAGGGGACCTGTGCATGGAGGCGATGGTGATCTTCCCGTTCCCGCTCCGATTCCTAGTGATCTGCCAGATATTAACAAAACTCAATGCTTTGATTTGATTGGCTACTGGACCCGCGACCTTGATAAACAGATATGACGGGGTATGTAGAAGACCAGGTGCGCATATCGGGAGGGAGGACTGTAATACATATTAGTACATGTACAAAGTTGGCGATACATGTACATTACCGGCCATTTGCAACCCGGGTAGTATTTCTGGCGATCTGCGGCCTGTGATTGGCCAGATGCATGGTATCGACAAGGATTTTGGCTGATACCACGCCCAAACAGCTGGGTGTCGTTTACAACTTTCGTAGCGCACCGAGTAGCAAATACTGTTCAGTTTTGCAACCCTACGCCATACAAAAGTCAAGTGAGGTTGCAAAACGACGTAGTACCATGAGTTGCAAAAAATCAAAATGAAGGGCGGCACATTCATGCTGTAGTGTATCAGCCTTGCATGCATCAGGGCTAACTTTACGGCATCAGCAGCTTCTACACGCGTGCCTTTGTACGAACCGGGTGCAATAGTCTGGGTTTCTCTGCGCGCTAATAGTAATACTACCGCCGGGATCGTAGCAGGCTCCATTCGCAGCAATGGGGCCCCTGCACCCAGGCCACCAAAACGGCCGGCAGGGTAAAGGACATAGTGGTGCGTGAGCTCTGTGGCTAGTGGTGCTGACACAAAGCGGCAGCCGCGCGGTAACATCAACGCCGGATCGCCGGGCGACTCGAACACTGGGACGCCAAGCACTTTTGGTCGCTGCGACGACTTATAAAGGCAACACTGCAGCTAGGAGCGTGTATACGGCCCTCATCGGGTTGACTTGAGGTTGTGGCCATCGGCTCTCCGCTTGCATATATATATCACGGCAAGAAAAATGAGAAGACATGTGAAAATAAAAGGAAACAGAGGATTTACAAGAACTTTTAGTGTATCAGATTTCTTATCAAATGTTCTGATCCACGACACCGCATGCACTCACGGTGTATTGTATCACTTACGGACAGAGCATACACGTAGCAGCAACTTGCTGCTAAGCTCTCGTTGTTGCTGTGCTTCCCATTTCTAACTCAGCTATTTTTAACCAATCAACGATCGGTAGCAAAGCAAGTTGCACGCCCGGCTGGTATTTATACAGTTTCCACGTGTATGCAAAGAGCGTTCTGAATCAGTGATGACCTCAGGCGAGCTCTTATGTTGCATGTGTTCGTTTTTACTGTTAAGCGAATAATATTTTAATATTAAAATAGGACTTACGATTAACTTGAGCTCAGTATTCAATGGAAGAAACTAAACGAATAAAGTCCAAGGTATTTATTTACCTTACGTACAAGCTGGGAGTACCTATCTACACATCAAACGTTGTCTTCATAACAGTTGCCAACCGTGCGTGATCCAGCAAAAGATCGGAGCTACATGCACCGACTCTCTTGCTTAGAACTATCACAGCCTGTGGGTGTGATTCACAGGTAGAGTAAATAGTACGAGCTCAGTGTCAAATTCACCGCCGTTCAGTCTGGAAGCTTTGCCATGGTTCTGCGCTCGCTACTACTCGCTGCAATATCGCTAAGCGCTGCGGGGGCCGCCATTATCGGCCACGACAAGGTGCAGCCATTCGCACAGCCCGAGCCAGTGACCGTGTCTGAGAAAGCAGCCGTCAAGTATAAGCCAAGCCTGCAGATCATCGACGGGTGTCGCCCGTACCCTGCCGTCAACGCTGCGGGAGACACGAGTGGAGGGCTGAAAGGAACGGGAGCATACGACGGAAAATGCAAGGGTTCAGCTTTGGGCTCGCAAGTATACGGTCGAGCGACGTGGTACGACAATCTTTGGGCCATTGTGTACGCATGGTACTTCCCCAAAGACATGGGTTCCGGGATCTTCACCAAGCGCCAGCGCCACAAATGGGTCAGCGCTGTCGTGTGGCTTGACAATCCTGCACTCGAAAAGCTCCAATATTCCCTCCATTTCAACGTGGAGTTCGGACGGAGGGTATACAACTTTGAAGAACGAGCCTCCGGTGTGCTATCGCTACAGTTGTAATCCGAAGTTTGCCGAGTATTTCAACATGACGACCCCGATGCTCTCGTACGTACCTTCCTTCAGCGAGTCTTCACGTCACACGCTGCTGCCGACAACAACGAATGGCACAGGCGTGCTGAACTAACTCATTATGTGGGAACAGCTGACTTTGTAAGCGCGGGCCGCCCTAAGCGACGCTGAATTTGGAAATAAATCCCCCGTCCCTTTCATCGACGCTAACTTGAACGCAACTCTGGAGGCAGCGCGTGCAGCCCGTCCCATGATGTAGCTGTTGTACAATGAGGGTCCACCTGGACTACTGAAGTACATGTACTGCCAGTTCTTGGCAATACCACACAACGACATGATGCGTTTACCTTCGGAATTCGCTTATGCTGTGACTTCAATTTGAATACACAGTTCTCATTGTGTACGTAAAAAGAGAAAAGTGCTGCTATGGTAGAGCTTCCGTGCCGAGTTATGCACGAGCTTGACTCTTAGCAGTCCAGTCGATGGGTTTTGGAAAGACTCAGCGCTCTGTGTCTTCCTCTGCGTCAGGATGTTGTCCTGCTCCGGCGGGGCAACTATGTTGGTCGGCTGCCTGGGAAATGCTTGCCTCGTTGTCCACGCAAACTGACTTCAGTATTTTCTGCCTCTGATGCCATACTATCCGATAGGTATAATCCTAAGAATCAACAAGAACCTGGCGCTGTCCGTCGGTCACAGAAATCGTCACACTTATCCGACTAAGTACGAAATTCGCTAATTCCGATTTTGATCAGTTTGCTGCCGAGCGCGGCTCGGCGGCCCCACACAAGCTGCCGAGCGAAGCGAAGGCGGCACCCGCGTGCGACCTAGCGGGCCGCAGGGCCTACAGTAACAAATAGCACTGCGAGTAGTGCAGCGAGCCGACGAGGCGAGCTTAATGGGTCACTCCCGCCGCGACGCGTTGCAACATATTAACCTCTACGATATTATTTGGTCAGCCGCGTAGTAACAGCGATAGCAGGGCCCGCCCAACCATATAAACTCACTGCGAGTAGTGCGTAGTGGCAGCGATAGCTGGGCCTGCCCTGCTACTAAATACAATATCAATGTAGCTCTATTATAAACACATAGTAAAGTTACAACAGTGCATAGTGAGTTATAGCAGCACATAGTCATCGATAGGAGCGAACATTCAAGCGATAGCAGCACGTAGTAAGCGATGTGATCGTTAGTTAGCGATAGCAGCACGTAGTAAGTGATGTGAACATATAGTTAGTGATACCAGCACGTAATAGGTAACAGCAGCGACGTAGTAAGCGATAGCAGTGCGAATACAGTTAGCGCAGTGTATGCTGTTTTGTAGCACTTCTGCTCACCTAAGGTTTACGATGATAGTTTAGGGATGGATACATTATAGCTTCAGCGGGCTTGGCGTCTATCTTGCGAGGGCATTTAGCTACATTATCGTATGTATGCTTTATATATCTTATGTATGTTGTGTTCAGCTTAGTAATAAAACGATATTTAGTGCACACAACGTGGATGTTACCCTGCCGGGCTTTACGAGCATTCTATCGAGTCGCACATACCCGAATGGCAAATACAGGAGGCGGAACTATCATTGCGCAGTGTGTACATTGGTGATAGAATGTGAAGTTTGTTACATTTAGCCTGTTTAGCTACTCTTGGTAGTGCGCAACTGCTATTAATAATGCGCGCCACGTAGTAGAAAAGAAAAGTCATGATTGCTTTTAGTAACAAACTACTGGGTTTATGACAGCCTACGTAGAAGTGAGCGCGACCCACGTAGAAATTATGCTAACATTCACGCAGCCCGCAGCTGAAAATGTTTGTAGACCATACAAAGTATCAAACGATAGCACAATTGATACAGAGTATTTATAAGAAACATTAGCACTAATATTATGCTAAGTCGTGCGAGGTTAGACGACTTAATACAATAGCCGTCTACATATTTATCTGACTATAACGTCATTAACACAATATCGATTTATTTTCTACGACATTCACTACTATGTTAGATATGTACTCAGCGGCGACTTTGTTGTCGTGTTAACTAATTACGCCTAAATAGACGCGGTTTACAATAAAGTACCGTATAATACAAAATGGTTTACTTAGCACGCTCCAACACGTATCTAGTGATAGTAAGCTGATACTGGCCACGTAACCAACTACTAAGAGTACTCTCGCCACTCTCACCACAAAAACACTTTTCTGCATGCACACTCTAAACTAAACTTGATTTGATTAAAGCCCACCGGAGCGTAGCGGAGGTAGGCGGGTTTTGCAACTACGACTGACCACGGCTTAGAACGCAAGACCGTACAGTAGACAGTGTTTCAACCCTACAACGTGCATCTATTCATAGTAACTCTGACGTGGGAATAGTTTATTAACTTATATCAATCACGTAACACTACCAGAGTGTACTTCCAACATAAAATTTCTTTAAAAGCACCCAATCGATCGTTAACATTTAAAACTTAACAAAGCCCACCGAAGCGAAGCGGCCTAACTACTGTATCTAACCACAAAACTCCCGCCGCGTAGCGGCGGCGCTCGGCTAGTCTTAAGTATAAGTATCAATCAGAACGACGCTGTCAGTAACGGAAAATCACCTGAATTCCTATTGGCTGAAATTGCTGCCGAGCGAAGCGAAGGCGGCGTTGCGGGCCCCCAATACATGTAGGGCCCGCCCTGCCCTACATTATTAACCTAGCACTGCGAGTAGTGCAGCGAGCCGACGAGGCGAGCGGAACGGGGGCGAATATCACCCTCCCGCCGCTTGGCCTTATATTCGTAACCCATACGTGTACTACGGCACGAACATGACTCTCTCTGTAATAATTTAGTAAGCGATAGCAGCACGTAGTATTCAATAGGGGCGTGAGTAATACATGCAGCACAAGGCGAGGCGAGCGGAACGGGGGCGACCATATTACCCTCGCAGCTAGATTAATTATTGTTATTTGCAACGTTTACGATATTAATGAGCGTAGCAGCGATAGCAGGTTGAGTGCGTTTGAGGCAGCGACAGTTAGGCCTGCCTGCTACTTAGTACGATATCAATGTCGCGAGGTTGGTTCAATACAAACGCATAGTAAAGGGATAGCAGTGCATAGTTCGTTACAGCAGCATGTGGTCAGCGACAGGAGCGCAGTGTTAAGCGGTAGCAGTGCGTAGTAAGTGATATGAACGCATTGTTATATTATACTAGCACATGATAGACGAGCATAGTAAGCGATAGAAGCACATAGTTAGCGATAGCAGTGCGAGTACAGTTAGCGCGATGTATGCTGTTTAGTAGCACTTCTGCCCACGTAAGGTTTACGATGATACATTAGGGATGGATACATCATAGCTTCAGCGGGCTTGGCATCTATCTTGCGAGGGCATTTAGCTACATTATCTTATGTATGCTTTATATATCGTTAACGCAAAGTGTTCAGCATCGTAATAAAACGATATCTAGTGCACACAACGTGGATGTTATCCTGCCGCAATATGACGTTTTGCGTGCTGCAAAGTAGATTGCGAAGTGAGTTCATTGAGCAGTTAGACAAAGCCTCCTAGCTACTTGCCCTACTAAGAGGGCGTGCCCTGTGGCAGCGCCCTCCAGCTCCGCAGCACCAACCACTGGCGCTGATTATGCAGTGCCGCCGTTGACGCAGCAGCGATTATGTAGATGTAATGTTGACGCGGTCCTGCTGTCGGTAGAGCTGTCGGTGTCCGTCGGGCTGCGGCGTCGGCGTCGTCGGCGACGTCAGCGCCCCCTACATCGCCCACGCTCTGATGTGCCCGTTGTCTGGTACAATACTCCACACTGCCCCCCAAGACGATGCGGCACCTTCAGAGCACCTTCGTGTCACATTTCTGCACTCATGTAGCCATGTCCCGTCGTATGCACCCAACTTCAACGGCAACGTGTTGAACTTGTACCCCTCCAAAAGGATTGGCAACATCTCAGCAACCAGCAGGCGTTGGACCCCCAAACTTCTACAGCAGTTCTTCCACATTGTGGTCCGTGGCATACTTCGTCACCAGTGCAGGAACATCACGTTTGATCGAATGGGCGGGTTCCCAGGAATTCTCGATATCCTGCAGGCCACGCCAGGCTACTACAGTAATGTGCGTCAATAAGGAACCGCTGATATGGATAGAAGCAAGGAGGCTATTGGACCAAACAGTGTAGCAAAGCCGGTTCCGTGTACTGGGTTAGTGTGTTAAACACTAGTATCAGATGGTTTTTTCTCGGTCAACCCGAAAATATGGTTAATCTAAATCATTACTATCAGCGGGAAACTGGTCTCCTCCCACCCAGCTGTTTATTATATGTACAAGGAAATTCGTTTCTACACGTTCCTTATTGACGCACATTACTGTAGTAGCTCCAGCTCACCAGACGCCGCATTGAAACGGTGAGAAACCACGCCGCGAACTTCGAGTGTAATGCCCTGCAAGGACACGTGCTCGCGGATTTCGGCAGTCTCGTCGAGGTCTGCATCATGATAGAACTTCAAGCGGGAGCCATGCACATCATACTCAGACCCAGTGAGTAGATGGCGGATCATGAAAGAGTGGGGGAGGGCCTTGGTCACCTGAAAAGGCCCAACCCAGCGCACTAGCAGTTTGTTCCCCTGCAGTCGCTTGTCCACACGCGACCAGAGGACGTAGTCACCTTCCGAGAAATTGCACACGGTGCACTTTGAGCGAGCCATGGCGGCCACGCGCTGCTGCTCGCGGCGGTCGCAAACGACGCGATGCATCCCATGCAGGATACGTCGGAGCGCGTCGACCGCCTCGCGCAGGTCTTCCTTCTCCATCGGGAGGTCTCGCAACACCTTCTCAGTGGGTGCAGCCACAATGTCGAGCGCAGAGGCAGCCGGCAGGCCCGTGAAAAGCTCCACGGGGGCACAATTGCCCAGTGAAAACACTGGAGTGTGGTTCATGTTCGCCTGGATGATAGGCAAGAGGTACACCCAGTTGCGGGTATCCAGCCTGCTCTCCAATAGCATGACGCGCAGCACTTGGAGGATGTCGCGGTTCACTCGTTCGACAGTACCGGTAACCCAGGGTGAGTGTACTGGGGCAAACTGGTGGCTCGCACCAAGTCGCTCCGCCAGTAACTCCACCACTTCGTTCTTGAAGTGCGACCCATTGTAAGACATCCACGACGGCGGGGCCCCGAACCGCTTGTTCCAATCGAGGATGGCTGCAACAGCAGTTTGGCTGTCCGCTGTGTCTGCTGACACGAGCTCACAGTAGTGGGTGAGCTCGTCCTTGAGAACCAACACGTACATAGTGTTCCCATAGCTCTCCCCGATGTACAAGTAGTCTAGGTGAAGACATTCGTTGCGCTTGGCCACTGGGCGGTCCACAGTCCAGTTCCGTTGAATCACTAGCCCTCCCTTGACATGCTTACACAAGAGGCATTGGCGGACGAAACGGGTGACCACCTGGCGAATGTTCACCAAGACGAATCTCCGATCCAAAAGCTCCACCATCACATTTACACCTCGGTGTCCTTGGGGGCCGCAATGGGCCACCACAAAGAGACGCTTCAACAACGCTTTTGCCTTGACCGGTAGCCACAGCCTACCGTCCACTTCAATCCCATCACAGGTCGCCACAGCATTGTCGGGTGCATCTCCTTGATGCTGGTGCTGTGCCCGAACAATCTCAACCCGGGTCGGCCACGTGAACTGATCATCCTGAAGTGGGCGTAGCTCCGATAGTGTCTGCACCGACCGTGTGGTCACCCGCTTCACAGCCAGAGGCTCGGCTGCATCAAGGGGTGCAGGCTGGCCCCAGCGCGAAATGATGTCCGCCCAGAGGTTGCTCTCACCGGCGATGTGATGGATCACATACCGACAGCCCACTAGTTTCAAAGCCCAGCGTTGTAGTTTTCCCTTCACATGTTGCTTCACCTCCCGGTCAGGCGTGAAAATCTGAATGAGGTTCGAGTGATCGCAATACACGTGAAAGCCCTTCTCGCGCACTAGCATGTAGTCCAGGTCTTCACAGGCCTTCACGATAGGATACCCCTCCTTCTCGACAATCGACCGATTCTTCTGCGCGTTCTTGAACAACCCACCTCGACAGATGAGCAGTTCATGCTGCTGCTCCTCCAGGTAGATTCTGTTTGGGGTCGTATGCAGGTCTGCTCGGTAGTTCAGGTCGGCCTTTTCAATACAGCATTCAAGACATCTATCGCGATTTGCCCACCTGTTCTCCCGAGGATAGGCGACATCATGGCCGAGGGCGAGCAGCGCGAGCGCGAGGCTCACTCCGTGCGTTCACCAACTGCCAACACCCGCCGATTAGGCGGGGGCGTGTCTGCGCGAGCGAGCGAACGCGAGCGCTGCAACCCGATATTTTTTCAGACACAGCGCCTGGCCGAGTCGAGGACTTCGGAGCCGGGTGGGGCAGGCCGCGTAGCGGCGCCCCCGAGCGAAGCGAGAGAGGGGCGGGCCCACGGTCCGAAGTCCGCAGACGAGAGCCAACGCGCTAGTGTCCTACCCAAAGTACGTCATCCCTCCCGAAAAGCGCGACCGAAACAGCAGATCTGACCTGCATACGACCCCAAATAAAGTCTACCGCTCCTCCACGGGGACTCCATCCTGCCAGTTTAGAACTTGAGTCAGCACTAGCGCATACCCAGTGAGGGAAGCGTCCGAGAACATACACACTGTCGCTCCCTTGTCCGGAAACACCAGCTTGCACGAGCGCTCGACCATCTCGAGCGAATTCCGAAATGCCTCTGCTTCGTCGTCATTCTATTCGAGTACGGCCCCACTCAGCTGTGCTTTGCGCCGCCCACGAGACTGCATCACACGCTCCAGCTTCTCCTGCAGTGGCGCAGTAGTACGCGCATAATCTACCATCGAGTCTCTCAACCAGTTGAGGGCACACAGGAAATGCTCGAGTGCAGCTCCGGTCGGTGGCAGTGGCATCTGCTGCAACGCTGCTAACCGCTCAGGGTCATGCTCGACGCCAGCCCCGTCGATCAGTTTGCCGCACCACTTGACACGCTTGGCAAACAGCTTGCACTTACGGGCGTTCAGCTTCAACTTGCGTTCACGCAGGATAGCGAAAAACTTTGCGAGATTCTCCAGATAGGCACCGGCCGTCCGTGCGAACAGGAGCACGTCGTCGATCCAGACCAACACACACCGAAACAAAAGGTCCCTCAGTACTTCATTCATTTGAGCTTGAAAATGCACAGCAGAATCGCTAGCACCCTGGGGAACACGCGTCGGCGTGAAGACGCCATCCTCCGTCACGAAGCTAAACAGCTCGCGGCTGTTAGGATGGAGCGGCATCTGCCAGAACCCTTTGTGGAAGTCAAAGCACCGAATCCGTACGACCCACGCACTGACTCGGTTACCACGGCAGGTTCGGCGCGGCGCCAGCCAGCGGCACCGTGAGGCGATTCACCGGTCGGTAGTCGATGGTGATCCGGAACTCGTCCGTGCCACGCTTCGCCACCGGCAGTGCTGCACATGCCCACCGACTCTGGGTGTTGCGCTCAACAAGTCCTGCGTCCTCCAGTTCGCGTACGTACTCCCGAAGGAACTGACGCTGAGCCTCCGGGTAACGCCTGACACCGCTACGGTACGGCTGTGCGCCATCTTCCAGACGCACCTCAAGTGGTTGGACGTCCGCCGGTTCATCACGACCAAGACTGACCCGAAAAACATCAGAGTAATCGAGCACAAGCTGTCGTAATTCGTCCGCCATGGTGGGTTCAAAACCAGCGTCGATGGCCTCGCCGACCATGTTGTGCAACAGACCGTTGATCTGGTTGTCTTCGCTAGTTCCCAGCACATCCATGTGGTCATTCGCGATGTCGTCAGCGTCATTCTCGGCGGCCTCAAGATACTGTTGCGCGAGCTGCGCGAAAACCCCGTCGAGGTCCACACCAATCGACTGCAGTGTCGATCTGCCAAGCAACAGCTCTTCCTCAGGTGCTTCAAGCACCAGACACTCAATGCCGGTCAAACGCAGAGGTCCCGCCGCAGTCAAAATTTGCACGTCCAGCTGAGCCTTCTCGTAACATAGCATCGAATTGCCGCCAGCAGCAACAACCTCTAGCGGCGGATCAACTGCCACTGTTGGCAGCTCCGGCATCAACTCCCTAAGTTCGGCCATCACCGGCCGACCGATAATGTTGACGTCGGAGCCCGTGTCGGGGCAGAAAGGAACATACAACACGCCGTTGATCACAGCACTGCGGAACGCGGGCTCACCATCAGCGGTGATCCTCTTGACCCGCTCCTGGGCACGGCCCCTCCTCTCACGCAGCATCTTCTCCACGTTCGCCTTCCGCTCTGGCGTGGCAGTCGGGCAGTCCTGAGCCCAGTGGGCACCCTTGCAGATCAAACAGCCGTCGCGTGGCGGCTTGCGCTGCTCCGCAGTACTGCGGGTACCCCAGGAGTGCCAGAATGCTGTGCGCGCGGCTTGCCCAGACGCTGCATGGGCTTCGTTGCCGATGCAGCCGCATCCTTGGGCCGCGGGGCCGCGCTCTGCTTCATCTCGGCTTGCATGAGATGGTACTGTTGCTGTCGCGTTGCCCGCTCAATCATCAGGTCGTGCAAAGCAAGGTCGTTCACCTTTGCCTCGCGATGAGTCAATTCGACAAGTCGCTTCAAGTCGACCTTCAGAATTTCCGGTGTCACATTGGCCAATAAGATCTTGCAACGCAGCTTCATACGCTGCCGGCCTCCCTCACCGACGGCGGGACCTCGTCCCAGCATTGCCGACAAACCCTTGTCCTCCACGAGCCGGTCAAAAGTCATGAAGTAGCTGGCAACCCGTGCCTCGACGTCCACCTCCGCGAGGTCCATCTTCAACTCGCGTGCAAACAGCTGGGTGACGTCGGGGACACGGTCATTCATAATCGCTCCAACCTTCCGCTTCATCTCGGCCACCAGCATGTCGTCCGTCACGCTGGCGGCGTCCTTCTTCAGGATGTAGTGAGCCACGTGCTCCAAAACACGTGGTTCAATTGTAGAGCGAATGCTCCGAGTCACGGCTGCTTGGACTTCGCCCGTGACACGACATTGCTCCAACACCTTGCCCTCATACTGCCTCCGCTCCCGGAGGAAGGTCGTGATCGACGCTTGGCTCCACACCTTCAGGCTGGGAGCACGCGTCACCTCGAAAATGGGCTGCGGCACCGACATCTTGACATCACCCTCGGCGTCGTACTCGTAGTCGTCATTCATGCCCGGCATGTCGATGCGATGCTTGTAGTAGTCAAATAATTCTTTATGACGTTTTGCGCGCTGCAAAGTAGATTGCGAAGTGAGTTCATTGAACAGTTAGACAAAGCCTCCTAGCTACTTGCCCTACTAAGAGGGCGTGCCCTGTGGCAGCGCCCTCCAGCTCCGCAGCACCAACCACTGGCGCTGATTATGCAGTGCCGCCGTTGACGCGGCAGCGATTATGTAGATGTAATGTTGACGCGGTCCTGCTGTCGGTAGAGCTGTCGGTGTCCGTCGGGCTGCGGCGTCGGCGTCGTCGGCGACGTCAGCGCCCCCTACATCGCCCACGCTCTGATGTGCCCGTTGTCTGGTACAATACTTCACACGCAACGGCAAATACAGGAGGCGGAACTATCATTGCGTAGTATGTACTTTGGTGATAGAATGTGAAGTTGTTACATTTGGCCTGTTTAGCTGCTCTTGGTAGTGTCCAACTGCTAATGTGCGCCACGTAGTAGAATAGAAAAGTCATGATTGCTTTAGTAACAAATACTAGGTTATGACAGCCTTCGCGCGGCCCACGTAGAAATTATGTTAGCATTAACGCAGCCCGCAGCTCAACACATTTTATACATTTTATAGACCATACAAAGTATCGAACGATAGCACAATTGATACACAGTGTTTATAAGGAACATTAGCACTAAACATTAAAACATTATGCTAAGTAAACAGGCGTGCGAGTATTCGAGGGTTAGACAACTTAATACAATAGCCGTCTACATATTTATCTGACTATAACGTCATTAACACATTTATTTTCTACGGCATTCACTACTATGTTAGATATGTACTCAGCAGCGACTTTGTTGTCGTGTTAACTAATTACGCCTACGTAGACCCGGTTTACGACAAAGTACCGTACAATAGAAAATTTACCTTAGCACGCTCCAGCACGTATCTACTGATAGTAAGCTGATACTGGCCACGTAACCAACTACTAAGAGTACTCTCGCCACTCTCACCACAAAGACACTTTTCTGCATGCACACTCTAAACTAAAACCAGTTAAACTTGATAAAAGCCCACCGGAGCGTAGCGGAGGTGGGCGGGTTTTGCAACTACGACTGACCACGGCTTAGAACGAAAGACCGTATAGTAGGCAATGTTTCACCCTACAATGTACATCTATTCATAGTAACTCTGACGGGGGAATAGTTTATTAACTTATATCAACCACGTAACACTGTAGCACTATCAGAGTGTACTTCTCCGGTCCGGAAAAGAATTAACACTTCATAAATCAATGCATATCTAGACAAATAATGACTGTATTGAAGATGCGAAACCTGCATTCGAAAGCTTTAAATGCGGGTTTTCCAGCTATATTTTTTTTTATGAGCGCTTAACACGACACGCTATCTAACTAACTCGCTCGCACTGTGGCACTCCACGACCCCTTTAAGGTTTTTTTCGCAGTGTCGTTGTTTGTCGGATTTACGTAACACAAAAATTATCATGGTAAAGTACTTTGAACAGTTGTTCCATACAACCCCACAGTTTCGTTAAAATAGCACTCCCTTTTCGTTGTTTTAGCAATAGAAACGATGAGGTTTTTTGCCGGTTAGATTGATATACGACAAATCAGTGTTTGAATCCCATTCATTTTAGCCAATCGAACAAGCCTAAAATTTAGACCTATGATTTATCAGACGATGTACTATGAATTAGAGGAACTGAAGTGCACCACACAAAAGATGGTGAATCCCACTTTCTATCACAGCTGGCTCACATGTCAGCGCTGTCGGCGATACACTTGACTGGAGTCCACGCCGCTGCCTGTAGTGCGAGAGCTTGTAGTCGTTGTGTCCGCGGTGTTTGATCACTGTTTCCATAACGTTCTGAAGTGTCAGGAAACAGTGGTCAAGCGTGTCGGACGTTGTCGTGCGGAAGGCTCGTGCTACCGCGTTGATGAGTTGGTCGATTGTGTACGTTTCTTCCTCGTACAGCGAGGAACATCGCGATGGCCTGCCTCGTTTTCTCCGGTATGTCGGCCGTGCCCCTGGTACGTCCCATTGGGATGTTGCTGGTTTGTTTTGTTGTGCCGACAGTGGCTGGCTACTTTTGCTGTGTCGATACCTTCAGATTAGTGCTGGTCGCGCATCGTAACTACTATTATTTTTATCCAATAAAAATCGATGAGGTTTTATTAGAAAAACCTAACTGTTAATTCTTTTCCGGACCGGAGAAGTACTTCCAACATAAAACTTCTTTTTAAAAGCACCCAATCGATCGTTAACATTTAGAACTTAACAAAGCCCACCGACGCGACGCGGCGGTGGGCGGCCCTCACTACTGCAACTAACCACAAAACCTCCCGCCGCGTAGCGGCGGCGCTCGGCTAGTCTACAACAACTAAGAGAGAGACCGTCCAGTGTGTGCGTAATTCCGTGTGAAGCCGATGGCGACAAAATTAGGGTGGTCCACACAACCCGGCTTAAGTACGTTTTTGGACGCCGAAGGCGGCCCCCAAGATGCCGAGCGCAGCGAAGGCGGCACCCGCGTGCGATTTAGCGGGCCGCAGGGCCGCTCAGCTACTTAATAACAATCAACACTGCGAGTAGTGCAGCGAGCCGACGAGGCGAGCGAAACGGGGGCGATAGTAGCACCCTCCCGTCGTTTGGCTTCATATTTCATAACACCTACTTCGACATTATATGCCTCGCTCTGTAATACTTTAGTAAGCGGTTGAAGCGCAGAGTAAGCGATAGCAGCATGTAGTAAGCAAGTAGTGCGAGTGCATGAAGCGCAAGGTAACGTGACGCGCGGTTAATATTTCGAGCATGCTCAGCTAAGGTTTACTGCCATACTTTAGGGATGGATACACTATATGCTACAGCGAGCTTGACGTCCATCTTGCGCGGACATATAACTACATTGGCTTATGCGTGCTTCATATATCGTTAATTCACAGTATGGAGCCGTGTTCTGGATAGTAATAAAGCGATAGTTAGTGGACAAAAACTGAAAGTTACCCTGCCGCGCTCTCCAAACATGTAATCAGGTCGCACACACCCGAATGACACATGCTGGAGGCGGAATTATCATTGCGCACCGTGTACTTTGGTGATAGAATGTGCAGTTTGTTACATTTAGCATGTTTAGCTACTCTTAGTAGTGCGCAACTGCTAATGTGCGCCGCGTAGTAGAATAGTGAAGTCATAATTACTTTTAGTAAGGATACTGTGCGGCCCACGTAGAAATTATGTAAAAAAATGAATGCAGCCCATACAAAGTGCTGAACGATAGCATGATAGATTGTACACGATGTTTTCTTACTGAGGAACATTAGCACAATGTATGAACGCTGCTTTATCAGCTAATTCACTCGGACAATCTATTTGGTTTCCACAATAAATGTAATGCTAAGTAATATGCGAGTGAGCCTGCACTGCGAGTTTTGGAGGGTTAGACAACTTGATATGATAGACGTCTACATAATTCTCAGAGTGTACAGTAAATAACACAATATCGATCTACCAATTCATGCCAACGTCTATTTCTACTACATTCACAATAAGCACATATTATGTTAACAACAAAGTACCGTACAACAGAGAATGATTTATTTTAGCACGTTGCAGCATGCCTTTACTCATGCTACCTCTGACGTGGCAATATTTATTAAGCTGATACCGGCCACGTAACCATAGTAAGTGTACTGTCAACACAAAACACTTTTTTGTAGTACATGCAAAATCTAAACTAAAACCAGTTGAACTTGACAAAAGCCCACCAGAGCGAAGCGAAGGTGGGCGGCTTTTACAACTTCGGCTTACAACACAGGACTGTACAATAGAGAATGTTTTACCCTGTAACATGCATCTCCTCATTGTAACTCTGACGTGGAAATAGTTAATTAAGCTGGCACCCCACGTAGCTGTACTACAGCAAATTCTATCACTTCCGGTATCGTGGTCCGACCATTCCAAAGGATTTGCTATAATTTTAGGGGAGAATCGCTTTTAGTGCCAGACACATCAGCGCGACGTTATGGCCGCGATAGACTCGGACACGCCTCCAACGCGCACATCTGTGTCTCTACGTGTATGCAGCACATGTGACCGATACCAAAGAGGACGTACGCGGTCAAGCCGCCGCCTTCCTGGTTCACACAATGCTGATGCTGAGGTAGGCCACGCTGCCGCTGCAGCACGTGCACATGGTGCTGCCTACTTGCCTCGCTGAAGTGGAGGGTTCTTGCCGTAGACCCTGCTGATGTTCCACCGTGGTGGACCGATCCCATGGCTCTGCTGTGCTCTTCAGTCCCAATTGAGTTCGTCAGTCTTGGGCTGCAATGACTGGTGTGTGGTGATTCGCGCCAAAACTCCCGCCAGTTTTTATGTTACCTCTCCAAAACGATTACAACGATTAAAAAGGGATATATATTTATACCAGTACCGGAAGTGAGAGCATTTACTGTAACAGTACTTCCAAGATACAAGGTAGATAAACTTTTGACATGCATACACTCAAAACTTAATAACAATTGAACTGGATAAAAAGCCCACCGGAGCGAAGCGGAGGTGGGCTGCCCTTACTACTGCAACTAACCACAAAGCCTCCCGCCGCGTAGCGGCGGCACTCGGCTAGTCCTTACCATCTACTACAGAGACCGTCCAGTGTGTATGTATGTCCGTCCGTCCGTGTGTCACGCGTGGCGACAAAATTAGGGTGGTCCACACATTTTAGCAGCCTTGGACGCCGCAGGCGGCCCCGCTGCCGAGCGAAGCGAAGGCGGCACCCCGTGCGTTTTAGCGGGCCGTAGGGCCGCCCAACTCTACAATAACTAATAACATTGCGAGTAGTGCAGCTGGCCGACGAGGCGAGCGAAACGGGGGCGACCGTATTACCCTCGCCGCTATATTAACTACTGTTATTAGCAACCTTTACGATATTAATGAGCGTAGCAGCGATATCAGGGTGAGTACAGTACGTTTGAGGCAGCGATAGCTGGGCCTGCCCTGTTACTTAGTACGATATCAATGTAGCGAGGTTGGTCTACTATAAACGTATAGCAAAGGGATAGCAGTGCATAGTTCGTTACAGCAGCACGTGGTCAGCGATAGGAGCGCAGCGTTAAGCGATAGCAGCACGTAGTAAGCGATCTGAACATATAATGAGCGATAGCAGCACGCAGTATGTGATATAAACATATAGTTAGCGATAGCAGCGCGCAGTATGTGATATAGCACATAGTTAGCGATAGCAGGGCGAGTACAGTTAGCGCAATGTATGCTATTTTATAGCACGTCTGCTCACCTAAGGTCTACGTTAATAGTTTAGGGATGGATTTCAGCGGTTTTGGCGTCTATCTTGCGAGGCATTATCTTATGTATGCATATATATCTTATGTATGTTGTGTTCAGCATAGTAACAAAACGATATTTAGTGCACACAACGTTAAGGTTACCCTGCCTGGGCATTCTATTGACCCGAATGGCAAATACAGTGGGCGGCATTATCATTGCGCAGTGTGTGCTTTGGTGATAGACTGCGAAGTTTGTTACATTTAGCATTTTTGGCTACTCTTGGTAGTGTGCAACTGCTATTGTGCGCCACGTAGTAGAAGAGAAAAGTCATGATTGCTTTTAGTAACAAACTACTGGGTTTATGACAGCCTACGTAGATGTGAGCGCGACCCACGTAGAAATTATGTTAGCATTAACGCAGCCGCAGCTCAAACACTTTGTAGACCATACAAAGTATCAAACGATAGCACAAATGATACACAGTGTTAATAAGGAAAATTAGCACTAAACATTATCTAAGTAAAAAAGAAGTGAAGCCCGCACTGCAAGTATTGGAGGGTTAGACGACTTAACCCCCCCAAACCGGAGCCCCAAAAGTATTTTTATATGCAGTATGCAGCATAATTAGTATTGACGTTTGTATATAAAGGGATCGGGTTGGCGGCAAGCGAAAGGCTGAGCTTTGCAAAAGTGTGTAGAGCGGTGCTAAAACTGTTGTATACTGCATATTGTTTGCCAACGCCACACAACTAAGCTGCATTATACGGTTTACCAAGGAAATGGACAGGGCACTGCCGGAACAGAACACGTGCCCAGCGGCACCGCACCTTGTCCTCATTTTCTAAAATTTCGAAAATCAAACTTCCCATACAATGAATCATATGCAGGTTGGGGTGTCACCCCTAGCTGGTAACGCGATCACACTTCACTGGCCCTCTTCAGCAAACTTGGAACCTGAAACCTGGAAAAAAAGTTCCAAGATGCAGTTTTTCGAGGTACTTCAGGTAAATTCACCTGGAAACCCAAACTTTCACAACATTCATTCTGTACATAAAATTTTGCAGTGCCTTCTCTCATTTTTATTTCCACTCCTTCCTACGCGTCGTTGGCCGGGCCGCGTGGCCCACGCGCGAGGACTGAGCGCCGGCGAGCGGCATGAACGCCTGCAGCGAGAGAGAGGGGAGAGACGTTCCCACTGCCTAGTGTTCACCAAGTAAGGAGTGCTTACGGCAAGCAGCGCTCGTGCCGTGGAGCTGCCGATCGTGTGCGGTCGACAGCGTGCACGCACCGCTCTCCGCTGAGAGATCGCAAGGCGGCGGGAGGGGCTCAGTAGGGCGTGTGGTGTTCGTGCTCGAGAGCTCCTGATGGCACGCGGGTGCCTGTGCGCGCAGAGCTCGTGGTGCTGTTATTACAGCAGAACGCGCCCTCAGTCGAGGCAGAGCTCTCTCCGCGCTGCGCCGGCGCACATACATCGTCGGTGGTGGTGTGGGCCACACGACCTACTATTCGATTTAAAAAGTTCCAAGCTTCAGGGAGCCCCAGAGCTGCCTGAAACTTTGTCACTCAAACGAGGGAATCTTGGAACATTTTTCGCGGTTTCAGGTAAAAAATGGTCATGCTGAAGGCACTTTTCCCTGGAACCGCGAACTTTCTTCCAGGTTTCAGGTTCCAAGCGTTTGCTGAAGAGGGCCACTGGCAAGGCAATCAAAGGAAACGACACTGATCGTTTTTTGTTGTATACAAATATCTAATGAAGTAACCATCCAGCATCAAAAGCTGCTTGGACATGCGTCTAGCCGTGGTTCGATGCTCATAAACTGGGGCTGTAGGATGCAGATCAAGATCGGCCTGCCCGAACATGATGACGGATGAGATGGACGTGGGCGAAAACAGGCGATTCAAGCTAGACCACAGTGGTAAACAGAGTGCTTACCGAACAAACAGCACGCATGCAATCAGCGTTATCCTGCATTATACTGTCTAACATCATGTTAATATGCAGCTTAATCACAACGGCAACGTGCGACAACTTTTGCTTGACGCAGAGAGTGTCAGGCAAAGTTCTACCACCATTGCACTCAGATGGTGTTGCCTTCGATAAGTATTCCATGTAGGGATCACTCGGGCGACGTCTCAGCAGTTCGTAGCAGCATCACGTACATGGTGCTGGGCCTTCATGAAGGGAAAATCAGACATCGTCAGCCGCACTTGTCCTGCCCACCCAAAACCCGTCATAAACGCATGAGCAACTTTCACGTTCTGGCACTTGGTACTTTGTTGCGATGAAAACAGGAACCGACATGCTACTTGACCATGGTACGCCCAGGAATCCTTTGGCCTAAGAACGTATGCTGTAGGAACTAAGTCGACTCACGGAACGCTCGGATAAATATCTTCGTTTTTCCATTGTGAATATACGCTGTTACTTGGAGGCTACCTAAACGGAATAGCTCTGTTTCCGTTGTCATCTTGCGAACTAAGATGTCTTTCCATCTCGTTGACACTCCGGGCAGTACCCAGATCGATCTTCATGTGATTCCTCACCAACACTTGATCGTTGCCCCTGGACGTGTTCAGACGTTCTTGGCAAACGCAACGCAGCTACGGCCCATCTTGGCGTCATCCGGAGCGCAGCGAGGCTTCATATCGTCAGTGAAGCCAATCGCGCTAGTCTCAGTCGTTGTTGTCTGCTACAACTTCTTGATGATCCTTCACGCCTGATCAACGGCACAGCGTATTCAGTGTAACATTCAGTATAAGATGCAGGTTACAACACAGTACAGTACATCCATGCACCATATATATAACATTCAACTTACCCGACGCGCTCAGGCACTTGGGTCATGATGAGCTTGTTGCGTCCGCAGTAGCAGGGATCTTTTAGTTGCAGCCGCGTAACTCCTCCCACTGACGTCCTCGGCGGCAGCGATACGAGCACCACTAGCTGCACACCGAAGGTTGCCTTAACCCGAGAAGAAAGTTTTAACACAGTCGAAGGATAGGAAAGGGTGTTGCTGGAGTACGGGTTCGAGTCAAGAACTGCACACAGAGCACATAAGCGCAGAGGCCTTTTAGCTAGCATAAACCAATAGAGTCATACGAATCGCGTGGGACTCACCCGACGGCTCATCGGCACGGACACGCCTACGCCATTGATGCTGTTTGCTGCGCCCTCAGACAGCAGGCAGAAGAAGTGGTCACCGAGCCCGTGTCCAGCCTTCCTCCAGCAAGCAATCACCACAGCAGCTAAGAGCGATCGTTCCCACAGCTTCTCTGTTGATGTGTGCCCCGCGCGCGCAAATTCTCGAATGAGGCGTTTTTTCAAAAGGCGGCGAGCGGTAAAGTCCTGAGCCACTCGTTTGAAGTGTCCCAAAAGCCTCTAGTATCATATGCAAATCTGTTGCAGTACGGTGAACCTGCTAGATTCCATATTTTAAATTTAGACAAAGTGTATGTCCTTTCCTATGTTGCAAAAGAAAGGCTTGAACAGAAACCCGACACTTTTTAAACTTAAAGTTTGTATACCCTTGTGTCGGGGGAAAGGACACCCATACAAATTTCAAGTCAAAAATCGCTTAAACTGAATATATTCAGTTTCAGTGGAAAGGCTATGCTGCATTATGCAGCATCCGGGTTGGAGGGGTTAATACAATAGCCGTCTACATATTTATCTGACTATAACGTCATTGACACAATATCGATTTATTTTCTACGACATCCACTACTATGTCAGATATGTACTCAGCGGCGACTTTGTTGTCGTGTTAACTAATTACGCCTTAGTATACCGGGTTTACGACAAAACACCGTACAATAGAGAATGATTTACTTTAGCACGCTCCAGCACGCATCTACTGATAATAAGCTGATACTGGCCACGTAACCAACTACTAAGAGTACTCTCGCCACTCTCACCACAAAAACACTTTTCTGCATGCACACCCTAAACTAAAACCAGTTAAACTTGATACAAGCCCGGCGGGTTTTGCAACTACGACTGACCACGGCTTAGAACAAAAGACCGTACAGTAGGCAATGTTTCACCCTACAAGGTGCATCTATTCATAGTAACTCTTACGTGGGAATAGTTTATTAACTTATATCAACCACGTAACACTGTAACACTATCAGAGTGTACTTCCAACATAAAACTTCTTTTTAAAAGCACCCAATCGATCGTTAACATTTAGAACTTAACAAAGCCCACCGAAGCGAAGCGGAGGTGGGCGGCCCTCACTACTGCAACTAACCACAAAACCTCCCGCCGCGTAGCGGCGGCGCTCGGCTAGTCTCTCCAATCATCTAAGACAGAGATCTGTCCGTCGGTCAGTCCGTCCGTCACGCATGGCGACAAAATTAGGGTTGTCCACATAAACAGCTGCCGAGCGCAGCGAAGGCGGCCCCGTCGCCGAAGGCGACCCCACCATACGATATTGCGGGGCCGCAGGACCCGCCTCAGCCTCTGTAGTAATTGCGAGTAGTGAAGCGAGCCGACGAGGCGAGCGGAACGGGTGCATAATAAATATGTATAATATAAGATTTGTCCGCTGCGTAGCGGCGGCGCTCGGCTAGTCTAAAGTATCAATTAGAACGACGCGCTGTCCGTCCGTATCAAAATCGTCACACTTATTCACTAAGTACGATTCATCCCGCTAATTCCGATTAGCTGCGGAGCGCAGCGAAGGCGGCACCCACTTGCAATCTAGCGGGCCCGCAGGGCCTGCCTAGCTACCTATTAACTAATAACACTGCGAGTAGTGCAGCGAGCCGACGAGGCGAGCGGAACGGGGACGATAATTTCTACTTCCGTAAACTTACCGCGATATTAATTCGTCTATATAGTAGTAGTAGGAGCGATACCCACGGTAGCAGGGCACGCCCAAGTATATAATAGCTAATGGCACTGCTAGCAGTTCGTAGTAGCAGCGAAACCTGGGCCCACACTACGCCTGAGTATAATAGTAGCGATGTTTGGTTATATAAAAACAGGCTACGACATTGATATAATTAGCGATATCAGCGTGTTGGAAGCGGTAGAAGCGCATAGTAAGCGATAGCAGTGCAAGTACATGGGCGGTTGATTAATAGTTTCAGCTAAGTTTACTGTAATATTTTTGAGATGAATGCGGCGTTTGACGTTCATCTTGCGATGACATATAACTGCATAGGCTGAAACGTGAGTCATTATATATTATGAGACAAGTTTCAATTACAATCAGTGATGTGTGATACTAACGTAGAATACCGAATAAGATACCGTCTACTAATGTTATAATGTACCCTACCGAGGCACCTAGGGTACTATATTCGATGGTATATTCCCGAGAGTAAAGGATGCTTCTTAGGAGGATCACTGAAATCAACAAGTGAACACGCAAGTTATAGTCACCATCAGCGCCAGTGAATTATCCACAGCAACGCGTCAACTCGTGGTTTTGATGAAATGGTACTTTATTTATTGGGGACTATATTTGAGGGTCCTGTATTCTTTTAGAGTACCCCCCGATAGGGTCCTTGTATTCGCAGGGAGCTCTAATACCGCACCAGACACTATTCGGTATTCTACGTTAGGGCTGGGATAGGAGAATTTTAGAATAAAACCTTTATATATATATATTATTATTAATATTTTACTTATTAATTCGGTCATCTCCTGCGCCTGCTTTGCAGCCGCAACATCTGCCCGGGCATTTGCCTTTAAGCTGTCGATCCCAATATATCAACAGACAATGCTCAACCAAATTAAAAAGGCGAACAACTGGCTGAGGTCTATTTCCAGCTAGTAGAATTGGCATGCTATTGTACAGTACAGCACAACTCAATTGTCCCTTTATTTCGCTACAGCCACTAGGGCTTCGCGAAGGCTGAGATAGGAGTGGTTAGCACACCTTTGCCCGCCATTGATAAAGCATAAGTACATGTATTTAATCGTTTGATACTGACCGAAAGGTAGTCCAAAGCAAATAAATCAATGTTCGTTATACCTGTACTTTGATAGTGCGACCGTACGACCTACGGGCATCTCCTGCGCCTGCTTTGCAGCCGTGCCCTGCTGCACCGCGGCCGACTTTCAAAGCGGAAACCGAAAACCGAACCCTGCGTAGATCTGTCTACGACTCGTCCAGACTGCAAATGCTCTTCTCACTTTGTCAAAACTGGGTCACCTCCATCATTCCCGAGATGTCGAGAACACTCGGTCCATCGACATTAATGTAAACTGACCATAGAACCTATTACCAGTTCATCACCAGTTTGCACGGAGGACAGACAGCGCGCAACATATTCCTGGTAGTGCAACGGGGTACACGTTGTACGGACAGCCCAATAGGGGTTAATTCGAGATATGTGGACCACCCAAGTCGTATTTAGTGAGCCAATACAATTTTCAAGTACAAGGTGCTTATATTTTTTTGGTTTTGCATCCAAATTGACAGGCTACACGGTTCAACACGCTAGCTTCATAAAATTAAAGATGAATACGTATTCGTATTTGGTTTTTTCCAGCACAACTTCAACTCGTGTCGACCAAAGCTTATCGGAGATTTAGTGAAAAGGCGCGGAAGCCATTTTTAAGGTATGTCCGGTGGTATACACAGACTCTGTACTGCACGGCGATGCGGTTCTATTCTAGTTGAGTAGCAAAGGCGATAGCAGAAAACCAAAACTGAGAATGTTGCAGTGGCAATTGTTACAAGGCGATCCCTACTTCGCGCTTATACATGCTTTGGTTTGGTCGCGGATAACTTGAAGGCGACGGCAATGAATGCCCCGCGCAAATCCACCCTCCGGCCATGCTTGGCAGCCGCAGCGCCTTTGGCTATCAGCGAACGTCGTACTGCCTGGGCACGTGACGTGCCGCTGGAGCTGCAGGTGACCACTGCGTTCGCCGCCACATCGAATGGCGGCGGCAAACCCGCGGCGGCGGCCGGTCTCGGCAAGAGTGTCAAAATAGAGAGAGGCATGCATGTGTGGGGAGCCTCGCCAATGCGGCGCCGTGGCAACGGAGTATGGTCCCTGAATAGTGGCTGCCACAACGACCGCAAAAGCAAGACGGGGGAGTCGGCGTTTCGGATGTGTATTGATCGATAGTATTGGACTTGAGCAAATTCCTTGATCGGGTTTACAAGAATACTCTAAGCGGATAATTCTTAAGAAAATTATCCGTTTTTTAAAAGATCAGACGTTGTGCCTGCTTTCGTTGTTTTCATTTTCGTTTCGGCTTTCGGATACGCGGTGCAGATGCTGCGGCTAGGAACGAGGCGCAGCAGATGTGCAAAATGTATCTTGGGTTAAACAACTAACTGTGGATAGCCAAAATCTGTTTTGCAAAATGCTTTTGGTTATGTATGTGCTGTTTAGATTCTGTGCGGTCGTTACCGCAAGGTGTTTCAGAGCAGGTAGCATTGGTGTTGCTAGAATCAAGTATTTACTGGTTTTTAATAAAAAAACTTTTTATCTTTCCATGAATGGGTTGTACTTCGTAGCCCTTAGGTTACTCTGCGTCGGCCAACGTCAAAGGTCCGACAGAAAACAGTGGCTTCGAATCCGCATTTGCCGTCGTGGTAAGTGTCGACTACTGCTATGCGGAACGCTGTGCTTTTAGTTACTAATGTTGTAACCGTTCTACCGTGTGTGTGTTTCTTTCTTTTTCTTATATCGTCAATCAAAGCTTGGAATCTGGCCGCCCACGCTGCTAGGTGACGAGGTAAGACCGCTGTGCTTGACGGAATGCCAATCTGGTTGGACCCAAGGATTTGCTGTCGTCCGCGACGACGAAGACGAGAACGACTTTGGTTGCATGCGTGATCGCTGTGAGAACGAGCCAAGAAATTAGCTACAACATCCTCGCGGTATTACAAAATTGAATAATAGACGTGATAGTTACCGCGTTGAGGCAACATATTGAATGACAGCGCTACCAGCCCAATCCTCTAGTTATTGATTCATACCAGTGTCATCGGTAGCACACTGGTTCAGGCTGCCCACGCATATAAACCTTTTGGAGGGGCCAGTGAGGCACCAGAGTCGTACCGGTTTCATAGAAATGTACCAGTTAGATGTCAAGAGGGGTCATCTTTTGACTTGACGTACCACGGATATAATCCTATTTGGTCTGTGATAGCAGCACTAACGTTGCTTCCTATCCCAGTATAAATGTCTTCATGCACACAAATTTCCCGAAATGAAAATACAGCTCTATAATTAGCTAGATGAGGCTGTATGCAGGGATTGATAGTAGATATTACCAGTAGTAGATTTATTTTAATATTACCGGTAAAATAATATTATTTTACTATAGTAATATTTTAATTTTCCCAGCTGATTTCACTTTACTATAGTAGATATTAGATTTTTCCGGGTAAAACTAGTACTGTCTGATTACTAGAGGCGTTTTGGCTAACGCACGGGGACGATACACACAGGCTGGAGCTTGCTTGGTTCCATGGCGGAAGCGGATTTGCTGCTCGGAGGCGAACGCGCCCTGCGGACGCGGTTCGTCGCACGGGACTGGTCTACGAGCTCTCTGTAGTGAGCGATTGGAGGCCACAAATTGCGGCGCTGTGTTTGGTCTCATTCTGCAATCTTCCAGCAGCTCTACAAGTCAACACCCTCCTTCCGACTCGCTCGCTCGACCAAGCTCGACCAAGATCGTCCATGAAGTGCGCCAGCTCCGACTGCTCGTTCGCCGATTTGGACCCAAGGACCCCTGCGTGATGTGCGGTCAGGGCGTGCACCAAATCTGCAGCAACAAGCTGTACGACGCAGGCAGCTTGTCGGAGCGCTTTTGCAGCGCTTCTTGCCTGTATCAGTGGAAGCCAGTGACTTCGCCCCTTCGATGTCCGACCTCGCGTCGGATGATTAATCGAGTCAGGGCTCAGCCCCGTCGGATTCGAAAGCGTCGTTGGTTCCATTGGCTCGGTCTGTCGAGGGCGTGTCGGAGACACCGATTGTGGACTTGACGCTGGATTCCCGCCTCCGACGGACTTGCCACCGTCGCAGACACCGGAGATCCTTTCGGCATCGCTATCAACGGTGGCTTCGTCGACGCTATCGCCGACGACACCGAGACCAGTGTCCTCGGTTGGTGTGGATGCATTCGGAGCCCCCTCGCGATTCGTCACCACCGTCAGGACCGCGGCCGTCATGACGTGTGGGAACTTGCCCATCAACTGGACGAGCCCTACGTGAGTTCGGAGAACAACGATGCAGCGGCTTTCACTCATGTTTGCCTGCTATGTGCCCAAGAGCTCACTCGCAACCCGTACGCAAGCCCCACTGCGTGGGAAGGCGCCTTGCATCGCTGGAAGCACACATCCAATGTGAAGGCGCACATGGTGTCGGCTCATGGCAATCACCGACTGGGGAAGACGGAGGCGTCAAAGAAGTTGGAGACGGCCGTCCGCCATCTTGATGAAGCTATCAGTCGTGAGGCAGCTTTTGAGAACAAGCGAGCAGCCTCGGAGAAGGTGGACGATCGCGCTTCGAAGTGCAAAGGCACTATTCAACGGTACTGGGTGCCATCGCAACGTGAGATCGGGATCTTCATTGCGCAGTGGTTAATCAGCGCTGGCATGCCCCACCACACGGTGGCAACCGAAGAGTTCAAGCTGCTCATTCAACGGCTGACGGGGTGACTCGGGTGCTACGATTCTTGCTGCCTCTACCTTTCGAGACTTGTTGTTGGCTGTCTTCGCGAAGTTCTGCAAGATGACGAAGGGCTTGCTGATGCGGGAGTTCAAAGCGGCACTGGGGCTGCCGTTCCTGAACCTTCACCATGATGGATGGACGACTGCAAATGGAAGGGTTGGAGCTACGGGGACTTTGGCGTCGTTCTTCGATTCATCGTGTACGTTCCTCGAGGTCGCACTTCTCCTCACCGTTGGGCACACTTCTCATGCGTCCGCGGATGTCCATAAGATGATCTGTTCCCGAATGAAGAGCGTGTACGAGGTGGACATCGATCCGATGATTTGTTCACGATCTCGGATACCACGGCCAGCCCCCACAAAGTTTCCAAGCTCTTTGAAGATTCGCAACCGACCGACTACACGATGCATACGCTGAATTTGTGCTTGCAGTACGCCTTGGGCATGCGCGGGAACAAGGAGACCGTCGAAGTCTTCGACCGCAAGACCAACTCCCGCAAAAGAGAGCAGCGCTACGTCACGGTTGGTGGTGTGTTCGAGGAAGGCCGCGATCTCGTGAAGCGTGTGCGTGCGCTGAACAACTACTTCAGCACGGAACAGCGCTGCAAGCGCTTAGAAGCCGTACAAAGCTTCTACTGTCTGCCGAATCTTGCGCCAACCCTGGACTGCGATACACGGGTCGCTTTCACAGTGAAGCTGTTTCAGCGCGGTATCCTGAACTACTCTGCGTTCTGCGGCTACTTCCAGAACCCAGAGAAGTACGACGACGCCACGGTGTTCACCAAGTTGACCATGGACGATTGGCACCTCATGGCTGAAATGGAGGCCGTTGTTGGCTCGATCGCTGACCCCGCCCGGATTGAAGTGCAGCGCCATGATCTCGTGTCGTCGGAGCTGATCGCCCTACTTAAGTTTGCAGCAGACCGCCTCTACAACAGCGTCTTTCAAGTGTACAATTTGGATGCTCCGCGAACCACCACGACGACCGTCTCATATTTCCCAAGGTGCGCGGTTGCTGCTGGCGAGCTGAGCCCGCTTGCGCGCACGTGTTTGGCACGTCAGAAAGGCCAAGTCAACATGCGCATTCCGCTCGCTACTGCGGAAACGGTGCTGATCCTTCTACTCTATCCTCGCACCAAGTTCTCCGTGGCATCACTTATTCAACACTCTGGTGAAGCTGGCGAGAAGAGTGGCGTAGCTACAGACGGCAAACCAGCTACCAATGAGAGGGGCAGAGATGCAGACAACGCGCGGCTTGAACAGACCATCGCTGCGGGAAACAAGCTTCTCTATGATGCGCATCGTGAAGTCTACTGCAAGCTCAACGCAGGCTCGTGTGGTGGTGACGAAGAAGCTGCCAATGTCAGCTCACCCAACTTCGATCTAGTTCCATCCGTGGACGACGACAAGGTCATTTGCGGAGCTCCGATCGCGGTAACCAAGCCCACCACCACTTTGAAGACGATCCAGCATGCTCAAGCAGATAAAGTGGTGGACGAGTGGCTGGAGTACACGGTGGACTGGGTGTCGGTGGCGTGCCGTTACTCGGCAGACGAGAACAAGTCCAAGGACGACTTTACGCCTCTCATGCTAGTTCGGCGCAATGGAGTTGTCTTCTGGCGCGTGGAAGCTGTCTGCGAACATGTAGACATCCTGCGCTGGTTCCGTGAGTCCGCCAGTGGGAGGTTTCGTTCCATTTCCGCGCTTGCACGGATCTGGTTGGGGAGAGCTCCATCAAACGCTTCTCAAGAGCGTGTTTTTCGACGGGGGGGGGGGGTCGGGGTTCGTGATGAACAGCCTTCGTACGAGGGCGGACAATTTGCGCGCTGAGATGCAGGTGCTGTTGAAGCACAACAAGAAGGAGATCCGTCGTA
The DNA here is from genome assembly GCA_024211575.1 of Phytophthora melonis. Classification (NCBI taxonomy): domain Eukaryota; phylum Oomycota; class Peronosporomycetes; order Peronosporales; family Peronosporaceae; genus Phytophthora; species Phytophthora melonis. The sequence goes on along the minus strand of JAMXKT010000037.1, from coordinate 3,892,372 downwards.
TGGAGCTAAAGAGCAACAGCGCGTGATGATCATCATCGACATAGAGGACATCGGTGGTCGACATGGAGGACATCCGGTGGTCGACATGGCTACAGTAGTAATCTAGATTACTATAGTACTATTAATATAGTATTCTGGATTGCTCGATTTGGCTAATATTAGAATAGTAGAATTGATTTGGGCCCAACTATTTTACTATAGTTATTTAGGAAGAAAATCCCGTTACTATTAATCCCTGGCTGTATGACTTGAAAAAGGAATTCGGTATTGTGCTTTGCAGATAAAATGTCGCCCCATTTATGGCTTCGATCGAGGAAGGCCGGTCCGAAATCAGGGCACAAAACAGAGGTAGTAGCATGGGTGACCTCGATATATTATAGATCGGATCGAATTGCGCTTTGAAAATGCCAAAGGGATCAATTTGCGGCCTCGCTCAGCTTAAATCCACCAGGGTATCGACCTCAAGAACTGATCTGGCTTGTCATAGCTCGAGTTGTTGGCCAGCTTAAATAGATCGATATGTCCCATTCTTTTCATTCGTTTTATTAAATCGATCTCGATTTATTATAACTGGAGGAGCGCTCAAGTCAAAACGTTACAGAACGTTTGCAAAGCACAATTATATATATATCTGGCGCCCTTACCGACTAAATACGATCCCTTAACTATGCGGCACCCTGCGCACTTTTTTAGAGGGCTGGCAGAATGATGTCACGTTTTGACGTAAGATTTGTATTGGGCAAGTCACGTGGGGTAAGCGAATCCTCATTATTACAAGACCGTGTGTGGACCACACGCCGCCGAGCAAGCGAGGATGCTGGCCCCTGTAGACTTTAACTTTCGTAAGGAGCCCCGCTCGCTGGTCTCCGCTTGGTTTGTATGACATAATATATACATAAACTCAAATTGAAACTAAAACAAAAAACCCTCTATGCTTACGTGAAGCTAAAAACCAATATCCTTTAGTTACACATAACATATTAGTTATATTGATTTTGGACAACTCTATGCGACACTGATCGGAGCCTCTGGAAAGCAACCTCTCTTGATTATTAAGGGGAGTCGAACCTAGTAAAAAACGTGATGATTTGTGATGCGATTTCCTGTTAATTTTCAAAATCATCCACCTCCGAAGGTGGTCGATTTGAGAAATCATCATGATGAGAGGAATTACGCAATTCAGGCCGTGGTTCAGGTGGAGGAACACGTTCTGTGCTGAAAAATAGAATGGATCGTATTGGTCCAAATCGTAACGGTACACAGTACCATTTGGGGGTTTGCGTTCCGACACACTGTAGTTCAGCCTTCGTGAACAGAGGTGTTCTGGTTTGAGCACACGCGTGCTAGAGAAGTCTGACTCTCAAATACCATTCATTTCGTAGCTTCTGAGCTACTCTATGGAGCCGGAAGCTGTTGCTATCGCCGTGCTGCTGCTTAGTGCATGTGCTGCAGCTCTATCGGCAGCCACAATTGACAAGCGGAGCTGTAGACGAGTGCCTTCCGCTGTTTCTACTTTCTCTACCACTACGTTTGAGGAGGCAATGGCTGCTGTTGACACTGATGGTTTCATATGAAGCTACGGTATGATCGCGCGTCGTTCTTGCGCCTTTATCGGGAGGTGCATGCTGCATACAACCGCAAGCCCACAGCCAACAGTACCCTGGTAAAGTAATCTGCCTTAACAATGATGTACTTTCGCAGGGCGGAACCATGGACTCGGCGGCCTCGGTGCTGGGAATATCACGCCCTTGCGCAGTGGTCTACATCAACAACTGCATTGACGTCCTCAGTTTCATGGCTGCCAAGCACGTGGATCTGCCCAACGCAGGTGAGGTGGAGGTGGTGGAGGCTGGCTATTTAAGGTGGCAGGCTTTCCCGGACTGTTCGGGGCTGTGGATGGAACGCTCATTGCGATACCACGCCCTCACGATTTTGAGGGCTGGTATTGCCGCAAAGGCTTCCCTGCCGTAGATGTACAGGCCATTGTTGACCACCGCGGGCCTTCAGATCTATCTCGATACGGTCAGGCTCTAATAATGACCAGTCTTTGTGGAATGGATCTGGTGTCCGAAAGCGGTAAGTTCATTTACGCTTTATTCTGACCCATATTAATGTATGTGCTACTGTGTACCAGTTTACCCGACTTCGTTCCTCCTGGAAATCACTTACTGGCGGACGCTAGCTACAAGATATGAGGCCGCACGCTGACCCCGTTCCCAGCGTTTGAGGTCCTTGCCGACCGTCGAAAGCGCGTCTACAACAGGCTCCACTCGCGCACTCAGATTGCAGTAGAATGCGCCTTTGGACGTCTCAAGAATCGCTTCCTAATCTTACTGGGGATGCTGGAGCAGAAGACACCAGAGCGTATTTGAAGGGTAATCCAAGGTTGCGTGGTGCTACACAATATGCTCTTGGCTGTACAAGATGACTACGTGACGTTAGGCACTGACCCGCTCCGTCCCGAAGCGCACCACCGTGACGAAAATGGAGGGCTTACGGTGTCTGAGCAACCCTTTCCACACCGTTTAGGAGCAGCAAAACGAAACGATCTACCGACAATTTCGTATCTTAAGCTAACGCAATAGAAACAAAAATGTTTGGAGAAAAAAACAGTGTTACTTCTTATTCCTAGTAACCACCGAGCTCGAACTTACGCCTGGCCCTTAGCACTAAGCTGCTGAAGCCGCTGCAGCTGTAGCGCGTGGAACTGGCGCGTTTCCTCGTGCTGACGTTGCAGTGTAGCCAGTAGATTTCTAACTGTGTCGCCCGTCGAGGCACCAGCAGTCAGCACGCTGCTATCGCCTCCATGCCAGTCTGCATGGCACCAGCCAGGTTTTCGATGGGCGAAGGCTTGCCGCGACTCGCAGTAGTTGTTGACTCGTCTGCCGATGTAGCTACTGCACCACCGGTACTGTGACAGGGTCACACAGCACAATGCACAGAGGAAGTGCGTGTGGATATTACTATCCAGGCGAACACCAGTTCGCCGGTTCCCGGCCTCATAGGGAACGGTTTGGTACAAAGGAGTAGGTTATAGGACTGACTGTATTTTGGTAGATGTTAACTTGGTCGTAATACAAACTACAAGTTAACTATACAAAATCCCACACAAACTCAAATGGTTGGCTTGCGGAGCTACTGGTACCATGGACCATGTACTCGGGAGAGTGACACTCTTCATGTAATGGGTACACTTGATTGTACCCCGTTACATTCTCTCCCACTTATCTGAGAATCACATCTGATTCTCCAATCAGCTTCAAGAGAATCCGAACACCCAAAGGTCGGATTCTCGGGCGCCGTCACCGCAAGGCTGGCGCGCCTCATTGTCATACCCACAGTGGCTTGTGCCCGCGGTGGGCACCCCGCGCGGCATCCCCCTGCCCTCGGCGACGTTGGCCGCAAAGTCAACGCCTCTAGTAGCCGTATCCACAGCACTAGCAGGCGCAGAGTGCCTCGGCACGAGATGCATGTACCTCCAAACTTGCGGTTCCTCTCGCAGACCACCAGCAGTTGGCGTCAATAGGTCCTTGGGCCATGCGGGTACGTTCGTGCGGCGGTACCTCCCGCAAGGGACGGCCCCTTTCCAGTCAGCGCGTAGCGTTACCACAGAGAGAGTTGTGCGGCTCCAGTCATGACAGCGGTCCGACAGGCCCCCGCTCCGTCACGGCGAAGTGTGTCGGTCGTCCGAGTTCATCGGCACGACCCATGGGCAGAGGTCAAACGTTGACCAAAGCCAAGAAGCATCCGGCTTCATCGTCGCCATGGTCCTGGGGACTACGGCTGCTGCTGCAGCTAGCTCATCGTTCAGAGCTACGCGGCGGACTTGTCCAATGTCCTGTCCCGCGTGACGGCAATTGTGTCGCCGACACTGAGGTGTCTTCCATCGACACCAAAGCACCGCGATGGCACTTCATCACGGTGCGGGGTACACTGACCTCCATCACCAGCGATCGCATCATGCGTCGCGGCGACCAGGTCGGTGTGCACACAAGGCCGCATGGCAAACAGTCCATACCGGTCCTCACAGTGTACGGGGGTACCACCTCATACACCAAAGGCATGTCGTGTACCACATGCACCACGACTGCCATAGCGCCACGTGCACGACAAGTGCCGCGTGCACTGCGAGTACCTCGCGTACTCCAAGTGCCCCGCGCACAGTGCGCGTCAGGTGCCACGTGCACCGCAGCTACCTCACAGACAGTATGTGCCACGTGCACCGCAGCTACCTCACAGACAGTATGTGCCACGTGCACCCGTATGGCTTCGCGCTCTACAAGCGCGGTATGCACCGCGCTAAGTGTGAATGCCCGCAAAGGCAACACGTTCGGGCTCACCCTGCGTGGGCAACACCCATGCTCCTTGCCGCTGACTAGACGTGCCGCGCCCAGCATAACCACAGCGTTGAGCTTCAGCATGATGCTGATAGCTAACTGGCCGGTAGACGTACCGCGTCCAGTGTAGCAACAGCATCAAGCTACGACATGGTGCTACGTACACATGCCTTCGTCTGCGGACCAAGCCGCAGACTGGCTGCCATGTCCTCACCCGACATAAGCAGCCTTCGTGCAGCGAATGTGCGCGCCCGCTTCGGCCCAGCAGTGGCAGTGACCACTGCCAACGTTGCTGGCCTTCGGTCATCATGACCATGGGACCTGAACAGCGGTGCAACAGATCCGGCACCTTCGTGCAATACTTCGTTAGTGTCTGCACCATGCAGCCACTACACTGGCTTCTACGACGAAACAAGTCTCATGCCAGAGACCTCGGGAGGAAGGGCACTTCCGACCCCCTCCCCCACTTACGATTAGAACACCGGCGGGTCAGGCGGCAGCCGGCCGCCTAAACTCGTTCCGCCCTGCAACGCCAAGTCGCTATACTAGCAGACTCTGGTGGCGCGAGAAGTTACCCTGCTTGGGCTCCGGGTCAACATCGTTGAGCAAGGCTTGGTATCTACCAACCGGTATGCAGTTTGAGTCTGCGTGACTTGACGTGGTACTCTGTTACCCACGTCTGCGGGTGAAGACACCCGTGACAGCGTACGACTTCTCCTTCCTTGAGAGTAGCTGCATCGCATGCACGCATACTCAGACTATGCCATCTCGGCACGAGTCCTGGACACTTGCTGCCTCAATGCCGACCAGTGGCCGCGGCCTTCGCAGCCAGACCGATCATGCTCCTGCGTGTGGTCAATTGAGGTGGTGCCCTCCGACAGACACACTCCAGTTGTGATCGACCAAGCTCGCTGAGTCGGAGCGACGCAACATGCATCGCCGCAGGTACGACATGTACCCAAGCCACGTCTACTGTGCGCATGGCCACATCGACACCCAGTTGAACGTCATCCATGATGACCGGGTGCAAAGCCCTTGGAGGAAGGAAGTGCTTCCGAGCACTCTTCCCCCGCTTAAAATCAAAACCATGCGGAGCCTCCAAGAGGGTCGCGCGGCTATGACATCGTGACGGTGTCACGAGCCTCTTAAACGCCGTGTGGCCAGTCGCCACGCGCGAGGAGACACCAGTGACCTGATCACAAGTCTTGGCCATACGGACAGTACGTGGCACTAAGTTACCCACGCAGGGAGACGCTTCGAGTGACTCCTTCAGGCTCATGCAGAGCCTTACCGCATCGTGTGGAACTACGTTACCCACACAGGAAGCGTGTGCAGCGCCTTCCTCATCAGTTATGGTCGGAGTGACCTGGTGTGGCACTTGGTTACCCACACAGGAAGTGCATCGTGCACCTTCCTCATCAGTTTAGGTCTGAGTGACCGTGTGTGGTACTTGTTTACCCACACAGGAAGCGCGTGCAGCGCGTTCCTCTTCAGTTTAGGTCTGGGCGCCCGTCCGTGGTACTTGGTTACCCACGCCAGAGATGCCTTGAGTGGCCTCCTCAGCATTACATGCTCTTGTGCAGAAAATAAGTTACCCGCTAGTCCGTGGTCCTTGGTTACCCACCTGGTGGGGTCATGCTCACAACTGGGGTCTCAAGAGACCGTACAGTCACCGATGGATCCAGTTGTTGCAGTTGCTCAATGTGCTGCCGTCCGATAGCAGTCGGTCCGCACCGGTGTCAGAGCAGAATGGCACAGAAAGTACCCCATTCAGTTGGATAGACTTCTCTTCGGAAGGTAGCCACTCACGCAGACGCTCAAGTCTGGCAACGCTCCGATTATCCCCGTCGCTAGAACGCTGTGCGCGAAGCTTACGGCGGATTTCAGCTTTCTGATCATCGGATGCAGTCGGGCATCCCGACAACCAATGCATCACACTGTAATGAGGGCATGGCGTGGGCGGCACCTTGGCCCGCTCAGCAGCTGTTTTCGTACGCGGCCGTGGGCTCGAGCTACGCGATTCACTGGTGAACCTGGGCTATTTAGCTGGTTGCTTGTTCGGGCCTCGTGGGGGCGGACGCTCACTGTTTTCATCGACTCTGTCGCGCTTGTTGCGCTTCTGGCTCTGAAATGCGGGCTCTTGGTCGAGGGCCTTCTCCTGCACAAGATCGTGCAACAGAACCTCGTCTTCCTTTGCTTTGCGCGCCTGGAAACGGGTCGCCCGCTGCACTTCATCGGGTAGAGCTTTGACCTCTAACGACGCGATCAAAATGCGGCAAAGTTGCTGCCTACCATCAGAGCCGGTGAAATACTGGTTCCAACCGTGCTCGTCAATGATATCGTGGCACCGTTTGAAATATTGTATCACTCACGTCAGTTTCCGACATGGCCATGTGTAACTGCTCACGCATTTCCGCGTCGATGTCGGACCCATCATTGGGTTTGACGCTGGCAATAATCCTGTCAACCTCCGCCACAATATGGTCGTCGGTGACGTTGGAGATCGAGAGGTGCCAACGAAGGAGGCACCACATGCGCAGCAACCCCTCATCGAAAGTATTCTTGATCGGCACAACGAGATCGCCCGTGTAGTCATTGGCGCGACTCCGAATCGTATCCTCGTACTCTCGGCGCTCCCGACGCCACTTCACCAGGGCTGCCTGAAAGGTGCTTGTCAACCGGGGTGGCAGAATAGGCGTGAGGATCGGAGCGCCAGCACGATATTGGTCGTCCTCACTTGGAGTCGAATTGTTCGACCTGGCCTTGGCCATCTTCGTGGTTCAAAGCAGAAAACTGCTAAAGAATTCTTTGTAGTGTCTACAGGGAAGTGGAAGACACGCTAAGGGAGACGGCGAGACTACCGTAAGTTTTAGCCGTAAGTGAATTGCCAAAGGTAAAATAGCAAAGTGAATCTGGCACGAACTACTACTAGCGCTGCGGCTCCTGCTAACCAGTGACGCCGCAGCAGTAATCTAGCTTATAAGGTAGCTCGGTAGTCATCAAGATTTCCGTTATAGTCCATTTGATTTCTGGCTGGGCATCAGCTTTTGAGTTATGCCCAGCACTTGTCATCTTACTTTGCGTTATGAGTAAGGGACATGGTCGCAGCCATCCCGCCTGCAGTGATTGACTGCGGCCAATGGTGACACTGCTAGCTGACCGACCGGACATTATCATCCACTACAGACTGGCAATTACTGTGGAAAATGTGATTGCGATTTGTAATATTGCCAAAAGTGTCAATCACAATTATTTATTGTTTCGCGATCTCAATCGGCAATCCCTTTCCCATATTGTTCCTAGTTTGAGCCTTTGCTAGCGATCTGATCCCATAGAGGAATATGCAACTTCAAGCCTATGGAATCGATTCTAGCTCCTAAAAATCTTTCTGTGTCGTCTGCTGCTTTAAAATGCGGACATAAGGGTCATTGGATGCCTGGACGGGGTACGATGAATATTAGACCACCATTGCATTTTTCCAAGGTATTTGAAGGGTAACATACATGTAACCGAATAAGCAAATGCCTTAATGTGATAGCGCCGCCAAACATGTGAAGCTATTGGCCGGACCCCGGGGTCCCGCATCATGTACCGATGGCGACTGGATTTTTTACTTTTATCGGCGGGGCAGTGCTAATATATAATGTTCTGACAATTTTGTGATAATTTTTTGAGTTTAGCTAAGCTTAGAGCTCATTTCACCTGCACACATCTAGCATCCAGTATGAAGTCTAGGCGAACTGGAGGTGCAAAGTTTCCTCGGCGCAAAGGTGATATTGATATTTTCGTGACCGCAAAGCTGCTGCATTCGTTCGTTCTGTTAAGTGCTTTGGTGAAGATACGAACAAGCAGATTCAAGCTGACTGCTAGAAGCTAGCGCCTAACACCAGCAGCGGCATCGAGCACGCAAAGTCGCGAACTCTGCAGCTCTGTGCAGCTCGAGAGTCATTACTACAAGAGATACATAGCATACATAGCACTTAGATTTACCGAATATACCGGTTGCTTATGACAGCTGGCGGGGCAAGCGGGGACACCTGGGTCCCGCCAAACGCTTCAAGTATAAATACGAAGGTAGCAGAGGAAATACAAGCGAGAACTTAGATTGCAATCTTTTGTTTTTGAGATTGTTGAGATTGCAATAATCGATTGTTCCAGATCTGAGCCGTCAACCAATAAATAATCTATGTTTCCACAGCCTTGATTAAGGAGCCCAGGCTAAGATAAGCTCAAGATGCTGTAAAACCTCTTATTGTGCACAACCCTCAAATAATACCCCACCTCTCATTTTTGATTACTTTGGGTGAGGACTTACAACAATGCCCCACCCTCTAATAGCGCCCCACTCTTCACTGAAAACTTAGTACCCGCTCTAACATTGGTGCTCCCCCATTCAAAACATGTTAAAGAAAGGCTGTACTTGAAATTTGGATAGGTGAAAAAGTACACAAACCGTCTCTCAACCGTATCTCGGAACAAAGTCGATTCGGCTGACCAGTTTATGAGACCAAATGCTGCTTATCAAGCGTTGTTCAGGAAACCCGTAGAGCCCATGCTTGATGTAGCGGATATGAATATGGCCCTTTCACTGGGAGTGGGTTTTCTTTGCTGCAAGACGCGTGCACAACGGCTACGAATGCGAAATTGTGTCTTGAACTAGAGAGTGAAACGCGTGACACGCAAACACCTGCTTACTTAGTTACGCCGTGTCTACTCTACCTGTACGTAGTGTAGCGTACGCATTTTTCAACACTCCTTCATCCTCGTGATATGGCTTCGGCAGTCGCCATGGACACTTTCCTCTCCACGGCTACGGACACGGTCAACTCTTTCTTGACTACGCCTTCTACAGCAGCGGCGGGCACATTTCCATTACAAAGACAGTAAATAGCACGGAGGCATCTTGACTTGGCCTCCACCCGCAACCCAGCGCGAGGGAAAACTTATGTACTGGCCATGGTCGGGGTGGATACGTCGACCTTTCTTTCTGCCGTTGGCACCCCATTGAGTACCAAATTGGACCAATCGACCAGTTTATGGACTTTTCATATGCTTGATATCAAGCATGTGGTAACATATGGCGGCCATATCGTAATTTTCACATGCTGCTTATATCAAGCCGTAGTGACGGGGGGGGGGGGGGTAATACTCGGGAATATAAAGTATCGCACAGTTTCCTGGGCAGTATATTGAATGTAACTCAAGCGATTTGCATGTCAACGAAGGATAAAAGCTGATTTTGGAATCGATTCTAGATGGATTTCTTAGCTTTTAAGCTTAAAAGTTGTTAATCGACGGTCTTAGGTGGTGTCTTTTTAATCAGGCACTGCTCTTTTTGCCAGTACTGTAACGGGGTTACACGCACAAGTGGCTACAGCCACTTGCAACTCTAACAGACGCGATGTCTGTTAAAGGTTCAAACACTTCCTTGGCCTTGGTATACGTTACATCAAGGGCCACATTCACTTACGATCACCACGCCGGGTGGTCCATAGACATTTAGGATTCCTATTGGCTGAAAGCAGCATCTTTTAACCAATGAGCGACATGCATAGCAAAGGTATTCTGCCAACCAGCCGTTGGCAGATTCCCAACTTAGAATATTACATTTAGAGGAAGTCAGAAACATAAAACAAAAATAACAGTTCTCATTTTAACCCAAAAACAATATTTGGATCGTTTATTTAGATTAATCTATACTCGGAGGCCCGAGTATAATTAACTCTAGTTTAAACTAAGCTACGCTTCCTCATACACGAGCGCACACGTGTAAGCAGTTGTAGTGAGCCAAGGTAGGCCCACTACACCTGGTAGCACTTTGTAGTCCGTCCAACGACCGACTAAGTTGAGTTCGTACGTTACCGCACGAACACAGAGCCGAGAACCTTCCCATGGATACCGAAGTGCCCATGGAAAGCTCCACGACGCCTGCAACCCATGTTGTACGCGCTGACTATCCCCACCTGTCAGACCCAGAGTGGGAAGCCCTCCAACGACTGTCAACAGTCATTGGTGAGGCGGCTGTAGCTACGATGCTGCGTACGCTAACGCCGACAGAGCAACACGGTGTTGCTCTGGGCTTCATCATGAGGGAGCAGCGAGATGCTGCTGCCAATACCGCGGTGTCGTCGGGGACGACACCTCGCCCACAGTCGCTGAAGCTCAATGTGAGCAACTACGTTGGAAGAGAGGGTGAACTTCTCCTCCGTTGGCTTGTCGAACTCGACACTGCCATCGCGGCTCGACGTATCGTCGACCCGTTGTCGAAGGTCGCGTTCGCCATGTCATGTATTGGCGGACGTGGAAGGAGCTGGGCGTATGGACGCCGGCTCTCCGACCCTACGTCCTTCAGCACGTACGAAGGCTTCAAGGAGGAGCTCAGACAGGCGTTTGAGCCCCCGCAGAATGAGTTCCGGTCGAGAGCTGAGTTCCTCGACCTGCAGCAGGGCAAGCATGATGTCCATGCTTACGCCCAGAGAGCACGGTACTTGGTTTCGAACATCGTGACCAACCCGATTGACGAGGCGACCAAGGTCGTCCCGTTCATGTAGGGGTTGAGAGATGGGCCTGTGAAGACCTATCTCTTCCGTGAGTATCCAAATACTCTCGAAGCTGCAATCACTCTTGCGATGCAGGAGGAGTTTAGCCTGCGACAGGCTAAACTGCATGCACACGTACCGAGGCCGCAGCCACGCCCGGTACTGAGGGCGGGAGGACCAGAACCAATGGACCTCTCGAGCGCTGCCACTGCTGGACCCCAGCAGTCGCAAGGAAACAATGTGCGATGCTATCGTTGCGGTAGGATCGGTCACTTTGCTCGAGAGTGCACAGCCCCCGTGCACCAGCAGGGTGGTTATCGCGGCGGTGCCGGGCACCGTCGCAACCAAACAAAAAACGCTGGACGCCAGTAGGCGCGGGGTGCTCTACTGGTAATGCGGTTCCGCGTGTCAACCTTGGACACGCGACACTGAGGACTGCAGCCCCCAGTGAGGTTAACTCTTACTGCAAGAACCAAGATGACAGGCCTGACCTTGTCATCCTGAATGTGACGTCGATGAGAGCAAGGGACTCTCATCGTGCTCTGGTAGATTCTGGCGCGTCGAAGAACTTTGTTCGACTACGAAGTCTATCAATGCTTGACTTCGAGGATTTAAAGCTACCTCGAAGTCTGTTGGAAGTACGTTTGGCGGCAGGTGTCGTCGTGAAGACCGAGAAGCGCATGGTACGCGTGCGCTTCACGTACAAAGGTCGAGTGTTTGTCGAAACCTTCATCGTCCTGGATCTGGACGATAAGTTCGACATGGTATTGGGCATGCCGTGGCTCGCACGGCATGATCCGGTAATCGATTGGGAGAAGCGCACTTTCGTGCGCTTCGGTCGCGACGGTGGAACAGAGAGCGATGGCCCTGTTACCACCACACACGCACCAGCTGGTGCGCGCGAATCTCCAGTCGAGACAGCGCCTAAAGCCGCTGTCCCGGAACACCCTGGACGCGCACGAGCGCGCGCGAGAACACATAGCGTCGGCGTCGCCGCCGACGGCTAGTGAAGAAAATGTGTTAACACCCGCTTTTCAGTGAACCAAAAGAAGTCTCCGGCATCGAGCGGCGCGGATGACACAAGCGAGTCACACGCGTCAGCCTCCACGGCTGACGCGAACCTGATTGGATCAGTTTTGGCCCGTAATGGAAGCCAAGGTGGCGTAATGCCGTCGACTCCGGGAGTCGATGGCTTGGATGAATTCTATTCGTCGGCTCGGGAGCCGACGCACCCTCCGTAATGGGGGTCTCCGCCAATGGAAGGCGTCGAGGTATTGAAGTCGCGTCGGTTCCGGGAACCGCCGCTGCGAAAAGACATTTCGCGTCGACTCCGGGAGTCGACGCACCCTTTGTAATGACAGACTCCGCCAATGATAGGCGTCGAGGTGATGATGGCGTGTCGGTTCCGGGAACCGACGCTGCAGGCGGTGCGGACGGTTGCAAACGTCCCGCACCGGAAAAACTTGCATGCTGTCTGCAGCCGGGCTGCACGACGAAGCACCGCGCGACCAAGTCGGGCTTGAAGTCGCTCGCCCGCCCGCGGGAAGTACCCGCCGGCGGAATAAAAGAAGAACACCCGTCCACGGCTGGGCCTGGACGAGGTCAAGGACCATGCGGAGCCGGGCTCCGCAAGACAAGAAGACGGTGCATGCGAAGGTCGCTGCGCAAGTCTCGGCCCGGGGCCGAGACGCTACAAGAAATGTCTGCCGGGCAGACGAAGGCTGAGAAGCCGAACGTCGAGACGTTGAACGTCTTGACGCGTACCTGTGCTGGGTTCCGGCACAGGGAGATGACCCTCGCTAATCCTCCGACGCAAGCGTCAGAGTTGACTTCGCTTCCAGTCATGAGCTGGAAGCGCTTCGCGCGTGACTTGCACGATGGACGCATCGAGCAAATATGCATTCTCTCGGACGCCGAGAGAACGAAGAGCGAGAATGAGGAACTGAGGCAGTTCTTCATGGAGAGCACCACTGAGAGTGAATACACTCTCAGTGCCAAGACGAAGAAGGAACGCTTTGAGGAGCAGAGCTGGGACTCGCTGAAGGCGAGCCCCTACTACGAGATTCTACGGGAGTACGCGGACGTACTTCCGGAAGAGATCCCTGCGGAGCTTCCGCAGGACAAGGGCATTCAGCACGAGATCGATCTTGTGCCGGGCACGAAATACTGTGTCACGCGGCAGTGGCCCCTGCCGCGAGAGCAGGTCAAGGCGATCGACGACTTCTTCGAAAGTCGTCGCAAAGCTGGACAAGTGCGGGAATCGAAATCCCCGCACCGTGGTCCGACGTTCTGTGTCAAGAAGCCACAGGGCGGCTGGCGCATCGTTCATGCGTACAATAAGCTGAACGATGCGACGATACCGGCGCAGACACCGATACCGCGAAAAGATGTTATCATCGATTCGATGGCCAGGAGCACTGTCTACAGTGCTCTTGATCTGCGCGATGGGTTCTATCAGATCCTAATGCGTGAGAGCGATATCCCTCTCACGGCTGTGAGCACGCCGAGTGGCATGCTCTGGGAGTGGCTAGTGATGCCGCAGGGTCTGAAGAACGCCCCTGCGACCTTCAACAGGTGCGTGACGCACTTGTTGTGCTCGGTGCGCGACTTCGCACCGAGCTACTTCGATGATGTGTTCGTCCACAGCCGTGCTGCGGACGGGATGAGCGACATCGAGATGCACAAGGTGCATCTCCGGAAGCTGCTTTCGCTCATGCGCAAGCACAAGCTCTACGCGAACCTGAAGAATTGCATAGTCGGGGCGAGCGAGATACCCGTGCTTGGGTGTCTCGTTGGGAAGAACGGTGTCCGCCCTGACCCTGAAAAGGTCAGAGTGATCAATGAGTGGCCGACGCCGACGAGCGTCAAGGAACTGCAGCAGTTCCTTGGCTTGGCCACGTACTTGTGCAAGTACGTGAAGGACTACGCGGGCACGATACGCCCGCTGTCACAGCTCCTGAAGAAGGATGCCGAGTGGAATTGGACTGCTGACTGTCAGCAGGCCTTCGATGCAGTCAAGCGGGGCTTGACTGAGGCGCCGATCTTGGCGGTGGCCGACCAAGATCGCCCGTTCCACGTAGTGTGCGACGCATCCGATTTTGCGATCGGATGTGCGTTAATGCAGCACGATCACGAGGGCCGTGATCGTGTCGTCTACTACCAATCGCGTCAGCTGAAACCTGCTGAGCGCAACTACCCGGTGCATGCCAAGGAGCTCCTTGCCATGAAGTATGCACTCGCGAAGTTCCGAATGTACTTACTCGGAAGCAAACCCTTCGTGGTCTACACGGACCACGCAAGATTGCGTACGACTGTCAAGTCACCACACATCTCGCATCGTATGGCGAGATGGCTTTCGTTCTTTGCGGAATACAACTTCCGGGTTGAGTACAAACCTGGAAGACTTAATGTGGTGGCCAACGCGGTATCGCGTCGACCTGACTACGCTTCAACTGATGCCGACGTCAATGCCATTGACGCCATGCAATCGAGCACTCCCACGTCGTCGCTGTTGGACGACGTGAAGACCGCGTTCGCGCACGACGCGGACGCGAAGCTCTTGCTAGCCTACGGCTCAGCGCCTTCTGACAAAGCTCGTCAGAAGCTGCCAAAGCATCTTCGCGCTCGTGCACACCGTTATCGGGTGCACGATGGGTTATTGCTCTACAGTGCAGTCGACGACAACGCGGACCGTGTTGTCGTGCCCAATGACCATGACCTGCGACTCAGGATCATGTAAGAGTATCACGATGCACCGACTGCGGGGCATCCGGGCCGTGAGAAGACATACCTTCTTCTCACGCGAGACTTCTACTGGGACCACCAGTATAAATGGGTGCGCAAGTACGTCCGTGCTTGCGAGGTTTGTCAACGCGTGAAGCCTGCGCCTTTTGCGCAGGCTCCCTTGCAATCACTACCGACTCCGTTGGAGTGTTGGCAGTCCATGTCATTGGACTTCGTGTTCGGTCTTCCCCCGGACAGCCAGGGAAACACGGGCGTTGTGGTCTTTGTTGACCGCTTCACATCTTGCTGCGGTACCCGCTGAAGTCACTGCGAAGCAGACGGCACGTCTGTTCGTCGACATGGTGTTCAAACATCATGGCATGCCGACCGACATTGTGTCGGATCGGGACCCGCGTTTCACAGCGCACCTGTGGCAAGAAGTGTTTACACTTCTTGGGAGCCAACTTTCGATGTCGACTGCGGACCATCCCCAGACGGATGGGCAGACCGAGCGCGTGAATCGCGTGCTCGTCGACATATTCAAGAGCTACGCTCACTCGTTCCAACATTGGAGCGAGTGCCTGTCGATGGCAGAGTTCGCCATTAACAACTCGGTGCATGCCTCGACCGGACATACACCGTTCTACGTGAATGCCATGCGGCACCCACGCCTTCCGAGCATGCTCGGGGTGATGACTCCTTCCTTCAGTGGGGAGGATCTACGGCCGCAACGCAGCAGCCGCAGAATGCCGCTGACGCGTGCACAGTCTCAGCCGCGATAACGCACAAGAAGAAGAAGAACGCGTTTGTGCAGGGCACAGACGCCAACAAGAAGGCGAAGAACAACGCGTCTGTGCGGAGCACAGACGCACACACGAAGAAGCGCAACAAGTACAACGTGTCTGTGCGGGGCACAGACACCGCGAGGACAGACGCAGAGGCTGGGCCTACTGCTGAAAGCGAGCTGAACGAATTCAGCTCGGATGCAATCAACTTCGTGCAGCGCAGACAAGCCGTCATTCGGTTTGTCCCGGACGCAATTGCAGCTTCTGTCGACCGACAGAAGCTGAACGCAGACAATGTTGGCAGGGGCAACACTAATGAATTCGAGAAGGGTTCATTAGTCTTGTTAGCTACTCAAAACTTGCCTAAACATGCAGTTTCCGACTTCGGGGCAAGCAAGCTTGCTCCGCGCTTCATCGGGCCGTTCACAGTGTTGGAACGGCAGTCTTGTTAGCTACTCAAAACTTGCCTAAACATGCAGTTTCCGACTTCGGGGCAAGCAAGCTTGCTCCGCGCTTCATCGGGCCGTTCACAGTGTTGGAACGGCATGGCAACGCTTACACGCTAGACATCCCGTCTAGCATGCGCCTCCATCCGACGTTCTACGTCGGACGGTCGAAGCCATACTTGCAGCACGAGCTACCTAGCTCGGCTGAACCGAAGCAGAAGACTCGGCGGAAGCCATCATCTTCTCCAGCGCGAAGTCGCGCTGGCCCAGCAGGTCGAGCTGGAGATCCAGCCCGGCCGGGACGATTGAGGCGGTCTAGGAGACCATCGAAAAGTAAGGATACTCAAGAGCACCGAGCGCAGCGCTCTGTAGCTACTCCACGACCGGAACTCGGTCGTGGGGAGAAGCAAGATCAGGGTCAACACCAAGTTGACCACACACGGGGCGTGTTCCCACCACCGCCGCCACCAATTCGTGACGCACACGGCTCAACTCGATGGATAGTTGAGAGGATTGTTGACCACAGTATCCCGAGAACGAACTTAGAACCAGTTCGTTTTCGTATTCGTTGGAGAGGATTTCCTCCCAACCAAGATACATGGGAGCCGCGGAACGTCTTGCTCCAAGACGTTCCGGACATGGTGGAGGCTTACGAAGCCCACCATGCACTACACAGCGCCCGAAGATACTTCGAGGGCAGGCCGTGGTGCCTGCCCCCGCGGCAGCGAAGCGTTTCGCACGTTGCCGCGCATGATACTCAGCAGCAGAGAGGTCCTCCGCTGCTGCGCCAAAGGTCTTCAACCTCGACGTGCTTGTTCTATCACGAGCACGCTATCTTCTAAACGTCATGCATTGACCAAACAGTCAATGGTAGTTGACGTGCCGAGACCGGCACGTCTAACCTTGACGGGGGGATTGTGTAACGGGGTTACACGCACAAGTGGCTACAGCCACTTGCAACTCTAACAGACGCGATGTCTGTTAAAGGTTCAAACACTTCCTCGGCCTTGGTGTACGTTAAATCAAGGTCCACATTCATTTATGATCACCACGACGGGTGGTCCATAGACATTTAGGATTCCTATTGGCTGAAAGCAGCATCTTTTAACCAATGAGCGAAATGCATAGCAAAGGTATTCTGCCAACCAGCCGTTGGCAGATTCCCAACTTAGAATATTACATTTAGAGGAAGTCAGAAACATAAAACAAAAATAACAGTTCTCATTTTAACCCAAAAACAATATTTGGATCGTTTATTTAGATTAATCTATACTCGGAGGCCCGAGTATAATTAACTCTAGTTTAAACTAAGCTACGCTTCCTCATACACGAGCGCACACGTGTAAGCAGTTGTAGTGAGCCAAGGTAGGCCCACTATAAGTACCCCACCCTCAAATAGTGCCCCACCCCTCTGCGTAGGTGGGGTACTAACTTAGTACCCCGTGGAGGTTTTTATAATATGAACCTAGTTTGCTGGTAGTTTTGGTTTGGTTAGAACTACGAACCTGAGGCCTGCTTTAGTTTGTATGAAGCGCGGGAATTTTTACTGAACGCCCCCTCGGCATCTTATGCGCAAGTTCACGAAATCCATTAGCGTGACCACATTGCGGTTTCCTGGTTTGGTATAAAAGGGTACGAGCTCAAACTTGAATCGGCCGAAAGCAAGTAACGGATTTTACCGAATACAAGCCCTGTATTTATTAAAAGCCCGGTGGTGAAAATGACTTTGCAGTCTAGAAATAGAAGCCCTGTATCAAATACAAGCCCGGATTATTAAATACTTTAATACAAACCCGGGCTACTAAACAGAAAAACGCTAACAAAAACTTATCTTGTACTAAGAATGTGTGGAAATACGTCCCTTGAGAACAACAACAAAAAAGATTTTGCTCAGCGCTAGTAAGAAAAAAAATATTCCCCAATTGCAACGGTTTTATTTTCTTATCTACATTCACTATGTAGCCCTACTGGATTGAGCAAAAATGTGACTAAAGGACTCAGGTGGGTTGTTTACCTTGGCGACCAAGCAACTTTTTTACGCTTACGAACACATAAATTAGATTCCATGCACCTGTGATTTAGAGTCAAGAATCGCAAATGTTTGATAGTTAGTATTTCTTTCAACATTTGCTTTTACAGATATTGGGGTTTACCTAGTCCTGACAATCAGACTAATACTAGCAATGCATTTTAGTGTAGAGGAGAGGAACAATGACTTGCACCGTTCTACTCAACTAGAACCAGCAACAAAAGACACTGCATTTAATATATTGATGAATTTAACTGCTGCCTGTAATAAAACAATCGTGCCAAATATCGTATGATATCGTTTATCGGTTAGTCCGTTCTGCAATCCATAAAATAGAAGCCCTTACCCAAATAGAAACCACTAATAAATAGTAGTCCGGGTATTATTCGGTAAAATGCGTTGGCTCAAATGAGGCCAATCTTGCCGCTTTGCAGCCGCAAATTAACCCCCGCTCCATCATACCCAAGCCACCAAGGTAGAGTCTCGTTCGGCAACCGCCATAAGTGCTGTTTATCCATCCTCGTTCACGTAGTCGATTGGTACGTCGTCAGCACCTCATCGACATCATCACAAAGTGCGTAGTGTCCCGAGTCGGAACGGTCTGGACGGTTCCACTCTGCGTGGCCGGTGACGAGTCCCTGAGGTGGTCCACCTGCGGTGGCCACGGGCAAGGAAGTGCGGGTCGTGGGCCGGGCTGGCGAGATGCTGGAGACCCATGGGCTGCTCGGAGGAGGTACCTCGGAGGTATCAGGTGTCTCGTGGCGTCGTGGCGGGACCTCGGGGACGGATGGCATGGAAGACGGCTTTGAGGGTCGTCGAGCTGAACGGTTCGAGTCTTCGGAAGGGGTGAGCGGGAGCTGGACCGCCGAAGACGCTGATACGCAAGGATCTGCAGATACAAGAGAGAGAGAGATAGGAGTAGCGAGAAGGTCAGTCGTGAATTTTGCTTAACAGGACCACACAGGTCGTAAGGAACACTTTTTGCATATTAGCTTAGTGATCTCCTTGCTACTTGTGCCCCAAAATCCTACAAGCACAGGCAGCACTTACTACTCCTATACAGCGGCGGCCGGCCCCAAACCGGTCCGACAAAGCGACTCGCGACACGTGGTGGAGAAGCAGGGTAGTGTTGCCGACTGTGGAGTGAACAGTGCTGAGAGCCTGTGCCCGGAAGTGAAGAGTCAGAGCCAAGCATCTGAACCTGGTGACTGGAGGACGCGTCCCCCCTCCTCACGTTTTGAAGTGTGCTCAGGAAGGACCCAGGGTCCGCACACGAGTTTGTGTCGCGCTGGAGAAGCAGCGACGAGGAGCGGTGAAGGGAGCGATCCAGGCCAGTAGGACAAGAGAGGTAACGTAGACACAAGAGCCAAGTGTGCACGGTCAAGAAGCAAGAGGTCAAGTGAACAAGGAACGGACAAGGAGAGTGAAACAAGGACAGTTAACTGAGAAGAGAAGATGCCTGGACAAGGAGCAAGAGGCGGTAGTGCTGATGAAGCAGCGCGCCGCCGGGCTGAAGAGGAAGCAAGAGAGCGTGCCGCTCGGGTAGAAGCAGAGCGCGCCGATCGGCGTCGGCTACGGGAGGCCGATGATGGGGATAGCGCCACCGCCGTCCCAGCGACAGAAGGCCCCGCCGCCGCCCAGCCAGGCTGGAGCGGGCGTGCCGGACCCGGTTGAAGAGGGATTGAGGAGTTTGGAGCGGTGGAGGAAGACCGCTGAGTATGCTGAAGAGGGAGCGTCTGTGTCGGATGTGATGCGTGAGCTCCGGGAGGATGAAGACGACGAAGAGTATGAAGATAAGGTGGCGGTCAAGACGGAGAGGGCGCCCACGATCAAGATGGACACTGCGTCCGAGGTGAAGGCGGAGCCCACCGTGAAGGGTGAGCCGGAGCCGTCGGTCTCGAGTCCGATGGGACAGTCGGGCTTGGGCCAGTCTTACGGTCAGTCGGTGGACTATGGATACGGCTACGGGATGTATGCCGAGGACGAGGACGACTACCACGACGCGATGGAGGAGCCGGTCCCGACGCAGCGAGGCCCCAGTGGGTTCATCACCTGCTACACGGGTCCCGAGGCGCGCCGAACGGATCGCCCTGCCTTTGGGTGGAGCTGGAGTGTCCAGCATGGTTCGGGGAAGACCCCGAGTATGGAGGATGGGGCGGGAGCGGAGGT
Source organism: Phytophthora melonis (assembly GCA_024211575.1). Lineage (NCBI taxonomy): Eukaryota > Oomycota > Peronosporomycetes > Peronosporales > Peronosporaceae > Phytophthora > Phytophthora melonis. The sequence goes on along the minus strand of JAMXKT010000037.1, from coordinate 3,872,344 downwards.
GTGATGAAGTCGCCCGCAAGCCGCCTCCCTCGATGAAGAAGTTGCAGTTCGCCGGTGCTCCGGCAGGGTTCTCGAAGCCGCTCGGTGGCGGCGTACCCATGCAGTCTACGACGGGTCCTACTGTGAGTCGGACGCCTGCAGCGAGTACGGCTCCGCCGGCTTCGACGACTGCACCGTCGACTAGTTGGCGCGGTTTTACAGGACCCTCGCCCAGTGCCTACAACCTGTCTACGATGGTCTCGCATGCCGTGAAGGTGCTCCCGATGTTCCACTTGGACACGGCCACGGTGGAGAAGGCGCGAGACTTCTGGGAGCTCTTCGAGGACCACACGGACGGCTTCCCCGACCGGTCCAGGTTGCTGGTGTTCCGTCAGAAGCTGCGAGGCCGGGAAGCCGAGCGCTGGTGGAACAACTCGAACATCAAGTCGTTCAGGACGCTCAAGGTGCGGTTCTACAACCAGTTCCTCAGCCGGACGGCCGAAGAGCTCTGGGAGCTGCTTGAAAACACGAAGAGGCAGCGCGGAGAGTCCGTGGAGGAGTGGGGCGACAGGGTCTCGAACCTGTGCGATTCGCTCGACTACCCGAACCCGCAGATGCGGTACCAGCTCTTCCGCCAAGGACTTAGGAACAAGCGAATGCTGGCGACCTTGGACGCGAGCCCCGCGTCGGACATCCCCGAGTCGTGCGAGTGGCTCATGTTCAAGGACATGCACCGTCCGATCGAGGAGGACGACGAGTTCTCGGACGGCGAGTCCATGAAGAAGAAGAAGAAGCAGACGGAGGCTCCGCGACGACGGCGGTCGAGGCCTTGACCGAGCAGATGAAGAACTTCATGGAGCAGCAGCAGCAGTGGCAGCAGCAACTTGTGCAGCGTCAGTGGCAACCCCCTCGCTCGCCTCGCAATCGAGCGCCGGTAGTGGCCGCCACTCCTGCCACTCAGCCCGTCGGAAGTGGCCGTGGACAAGGGAACGCTCAGCCGTTCCGCGGCATTCGCATGGGTGATGATAGTCGTACGCAGGACGGTTCGCCTGTGTGTGGCCGTTGCAACTTCAAGGGACATGGTCGTGCCACGTGCAAGCGCGCGTCGATGAGCTGTAGGCGCTGTGGAGCATTCGGTCACATCGCGGTCGAGTGTGACGCGCCCCAGAATGGTGGCGGCCAGGCTGCCCCCGCTGGTGGTGCTCAGGCACCGGGTGGCTGCGTCTTCTGCCACGACCCGGGCCACTCTGTGATGCAATGCACCGTGTTGGCCGCGCTTCGCGAGGCGACTCCAGCTCTGTTGAACGCGGCGGCCCAGAGCAATCCGGCCCCTCGGCAATGACGGGGGCAGGAGGAAGGAGAGGAGGGAGCCACTCCTTTCTCTAGTCTAGAGGATGGCTCAGGTGGTGATCGTCGGAGGAGGCCGAGGAGAAGGCGTCCTGCGGTCACGGCTGGAAGAACGGCGGATGAGGTATTGGAGAGTAAGGCGGAGGAGAAAAGCGTCAGTAAGGAGCGCCTGGAAACGCCAAGAGCAGGAGAGGAACAAGACGAGCGCCGGACGGTGTTGTCCGGGCGGGGCGAAGTTGAACAAGAGGAGCGCCGGGCGGTGATGTCTGACACGAGGTGGTTTTCAGAAATTTGCCGACGTTGTGCCGTCACGCTTGTGACCTGGAGTTTGTATCGAAGTATGATTGGTCGATAGCTGGGAGGAGCACAGCTGTACCTGTGTGACACGAGTGACGATGGTGGGAGAGAAGTGATTCAGTGGGATGAATCTAGTGCCTGACCGCAGATGGGCCCAACTGACTGGAAGTGTGAATCCTGGGAGTGCACACCCAGGATTTCAGAAGAGCACTCAGTCCAGTCCCGGACTTTCCCTTACGATGAGTGCCTAAAGTCTGGCGGAAAGTGTCTCTGGAGAACGTATCCCAGAGTACACCTCATCTCGCTGTGGTTCAGAGCACTACTATGGATCAGATCCCCTGAAAACCAACCCCACTACCACCGTGGACATGCGCCGGAAGCCGTACAACCCGTTAAGTGTTCGTATTTGTGGACATACACGCGAGTCTGTGACGTACACAACCTATGATCCAGAGTGTCACACAAGAAATCCAGAGTACCGGATGATGATCCAGAGTTCACCTCCCCAAGAACAGGTGACCCAGAGTTTCAAGTGATCCTCTGGATATGGACCGTGAACCCAGACTCCCTATACTCAGAACAAGTGTTTCCCAAGTCAACACCCAAGAATCCCCAAGAACCCTCAAGAGCTCCCCTGAATTCCACTGATTCTCAGAAGCAATCCAGAGTATCACATTGAATCTCTGAATGTCGAGCCAGTTGGGAGTCAGTCTGCAATCAAAGTGATGCGTGACCTTGAAGATCCAAGTGCAGACCTGCTGACTGGATACTTTCGAGGAGTCGAGAGGGAGTCCTGCATCATACAAACCCAAGTCCAAGGACCCACATTTGGCACTTTTGACGCCTTGCGACGATGAAATCGCAAGCCGATCGCAAGCCCGGACCGCTGAACCCAAGGTATACTGAAGACAAGACAATTGACCTCAAGCATAGTGAAATGAAGACATTTGCCCGTAGAAGAATGCAGAAGAGAGAAAGAAGTAAGAGAGAGAAGTAGCTGATAAAAGACAAACAGAGTTCAATTTTCCCTGTACTGCGCAAGTGACTTCGGCCAAGCCTGCCGACGGAAATCCGGAGGACCCGAGACTACGACCGCGGGACGCTAAGGGCACATCAACGGCGAAGGACAGCCGTCTGTGTGGACTCCATCAAACTCAAGTCCAGTTAGGTGGGGACCAGCGACGGCCTCGTGCTTCCTGGAGTGATCCACCTATTTCATATCCTAGTTGGGTCACTTGCTGTGCTCGTGGTAGCCCATTTCATATTATTCCAGAGGGTATTCTGGGGTGCTAGGTAGTCGCCTCCAGGATTGTGTATTGACTGCTTGTGTGAATGGAAAGGTAGCTGATAGTGATTGTATTTTCCTCCTGTACGGGAGGTGGTGCGCGTTTGTATGAGTCTCAGGGGAGCTAGGCCCCTGAATTTCAGACTCGAGTGAGCCTAGCGTGTGAGTGACCCACCGTCCAAGGGTCCAAAAGAATAAGTGACGGCTAGTTGTAGTGTTTGTATACTCTGTATGTTGGTTTTATCGAGCTACGAAGGCATTTGGGTAAGGTGTCTTCTGAGTTCCTCACCCCAGAGTTGACTGATCTCCTGGATCCTGAATTCGTGATATTCTGGATTTCGGGTGATCTGATTCTCTGGGTTTTGCCTCTAGTGTCGAGGTGCGTTCTGGATTAGACGTGCACCTCAGCGCTTCTTCGAGGCTACATTCGAGTTTGGTGAAGTGCCATTCCGTCAAAAACAAACGAGCCGACAGGGATTACACAAGGTACCCACGCCAACCAAGGAGAGTGATCCTCAGGGTTTAAAGCTTCGCGGCTGCGAACCTCTGGATTTATCTTCTTGCTGTTGACTCTCGAGTCGGTTCTCTGGGTCTACACCCTGAGGACCTTCTTGGGCTGCGCTATACGAACCCCCCCCTGGGCGATAAAGGTTTCATCGGCCTCGCCTCATGTCCGTGCGAGGCGAAGTGGAGCACGAAGAGTGCAGGACGGTGTTGTCCGTGCACGGCGAGGATGAGGAAAGCGTAGCTGAGGAGATTGACTACGGCTACGGGGAGGAAGTGGCGTCTAGAGCCACGAGTCGCGAAGAGGAGTATGGGTATCGCTATGAAGAAGAAGTGGCTGGTGTCTTTGCTGGAAACAGGGATGAGGGAGTATACCCTCTTGTATACCCTGCTGTGGAAACGGTGGTCGTGGAGAGCGCCGAGCAGGACGAGAATGGAAGGGTGAACGAGGTGTGGGCCGGTGGGGGCGCCACCCCCGACAAGTATGAAGAAGTGGACGCAGTGACCGAGATGGACGCCCCCGCGGTCGTGGAACTCCCCGTGAGGGGCCAGGATATTGGCCCCAAGGTTGAAGACAGCGGAGAAAGAGGAACGGTGGCCGAGGTCGCCGCGTCGACGGAGGACGAGAACCAGTCGGTGAAGTCGGAGGAGTCGGCGTACCCGAGGAAGAGGAGGTCGACGGAGACGTGTTCTACGCGGCGAGTACAGACGGCGAAGCGTTCTGTGCTGCCGACGTAGATATGCCCTGTCAGACGCCTCCGGATGAGACCCTCGTCACCGATGCTGAGAGCGGTGCCCAAGCCAGTGGCGGAGGCTCCCTTGCGGAGCATCCTGAAGAAGGACGGCTTTCCTTCGCGTTGGATGACGGATGAACCCTATTTAGATGGTTGGGGCGAGGCTGTCGACGTGGGAGACACTCTATTTGCCGCGTGGGACGAGGAGGATAAGGACTCCGGCAGTGAGCTCGCCGCCGAGGTAGGCGCTGAGGGGGTCAGGTCGGTCATACCGATGGCCGAGTCCGCCGTCAAGATGAGGATCAAAGACGAAGAGGGTGACGCCTTCCCCGAGAGCAAGGACGTGCCCGAGAGCGTCGAGGTGGGCAAGGTTGAAGAGGACGGAGAGGGCCCTCCCGCTACGCTCGACTCTTCACGGACGAGGAGCTAGACACGATGGAGTACGGGCTCTCGAGCCCTCGTCGGAGTACCTGGGGCCGAGACCGTCCCGGACGTCTACGAGGAGCCCGAGGAGTACACCAAGGAGCTGGAGGACAGGCTCTACCCTCTGGACGAGGTCGAGCTCAAGGTCAAGATGAAGGAGAACGCTGAGAGAGCCAAGGGCCCGACGATGGAGGAGATGGCCAAGTTTCTGGACGTCCCGGTCGAGGCACTGAGCAAGATGAAGGACGCCTCGCCCGAGGGTACGTCGTCGCCCGAGTACTGGGAGGACTGGTATCGCGACACGCTGGAGAACTCGGCGGAGGCCAAGCGGGCCAACCGTGACTTTAAACAGTCACTGGCCAGCTGCGTCTCTCTAGATCGCTCGACCGGGGAGACGACGTACGAGTCGTTCGGCCTGTCGGAGTCCGACCTGGACCCGAAGGCCTCGACCGTCTCGGACAACGGCTCCGTGACGGAGGAGAGTGTGGCTGCGAATATCGCGGTCCCAGTGGACGCCTGTGAGAAGGGCGGCGAGGAGGTAGTCGCTGCAGTGAGCGTGGACCCGCCCGTCGAATCTCTCGAGCTGAGTAGACCGTCTGTGAGCGAGAGAGCGGAGGCTCGCAAGGCCGTGTACTTCTTGCTGAAGGAGACCAAGGCCGAGATGTTGAGTGCGAGGCCGACGACCCGCTCGGTGAAGGCGGCACAGTTGAAGTCCCCGATCCGTGACAAGCCGCCCGATCTGGACTGGGCCAACCCCGTGCACGTTGGTGAACAAGTCGCTGAGGAAGATGAAGGCAGAGGGAATTGGCGAGAACCTGTCATGCAATGGACGGAAGAATACTACAAGGTGAACGCTACGTATATTTGGAACAAGTTACTGGATCGAGTTCGAGAAGCTCACTCAGCAAGTGCGAGGCGCCAGCTGCGGCGTCGCTCACGGCGGCCCGTATGCTTTGACTTCACGGCGCTGTACCGCGACTCGGCTGAGGCACTGGATAGGGAGCTCCGTCCCGAGGAGGACAATGACGCGACCCACTACGTGCAAGTGGTCCGTCCCGAGCGTCCGCCTCCGGAGCGTGGACGCAAGACCGGTCTTGTCGAAGTGGTGACCGTCAACTTACCGGACGGCTTCGGCGTCCGTGTCGACGAAGACGACGGAGAAGGTGAAGCCGAGCTCCCTCGTGTGGTCGCCGGAGGCCGGCGTGTAGTGTGCTCCGTGGGGAGGTTCGAGGCACTGTCTTGTGGGTACATCGACTGCCTGTCTTCGCAGATGCTGGCCGACACAGGTGCGACGCTGAGTCTCGTCGACTTCCGTGTGCTGAAGCGGCTGGGGCGAGCTGGAGAAGCTCTAGAGTCCTACGATGGGCATGTACGCAGTTCGTCTGGACACCGCCTGCGCATTCGGGGTGGATCACCCTCCCTCGTGCTTGGTCGGGTCGAGGTGACCATGCGGATGTTGGTGGCTGACAAGTTGCATGTGGACGCTATCTTGGGCTTCGACGCACTGGGCGCCTTTGGAGCAATTATCGATGTGGCCGAGAAGACGCTCATGTTGAAGAGTACGGGCGAAGTCTTGTCGCTAGGCGTGATGGTGGTCCACGAGTCGTTCATGGCCTCGATGGCTGTGTCCGTCCGACTGCCGCCGCGAGGCCAGGCCCTAGTGGTGGCTGACGTCGTGGGCGACGCCCCCAGCGAGGCGACCGTCCTCGTGGAAGACTCGCTGAACTTGCCGCCCTCGCTCTGCGTCGCTAGAACGCTCTGCACCGTGGACGACGGTCGATTAGTAGTGGAAGTCTTCAATGCATCTACGGAGGAGTTCTGGATCAAGAAGGGCACGGTGGTGGCTTCGACGTCGGTGGTCCCCGACTCGGCGGTCGACCTCGAGCGACCGTCGCCGCAGAAGGACGAAGGGGCGCCCAGCAAGTCACACTCGCCAGAGAAGGCTGCTACGGTTGCGGCCAGTCGTGAAGAGGAGGCCAAGGGACCAGGTCTCGGCGAGACCGTGAAAGCGTCGAGGCCTGAGGTGCCGCCCGACAAGGAGGTGGCGCTCGAGGCCGACTTCTCCCAGTCAAGGTTGTCGGATGAGCAGAAGTTGCTGTTCCGCAGCGAGTTGGGGCGCTTCCGAGAGATGTTCGTAGAGTCGTCCAACTCGCCGGGCAGGACCGACTTGCTGAAGTTCTAGATTGACACTGGAGACAGCAAGCCGATCAAGCAACAGCCGTACCGGGTGTCCTTCGCCGAGGGCGAGGTGATGGAAGCCGAGATCCAGCAATACCAGAAGCTGGGCTTCGTCAGGCCGTCGAATAGCCCCTGGGTCAGCCCCGTCCTGATGATCAGGAAGCCCGACGGTGGCATCCGTTTCTGCATAGACTATCGTAAGTTGAACGCTGTGACCGTGAAGGATTCCTATTCTATGCCGCTGATTGATGACATCCTGGACGTGCTGAGTGGAGCGAAGCTGTTCTCAACCATGGACATTGCGTCGGGCTACTGGAACGTGCCCATGCACGAAGACAGTATTGCGAAGACGGCTTTCACGTGCAAGTACGGTCTATTTGAATGGTTAGTCATGCCCTTCGGCCTATGCAACGCTGTGCCTGCTTTCGAACGGCTGATGGAGACCGTCCTCGTCGATCTCAAGTGGCGTGTCTGCTTGGTGTACCTGGATGACTGCGTCATTTTCAACGAGGACTTTCCGTCCCACCTCGTCCGTCTTCGGCAAGTGTTGACCCGCTTTCAGAAGGCCGGCTTCAAGCTGAAGATGAAGAAGTGTCACTGGGGCCGGAGTCAGGTCGCCTTCCTCGGGCACATTGTGACGCCCATGGGCATCTTGCCGAGCCCCGAGAAGGTGAAGGCAGTGATGAACGTGCAGAGGCCGCGCGACGTGCATGATATTCGTTCGTTCTTGGGCTTGACGAGCTACTTCCGCCGGTATATCCCGGGGCATGCTTTGATCTCGACGCCCTTGGAACGCCTGAAGGTGAAGGACGCTCCGTTTGTGTGGAACGAGGACTGCGAGGTGGCGTTCCGCCAGCTGAAGCGCCCGCTGGTGACGCCTCCTATCCTGATCTACCCGGACATGAAGAAACGCTTCAAACTCTACGTCGATTCGTCACGGTATGCTGTCGGTACTTGTCTAATGCAGGAGGTAGACGGTCGAGACCGTGCCGTCGCCTATGCTAGCAAGCTACTGACGGGCTGACAGAAGAATTGGATCAACAATCAGGGCGGGATCTCGGAGATTGAATGCTGGGGCATAGTGTGGTCGACGCGGAAGTTCCGCTGTTTCTTGGATAAGCGGGAGTTTGACCTCTACACCGACCACCAGGCGCTTACCTGGATATTTAGCCCAGGCAATCGTACTACCAATGCAAAGCTCGCTCGATGGGCGATCGAGCTGTCTAATCTACGGTTCAAAGTGCACCACAAGCCCGGAACGAGCATGGGGCACGTGGAAGGCTTGTCGCGCCTCCCCACCGCAAGCGTAAACGCGGTGACCATGACCGACTTGCTGAATCCGGGGGACTCGGCCGTGGTCATGGCCGACCTGCTAAATCCGGTCGACTCACCCGAGACCGAGGTCGAAAACTCAGTCGGGGAGCCGTCCGGCGGAGCCGTGGCTTCCGACTCGGTCGGGGAGCCGTCCGACGTAGGGCCCGCGCCGACGGTGATGACTAGAGACGCTGGTGGAGAGATGAGCGCGGAGCACGCCGCTCCGTCGCCTGAAGACGCAACCGAGGACGAGTCGGCGTCGACGGACATTCCTCCGACGCCAGTGGACTTGTTCGGACTTGACGTAGAGCAGCTGAGGCTGGAGCAGCGGAAGGTTCCGTGGATGGTGGCTCTAGTCGCGTTAGTGAACGACGGAGCGCTGCCGCTGGACCCCAACTTGCGCGTGAAGGTTGTGAGGATGGCGTCCAACTACGGCGTGGATAACGAAGTGCTAAATCGGCGCGTGAACCTCCCTGCGCGTGTGGGGCCGGCTCGTTCGGTGACGGTGCCTGTAATACCGGTTCCGTTCGTGGAGACGGTCTTACACTTCTGTCACGCGGATCAGCTATCCTCGCACTCGGCCTTACGAAGACGCTCGACAAAGTGAGGCGTCATGCTTATTGGCCTGGGTGGCGAAAGGATGTCGAGGAGTACCTGCGCGAGTGCGATAAGTGCGGCAGTGGCAAGGGTGCGCGTCCGTGGCGCGCCGGTCGGATGCAGAGGATGCCCGTCGTTGATCTGACGGGGCCGTTCTCGTTGCTCTTGGTCGACGCTGTGGGGCCTCTGCCCGATACGGACCGTGGCAATCGCTACATTTTGGTTTTCGTCGACTATTTTACTCGCTGGGCTGAAGCGTTCGCCGTGGAACGCTTGGATACCGTGACGTTCGTAGAGGTGATGATTAATGGAGTGGTGTCTTGGCACGGAGTGCCGTCGCGGTTGCTGAGTGACAATGGCTCGAACTTCACGTCCGAGGTGGCGAAGTCGTTCTACCAGACTTTAGGCATTAAGAAGCTCTTCGGTGCTGCCTACCACCCGCAGACGCAAGGACTCGTTGAAAGATTCAATGGAACGCTCATTGGGATGCTGCGGATGCATGTGAGTGAGGCTCAAGATGATTGGGATGTTTATCTTCCTAGAGTTCTATTCGCCTACAGGACGGCCTATCACGAAGCCCTTGGCGACTCGCCGTTTTTCTCGTTGTATGGGCGTGACCCGGTGCTTCCGATGGACGTGGCTTTCCTCAACCTTGGCAAGAAGTGGCGAAGCAATGAAGTGGCTCAGTACAGACGAGAACCGTACCGCTCTCTCCGTTCCTCGCGGCACTTGGTGGAGCGCCAACTGCTGAAGGCTCAGGATCGGCACGAGCAGCGTATAGAAGGACAAGTCGAAGTCAACTATGAAGTAGGAGACCCGGTGTGGGTCTACCAAGTGTTCAGGGCGAAACGCGGTGAAGTGCGCACGAAGAAGCTTGCCTTCGCTTGGCACGGTCCCTATCGGATCATAGCCAAGGTCGGTGAGAACGCTTATCGGGTCGACATCCCGACGCATCCAAGCAAAACGGTGACAGTGAATGTGAATAGGCTCAAGAGGTATCGTAGCAAGTGGACCCGACCTTACATGGATGAAGTGCCCGAGGGTCTGGGCGCTGGAGATGAAAATGAAGAAGAGGGGCCTTTGGATGAGGCTGACCTCCCCGCGTCGAGCTACGCGGAACGGTTGACACTTGGAAATGAAGACACTGTAATTGTGGGCGTGGAAGCCCCCATCGTGGAGATAGTTGCGAAGATGAAGGACGGTCAGGGCGTAGGACGGTCAGGGCTTGAAGTACCTGACGATGACCAGCACGTATGAGGTGTTCTGGCTGCCCAGGGAGGCTTTGGTGCCGGAGTATGCGTCGTTGGTGACCGCTTTTGAGCAAGCGGAACGGAGGAAGAAGGGATTGCCGGAGCTTCGTCGAAGTGCGCGTTTAGCGGATGCAAACGCCCAAGTCGATGATGACTACTTGCTACTGGCATAGTGGGAGACGTTCTTGAGCTATGGAACAAGTGATGATGAAATTGGATTTACGGAGAGCTCAAGGATGGTGGATATAAATGTCAAGTTCATGTTTTTATTTTTTTGGTTTTCCTGCAGAATTAGTGCGACGGCTGCACTAGACTCGACTACAACAAACAAAGAAGATAAATGAAGATCCAGGGACTTACTCGGCCTTGTCGGGGCTCGCGGAACGCGACTTGAGCTTCTTGGTCGGGGGCCCGCTCATCTCCTCGGCCTCTTCACCGCCTGCTTCGTCGTTCGGCAGCGCCTCCTTGGCCGCATCCGGGGCCTTGGTGGTCTTGGGCTGCGCCTTGTCGTCCTTGGCGCCGTCGTCGCCGGAACCGTCGGACTCGTCCGACTTGCTGGAGCGAGAGACCGGAACGGATGGCTTGGATGAGGTGGACGCTCGTTGCATGGCAACTGGGACTCGGAACGGCACGGGAGGTGTCGGAGGCAGCGCCGTGAAGACTCCGTCCTCGTTCTCGAAGTCCGAGTCGTCGTCACCTTGTTCGGCGGAGTTGAACGGCTTCAAGTTCTTGTACACAGCGACCTTCAGGCCCAACTCCAAAAGCTCGGCCACCTCCTCGACGGTGTCTTGGAGCGACGTGTCAGAGAGGAGGGCCTTCCACGGTCCTCGGTTGCGGTTACCCACCCAAGACGGCACTGGCGCCGGGCCGCTGAGGACGTCCAACTTGATGCGCGCCAGCGCTCGGTTCGAGAGACGCAGGTGCAGCGGGCGCGTGGGGTCGATGAGCTCGGCCTCCTCGAGAAGCTCAGGGATCGACGCGTAGCCGTCCTCATCGACGATCTTGGGGTTGAGAGCGCGCGTGATGGTCCGCTCGTAGAGGGCCTTGTCCTTGCCGAGGACAACGCCGAGGTCCTCCAGCGCCTTGCCCTTACCCGAGTGCTTGGCCGCCCTGCCGCCCAACCACAGCAGCGTGTCGTGGGCGCCGTGCTCAAAGTCGTCGAGGAAACCGTAGTACCCACGCTCCTCGATGTTGTAGCTGATACGCTCGTTGCGCGCTTGGCAGGCGCTCGACTTGTCCTTGCGTCGCTGGTCTGGGTACGCGGAGGGCGTACAGCGCCACTTGGAGGTACAGCTCTCGGTAGCGCATGTTGGCGCGGTAGTGGAGGAGGTGCAGCTCGGGAACTCCGACGGCGGGTACCAGCAGCGCTGCTTGCGCCAGGGTACGCGAGGCGGAACGGAGCGAGGCCCTTGCTGAAGGCGATCTGCGCGAGGGCGATCAAGTCGGTCTTCAGGCGCGCTGGGGCGGTAGACGGCAGGCGGAAGTCGTAGAACTTGGCCTTCTTCTTGGCCGCGGCCTTCCGCTTCTTCTTCGACGATGGCTTCTTGGACGACGCCCGCGGCGATGACCTTGTCCCGGTAGATGCCCGTGGCGGCGCTGGCGTTGACTCCGGCATCGGCACGCCCATCGGCGGCAAAGGGATGGAGAAGTACTGGTGCTCGACTGGCTCGCCGGCCTGCATCTGGTCTGGGTGTGGCAGAACGACGAGGATCTGGTTCAGGCGGCGCGCGTCGCCACCTGACAGGATGTCCTGGGCCATGGCGTCGAGGACGTCGAGGCCTTGGGACGCGTTGTTGGCGGCGAGTCGTGTCCTCATGCGCGTCCAGAACTCGCGCTGCGCGATGAAGGCCTCGCCCTCGTCGTCGCGCTCAAGCGCCATGGCCAGGCTGGCGTCCTGTTCGTCGAGGTCGGCGGCCGGGGCGTTGGTCGTCTTGACCATGATGAAGAGCGGAGCGATGCTTGGTGACGGCGGAGTGCGCGGCCCGGCGGAAATTGCGGAATGAGGTAGCTTTCGCTGGGGCAGTAACGGCAACGTCTGAGTGCCGAGTGACTTCAAGTGAATTGACGAAATATGACTTACCTTGTGGGTGGCTACGACCGTCTGCGAGAGGACGGGTCGGGTGCCCAACTGTATGGTCAGTTCCGAAGAAACCGCGAGCGACGCAGATGACAAGTGAGCAGTAACGGGGCTATAGCAGCCTCGTGTCTCTGCTGGTTGATGGCGGTCGCCTAGGGTGCTGCCGCTGGTACGCGCAGACGGCTAGGACGGCTCGGACGGCGTCGGAGTGGCCGCCATTCTGTATTAGTGCTGCCCGAACGATGGAGTGGGCGACGGACGCGGTGAACGGCCTGGCGGCGATGGTGGTGGTCGCTGCTGACGCTGCGTGTCAAGTTGCGGTGGAGCGTCGCTGGGAGCTGGCGTGGCTCACTGCTGGAGCTGTGTCGTGGACGGTCACGGGCCCCTTCGAAGCATCGGCTCCCGGATCGCCGCTGCATTCGTTGACTTTGGAGCGTGCTGGCCAAGTTATGCGTCGTGCGCTATTGTCGTTATGTCCGTGGGCCTGCCGTGCGAATGAAGCCGCTCCGGGCCCGTGTGTGGAAGTGCTACGAGGCTCTGCTGGCTACCCCGTTGGTTGTCCTGGAATCCAAGGGCGAGCACGAAGATGGGCTGGGGAGGTTGCTCTACAAGTGGTTGGACGCCCTCCATGAATGGTGGTGCGTCTTCTTGCCTGAAACTTGGGCGTCGAGTCGGGAGGCGTGCTCCAAGTATTGCACGGGCGCGTGCCTGGAGTCTGGCCGTTCGGTCGCCCGTGTCAAGCTTGTCGTCAAGGTGGTGTGGACGCTGACGTCCCTAATCCTGTTCTCGGCGTTCTACGCCGTTCTGTTCGTTTACGAGGTCATCGAGTGGGTCTGCCAAGGCGTGGTCGGCGTGTTCGCCGTAACTGTGGTCTGTGACTGCTGGTTCGCATCCGGAGAGGACGAGAATGCAGCGGTGTCTAACTACTGGTTGCTGGTGGCGAACGCTTTGATTTCGCTGGTGTGTGCGACCTGCAAGCTGTGGAGGTTGTACGAGGCGTCTGCTGGCGAACGTTCGCCGCTGACGATGGCCTCGGAGGGTTACGCAGCGTGGTGTGCGGCTCTCGAGGAACAGGAGCAGGCTGAACGTCTAAGTGAGGCATTCTGGAGAATGGACGGTGGTGGCAGTGCCCCTAGAGTGCAAGTACGAACACGCAGTGGGCTGCAGGCTGAACGGAGAGCGTGGCAGACGAGGGGCAGAAGTTAATCAAGCGAGATCTCGGCGAGGACGCCGAGGTGCAGTCGGGGAGGATGTCCCGAGTCGGAACGGTCTGGACGGTTCCCACTCTGCGTGGCCGGTGACGAGTCCCTGAGGTGGTCCACCTGCGGTGGCCACGGGCAAGGAAGTGCGGGTCGTGGGCCGGGCTGGCGAGATGCTGGAGACCCATGGGCTGCTCGGAGGAGGTACCTCGGAGGTATCAGGTGTCTCGTGGCGTCGTGGCGGGACCTCGGGGACGGATGGCATGGAAGACGGCTTTGAGGGTCGTCGAGCTGAACGGTTCGAGTGTTCGGAAGGGGTGAGCGGGAGCTGGACCGCCGAAGACGCTGATACACAAGGATCTGCAGATACAAGAGAGAGAGAGAGAGAGAGAGAGAGAGATAGGAGTAGCGAGAAGGTCAGTCGTGAATTTTGCTTAACAGGACCACACAGGTCGTAAGGAACACTTTTTGCATATTAGCTTAGTGATCTCCTTGCTACTTGTGCCCCAAAATCCTACAAGCACAGGCAGCACTTACTACTCCTATACAGCGGCGGCCGGCCCCAAACCGGTCCGACAAAGCGACTCGCGACAGTAGCCACATCGACGTTGGTGCTTCCTCCAGTAGCAAAGCCACGACCTGTAGTCACGTGCGCCATGGAGCCATTTGCACCGCCAACCTCAGTGCTGGAGCCACCCATTGTGCACCCTTCGGTCCAGCGCCTGCATACATGTAGCCAAGAGCCTCGTCGAAGCCGGCCCAATCAGTCATTGGCAATGACTGTATGTTTAATGCGTCGGCTCATGGCCGAGCCGAAAAAGTGGTACATGTACTGTATTGAGACTGTAGCCATTTGAGGGTACACGTTGAGGGTACACGGCGGTTACGCCAAGAGTTACACATTACACACTGAGACACCGAAAACACACTCTTCCGACTTCTACTTATTCACCTGCGCCGGCCGCATTCTCCTTTACACTGCGTTCTACCCAAGCTCTGCAGCGTGGAGTTTTCAGCAGAGTCAACAGAGTGAACAGCACCCCATGGGCCGCAAGCCGCAGCAGAAGAAGTTCGTGGTGAGCGTCGTGCTCTACAAGTGCCAGGACCTGGCGGCCGCCGACATGGACGTGCTGGGCGGCAAGAGCGACCCGTACGTGGTCTTCTCGCTGGGCGGCGAGACGCGCAAGAGCTCGTGCATCATGAACGATCTGAACCCGCAGTGGTCGCCGCCCGAGAAGTTCGAGTTCCGCGTCGACGAGTGGGAGAACGAGTTCCTCATCGCGCAGGTCTTCGACTACGACCGCCTCAGCAAGGACGACCTCATCGGCTCGGCCGTTATCCCGCTCACGCTCTACGCCGGTGGGCGACACTGCGAGATGTACAGCTACCCGCTCGTGCTGCCCGACGAGGTAGGCGGGCTGGGCGCGCCCAAGAGCGACCTGTTCCTGCAGATCAGCCTCACGGCCAGCGACGGCAGCCCAGTCGAGTATTACTATTAGTTTGGAGTGTATTAGCCCCGCCGGACGGGGAGCAGGAAAAGGAAGTCTTACGTTTGAAATATAATATAAGTGCATCGATTACATGGAGCGAGTGAGGCGTCGGCGCGAAACCGAGAAAGCTTCAAGGAAAGGAAGACGGCGCTAGTGCTATTGTAACGACAGTGTGCAGGTGAGACGCGCCACGAGCGGTGCCTTGAGTTCCTCCCGGGGTGGATTGATGACCACAAGCGCTGGTACGTACGGCCACACTCTTCAATGAAGGACACTCAGCGCAGAGCAACCATCCCTCCAAAGTTCATGGCTTTGAGGACATCGACACTCCTCGAGCGCGACACAGACGCTCTCGGCAAGGTACCGGTAGGGAAAGGAGGAGAGAGGGATGCAGGAGATTGGAGTTCAGTCCCACAACCGAGCGGTGCACGGTTCCCCCTTACCTTGCTAGCCAGTAAGCACAGCAAAAGCCGAATCCGACGGGAAGCGCGCTGGGAGGAACCTTAGCAGCGAGATCAAAGTTGCGATCGGGGCAGTGGCCCGATGGGTGCTCCCAGCCGCTCCAAAGTCAAGTCATCCGCTGGAACAGCCAGGCAGCGAGTTCCCCACCGAGCTCTGCGACGTCTCTGCTCTTTTTGTCGGGGCACGCAGGCAGGCAAAGCTCGAAAGAAAGCCCCAAACCTTCGGCGGCGTAGTGATCTTCCGACCTCTTCTTGAGACCTTTGGGGGTGGAGGTGGGAATGGCTCCAAAGCCTTTCTGCTTGGAGCACCGCCAGTGTGAGAATGAAATCGTGACGAATGCGCAGTTTTCGAGCTGCAGCATATCGACCGCATGAACAAGTGAGCTGGCTGGCTTGGTATGGTGCAGCAGGTGGTTGCGCTGCCTGCGCGAGCGGGCAAAGGGCAACTTGGGCTCCCGGCGCCGTCCAGCCGAGTGCCTCACGGCCGTAGCTTACGGCGCCACGCACGCGTCGGAAAAAGCCGTCTCGGCCCGGTTCTGCCGAAACATCGCAAGATCGTGTAGCATCAAGTCGTTCGATTGTCGATAGGTCAGCTCAATGAATTTGCTCCGCCCCCGGGCATCATAGTTTTAGAACCGGTACACATGCATTTCCGCAGGTCTTTTAATAGCACATCGTATGTGTTTCATCACTAATGTCTCCGGTACGCATCCAAGATAGCAGTAAATGAGCCTCAGTAGCGCTGGTCATGCTGACCGATACTTCGCAGGCACCAAGGACCCGCGCCTGCTGGCTGGACTCTATCACGGCCATCTGGCTGTCGTACGAACCCCATCGTCCGTGCAGCGCCACAGACCACGTCGTCCAGCCGCGGCTTGCCCTTTTCCTTGGCCCCTTGGGCATGGTCCTCGCTCGCAGATGTCCTCCACGTGCAGGTGCAGGTGCAGGTGCTTCGGGTGTCCTAATGATACGGCCACCTGCGACTCATTCCTCAATTGGGGTCCACGTCGGCCGAGTCTCCACTTCACTCACACCGAGGCCAGCCAGGGCTCTGCTCCGTCCGTCCGTCCGAGCCGGAAGCGCAGACAGACAGACTCATTCGATAGCCGCGGGACTGCGACACCGTGCAAAGAGGACGAGACCCCGAGCGAATCGTCCGCCCGTCCAAATGTTAAGCGTAAGCGCCGGGCCGCGGCCAAGTTGCCCGCCCGCGCGGCCGAACGCATTCCGAAAGTCGAGCCGCAACCCGCTCAACATGAGCCGCACGGCCGCGACCAAGACCACGGGCCATGCGCCGTCCACGCTCATGCTGGAGCGCATGCACGAGGCGGCCTCCGACTTGGCCATCCTGGCCACCACCACGCAGGGCTGGCGCTTCGCCAGCGAGCGCAACGGCGCCATGCTCTACGAGATGGCCGGCCGCAACCTGCCGCAGAACGTCACCACAGCCAAGAAGTTCGGCCGCGGGGCCGGCCACTCGTCCGATTACTATCTGGTGCGGGCCGTCACCACCGTGCATACGGGCGTGGCCGCCATGCTCGACTTGCTGCACTCGTCCACCACCGAAGAGTACCGTCTCGTCATGCGGCAGATTTTCAACCAGTACTACCAGAACGGCGTCACGATTGACAAGTTGACGTGTACCACCCCTCCGCCTTTCGCGGAGGACCCGGACTCCGGTGCGGAGGGCGCGCGACGAAGTTACTCGGAGGACGACGCGTACTCGGTCAACTGGCTGACGCTCAAGGCCCAGTCCAAGCTCGGCAATGTCGAGAACCACCGAGATTTCACACTCGTTTCATACCAGGACGCCTTCTCCAGACACGACTCTGGAGTACTGGAGCGCGTGGGCAGGGGTACAGTGCGCGCTCGATCCAACACATCCAACTTCCAAGTGCAGAGCCGACTGGTTGGCGTGCACGTGCTGAGCAGCGTCAACTTCCAGGACGTCCCGGAGCTGCCGATTCCGCAGTGCACGGACCGTTTGCACTTCCGCAACTCGGGTTTTGTCATCGAGGAGACCTCGGAGCCCAACGTTCTGAGACTCTCGCTCTTGTTATCGCTGCTGCCGACCAAGGCCACGTTGAAGTATGCTAGGAAGTATCAGCGCTGGCTGCAGGCGCTAGCGAGTTGTGTAGGCAATCTGGCGCACGTTCTGAGGCCCGAGGTGACGCTGCACTGCCTCAGTAAGCTCACGTGGAAGCAGAGCGACCACTGCTTCATGTGTCTCAAGATGTTCCGTACGTTTCGCCGCTGCCACCACTGTCGATTCTGTGGTGAGGCCGTGTGCGGGGCCTGCTCTAACATGGTCAATATGAGCGGATACGAGGTCATGGACGGCAGCGGGAGTACGCTGGCAGCTTCAGCTCTAGTGTCATCGCAGCGTGGAGAACCGATGAACGATTTCAACCAGACGGGGGATATCTGGAACATGAAGTCGCCTGAAAGCGTGGGCTCGACACGTAGCAGCAACAGCGCGCGAGGCTTCCGAGAGGCGAGAGGCTGCAACGCCTGTATCGCGGACTTGCACCATGGTCTGACAGCTTCAATGGTGGTCAAGGCTAGACGCACATCCGACTCCAGCAACAACAGCGCCGATAACCGTTGAAATTATAGCGCTGACAGCCCCTTGATGCCAGCCACTACCACGACTCGGTTGAGCGCTAGCAACGACGATGAGGATCAGATCTCGTACGACAGCGCCGACGACGTCATCTATGAGCGGCGGTTGGGCTCCATCGCGACGTATATTCCGTCTGAAGGCGGGCCAGGTGCGTTAGTGGAGGAGAATGGACCTTACACGGTCACGGCCAGCACTTTGGGACTGGATGAACCCGTGGACGAGTTCCCGGCCACGTCCGAGGAGCTGCAGGACAAGTTTCCGGCCGTGGATGAACCTGCTCCGCCTCGGTTCCGGAACGTGTCGGACCCGGACCAGCTGCGTCGCATGCGCAATGTGTCGGACCCGGAGCTGCCGCAGCGTCTCAAGGACAAGCACAGTATGGTGTCCATGTCCACGGCCAGCAGCTCGTTCTCGCGGTCGTCGAACGACCGCTACACCAACGACAACGCGTCTCAATACTCGCGCGGTACCAACTTCTCGGCCATGTCGGACGGTTCGTCGGCGTGCGATCTCTCTCGCGACCCGGACATCTTGGCCCTGGCCGGTCTGTCCATGAAGCCCCGACCGTCGGACGACATGTACGAGCCTGCACCGGTGCAGCGCCCGCCAATGCCCACCAAGAGCTACGATCCTTACTCGAATCAGGTCCCCGACGAGCCCAAGAAGCGAGCGGAGGCAGTGTTGAGGACGCAGAAGAAGCTCTCGAACAACGACGAAGAGGACTCGTTGAACGGGAGGACGATCTCCACGCCGTGGCCGGGCAGCAGTAGCGCTGATAACCGCTTCCGCAGCAACACCACGAGCTCGCGCGATGATGGGTTTGTGCCGCCCCAGCCCGACATGCTTCGGCCAGCCGATGTGCTTCGTCACCGCAGCCAAACCACAGCCGGCTTGGGCTGGAACCCCGCTGCGACTGCCCCGTTGTCTGGGTCTAAGGAGGCTACCTCGAAGCCTAACAACTTCGCCAGCTCCTGCATCCGCCCATCCAGCCCGCGACCTCAACGACTGCGACCGCAGCAGCATCGATGAGGCCTACCAAGGCAGTACCGCAGCAAGATCAAACTGCGGCAAGCAGCAAACTTTACATGACTTCGGCCACTCGACGAGGATCTGTCCCCATGCAGCAGATGCACCGCCTTCCTGCTTCGGTACCGGAGGACAGCGCAGCGTCGGACCGCAACGACATGATCCCGTTGTCCCAGGTCGGCCAGGCGGCGCCGAACTTCGTCGTGTTTTCGGACTCCAGGCGCGAGTCCATTTTCACGCGGTCGGCTGACGGTCAGGACATGATCCCGCTCGACTTTTAGATCAAACCTCTGTAGACGAACGCAGTCGAGGTGCAAGTTGAAGTGCTCGAACGAAGAGCTATTTATCAGTGGAGGAGTGTCGTAGTGCAATATAATGCCATGCAAAGCAAGTAGTTGAGTGAATGTTGTTCGAATTGAAGCGGGCGTATGCATTTATACTACGTAGCATGTAGTGGCTGTATTGATGCGGTGTTCTAAGAGGACTCACGAAGGTACTTTGCGGTCGACCGTCGTCGGGCCAATCATCCCCGCGCTAGTCATCAACTTCCTCACGCCAATATCCTCCAGGATCTTGATCACAGCGCCGATACCAATGCGCTTTTCGGGATCCGAGCGACACATTCGCTCGACCAACTCCCACTCATAATCTTGGAACTTGTCGGCTGGACGGGCACACATTTCTCCTGCCTTGACTTTATGCGCTACCGCTGTGTCCGGAATGGTGCCCCATGGGTATTTCCCAGCCACCGCCTCGAAGATGCACATTCCAAACGCGTAAATGTCCGAGGCAAAGGTAGGACGTTTACCTTCTAAGCACTCGGGCGCCTGCCATCGCACAGCACAGGTCGTCTCAACATCTTCCGACGTGGCCGAAGGAGTCGCAAGAATGCTCAGACCGAAATCGGCAATCTTTGTCGCGCCTCCGTCGCAAACGAGGATGTTGTTCCCTTTCAAGTCACCGTGCACAATGTTGTTGTCGTGGAGATGCTCGAGTCCGAGAGCAGCCTGGAGCAGCCGAAACCACGTCTCGTGGCGTCTTCCCTTTGTTGGCTCCAGATACTCGACGAGTGTCTGGCGTGTTGCGCGCTCGCAAACGAAGAACGGCTGCTGACCCTCGTAGCATGCGCCGTACAGCTTGATCAGGTTGGAGTGATTCAAGTTGAACCACAAGTCGGCTTCCTTGCGGAATTTTTCTCGGTCCTCGGTACTATTGAGCAACTTGACGACGACATCGGTACCGAACCATTTGCCGTAGTGCACAGAGGCAAACCCGCCCTCGCTCAAGTAGTCTCCCAGTTCCACCTGGTAATTCATCACAAACCACTTCGGGAGTGGCTCTCCAAGATTGGTTTGCTGCACCCCCTTCGCGCGACTTGCAGCTTGCTGAAGTACCAGCTTCATCTTCTTCACAGTATCAGGAGAGTATGCCCCAGCGCGACTGAGTACCTCAAAGCGCATGAATGCCAACGCCTCCTCTGGCCACTGCTCTTGGGTGACTTCCTCGAGAAATCTTTCCGGGTTGTCTGAGCACGCCTGAAAAAAGGCGTACTGGTGCTCGTGGTCTTGCTCCCAAGTAGGGTGCCACTGGTGGCACGAATCGCTGCCACTCGGCTGGAGCAACGGGGAACTTCGTATGAGCTGGTCGATCTGGTAGTGATACTTGGACCTCATGTTGGCTACAGTTCGCGACATTTGAGAAGCGCTGGCGGTGCACTCGTCCAAATCGTCTTTGCTGACATGTTGATGAAATCGCCAAAGTAAGGAGCAAAAGTCTTCCAACAGCTTCTGCGTGAGCTCCATGGGGGACTTCTCGAGTTCCTTGTACATGCCTTTGAAGCGCACGAGCACACGCTTATCCATCGCACGTTCGTGGTTGTCGATGTCTTTGCATGCCATCTCGCATTCATCGAGCATTTCTGCTGGGGTCATCAAGTCACTTCCCGAGTACTTGTAGTCGCTCAGATTAATGCGTTCTTGGGAGGATTGATCGTCCTCAGTGCTCGCGGGATTTTCGCTATTTGACGCCAACAATTTCATTCGATACTCCGCGTCGACCAGTCCAAGCCTCTCCGTGGGGTTCTGAGCGCATAGACCTTGCAATATGCCCCATTCCTCGTCGTTGATGAACTGCGGTCGGGTCTCAGGAAGCTTCAAGGTAGCTTCATATTTCCACGTATCGAAAGTCTTGTCACGTTCGTCCGACGATAAGTTTGAGTTGCGAGAACCGGCAAGCAAGAAAAACACGGAGATGCCAAACCTGAGTAGATCATGGCTCACTGAAGACTCGGAGCCACTTGTAAGACAACGCGACCGATCGGCGTCGTGCCTTGGGACTAGCCCAATTCCATCCACGACCCCGCGTCGTTCCGAATAACTCGCGAGGAACGTCGACGGCGACAAGTTGTAGTACACGAGCCCGCGGTCATGGACGTACTGGAGACCAAGCGCGCAGTTTGAAACGTAACGCCACAAATCGTTCTCGTAGGTCGGTGGGAAACAGGTTTCGTGAATCACAAACGGCTTGCCGACGTAGGACGCGCCGTAGAATTTGCGCAGATGTGGGTGGTTGAGCTCCGTCCAAATTGACGCCAGTCGGACACAGACTTCCTCACACACTTCGCCACGACCTTCTTCACTCAGGTTCGTGTCGATATACTTCTCCCGTGCTCTGGCGCCCCACGCCTCCTTGCTGTCTTCCAGCTTGGCCTTGTTCACCCACGCCCACTCGTGCTCCGACGTGACGAACCAGTCCGGCAACTCGCCCGACACGACGCCCGCATTCCGGACAACCAGGTCGTACACCATCGAGATGGTGTACAGCTCCTCCACCATCAACTTGTCTCGGTATTTCTCATCCTTTCCGGCAAACTTCGTGAGGCCGTCGTGGTACTTCTCCACGCAGTAGCGGAGCAGCGTCACGATCTGCAGTTGCTGGTTCTTGTCGCCCAAGGCAGCGACCAACTGCTCGTCCTCCTTCACAAACTTCTCAAAGACTTCGAGCCGCTGCTGACGCTCTACTAGGAGTTGGCTGTGCCATTCCTCTCGCACTTCAGGGTCGAGAATGTCGAGCATGTCCAGAGCGATGTCGATGTGTTTGTGCAGCAGAACCACGACTCTACCGGTGTCCGCCAGCTTTAAGAGCATGTTGGCTTGACTCTCGTACGACTCGAGCTGCTCCTTGAGCATGCGAGTAAAACGCACCATAATGGCCACATTGCTCACTTCATGACGGCATTGGCCCCGCAATTTGCCCACAAAGTGATCGGCCAGGCGGTCCTCAGTGCGGAAATCCCCCTCGTGACTGGAGTGCCAACGACTGTCCTCTGAGATCTTGGACTCCATCCAGAACTTGGTCATCGCCTTGCTCATGGTATTCGTCGCCATTGTCTTCGATCAGTTAGTTAAGAGGCACTGGGCCAAAAGCGATTGTGGGGTATTCCTCGTATGGTCGGCGCCAGGCTCATCATTCAACCCATTGAGATCCTGGTAGGATCTGGCACGAACGGCTAATACTGGACATGATCCAGAAATTCACGAAAAAGGAGGATTTTTTCTGGCCATAGACCGAAAGTTTACTACCGGTACCAACAACGCACTGTATTTCAGTAAGCACTTCAGTATTAGCACAATGACCCAATCGTAACGGTCGATGTGCGCAGATTCGCCACGCTATCAAGAGAAGTTCTGGTTGGCTTGCATGGCAGCCAAGCAACGATCCGAACCATTGGCTTCGAGTGGGTTGGCTTGAAACGGCGGGATGGCGTTCCTGCAACGTTAAATACGACAACACAACAGGGCCTTAGCTCAACGTTAACGACCTTATTGCAACGTTAACCACTAAAACCGTACTTAGTTGAGATGATACTGTAAATAAATCAGAACGCCTAGGACGGGTGTCATGGCGTACAAATCCCAAACATGGAGGTGTCGGCAGGAAATCTGTTGCCCTGCCTCAACCCAATAACCCTTTCCTGCAAGGCTTAACCCTATCGGGCCGAGCGAGATGTGACCATGCTTGGTCCTGGGTTTAAGTCCGCGAGCTACGCTCACGGACCTTAAACCACAGGCGTTGTTTCGGCTTGCCGAGCGGGCTATCTTTCACCCCCTCCCAACATTAACGTTGCAGGACGCACTTTGAAACGGCGCCCTGTATTTGCTCTGCCCTCTTCTTACGCAATCAACTCATTGGCGAGGTTACGCACTACCGAATACGCAGACCTAACACGCCGAGCAGTAACCCGGGCAGCAAATGAGTAAATTATATGCTGTGATGAAAACTAATGACATGCTTGGGATTCGGTTGTCCTGACCATGCAGCACGCCGAATTGAGTCTGACTGGCGTTGTCGATAATGGGATAGAAGTTCCGCAATTCGCCAACAGCGATAAAAAACGATCAAGCCCAGTTCCATACCTAAAAAAAGATAGCTCGACCACATCCACAACTCCTCTTGCAGCAGCATCACTCGTCGAGCTGTCATCAACCTCGATCCGTTCCGATCGGCACCTAGTAACGACCTCCTAATCGGATCATGAGGGCGCCCTCAGTCCTCACCTACTTCGTAGTACCACTCTACACCAACCGTGCAGTTATACTACATAGGAGGGCGTCAAACGTATAGCTAGAGTTTAAGGAACGCTGCTTTATTTAGTGGTAAGAGTGAACGCCCCCGCAACGGTAGCGATCAAAAGCACAAACAGAAACAAGACGAGTCCCGTAATCCCA
This sequence comes from Phytophthora melonis, assembly GCA_024211575.1. Classification (NCBI taxonomy): domain Eukaryota; phylum Oomycota; class Peronosporomycetes; order Peronosporales; family Peronosporaceae; genus Phytophthora; species Phytophthora melonis. The sequence continues at coordinate 3,848,833 of JAMXKT010000037.1, read as the reverse complement.
ACCATGATCACCCCCTCCAGTATCGCTTCAAAGACCAAAAATCCTTCTTCGAGCTTGCTAGCCTTAGCAGGGTCCTTGGAAACAGCCGAACGGAGCTGCTTGATGTCGCTTGTGGTGACCTTGACGTTCGACTTCTCAAGGGTAGCCGCCGCCTTTGCGACTTCAGGGTTCTTTGCCAGTTTCTTGAGCGCTTCAGGGTCCTTTGCCAAATTCGTGAAGAACTGTGGGTTATTGGCCGCCGCAGTCTCAAGCTTCTTCACGGTCGGACTTTTTGCCAGAGCTGTGACAACATCAGGGTTCTTGCGCATGCTAGCGAGTTTGAAGCTGGTACCGGTATTCGTCTTCCCAAAAACACTTCTGATTTTGGAGAAGATGGAACCTCCTCTCTCCTCGACGTCTTCGTTGCCGAGGGACACTGCCTTGAGATCTTCTGCGTTATGGGGACGCGCCTTGGTCGTCTGCAATGTAGATGTACGATCTCCTGCAGCCGTGACAGCGCCTAACGTAGCGATGCAAGTGGCTAGCAGCAGGAGTAACAAATGCAGTAGCTGCATTCTTCGTCTCTGCTGCTTGGCGGCGTGTTGACTCGAGAGCTGAATCCAAAATGCGTTTGGGGGCAAGTTCCAACACCACAAATCCCCCGCACTATGGAGGAGATGGGATGGTGAGGATGGATTCCAGTAGTCTTCAAGCAGCTTCGGGTAACTTTTTTTTAAAGTTACCACAATCGTTGATGGCAAATACTTGTAAAACACGTAAAAGTGTTTTGCCATCAACGATTGCGCTATGTTACCAATGCCATGCTTTCCTTTACCTGTTCGTACAGTGCATCTATAATTGTCCCAGACGTGTATGGATCGTCATCAACGTTGAGCAGACTTGATACCCAGTGCTCATTAGTACTTCGTAGTATAGCGTACGATTTTTCCACAAAACGGAGCAAAGGCTGCTGGAATTGGGTTTCTTTTGCCGATACCGGTAGGTATGTACATCATAGTGGCTAGGCCTTAGATGCCGAAGCATGCCACCGAGCCTTACCCAAATTGATGAAAACTACTCCATCTTGGACAGCTGCCGTAGCAACGCGACAACCTCTTGGTGTCCCTTTTCCTCAGCGATCTTGAGCGCAGAACAACCATAACTATTTGCCAGATCAAGTACTGCCCCACGCCCAACCAGCAGCTTCACCACGGCAGTGTGACCGTTCTCAGCGGCGCAATTCAGCGAGCAGTTACCTTCGGCATCTACCGCGTCAATCGCCGCACCGTGATCAAGAAGAAGCTTCACCACTTCGTCTTTTCCATTCGTAGACGCAATGTGAAGAGCTGTTAACTCTCGTGCGGCTTGCTTATTGACCGAAGCGCCTTTGCTTAGAAGTATCGATACAACGTCAGTGTGGCCGTACTCGGAAGCGCTCATGAGCGGGGTCCAGTCATCGTTCTTGGTCAAGTCAACTGAGGCACCCTGGTCCAGCAAGAATTGAACCACTGCGGTGTTGCCATTCCACGCAGCAGACCGAAGCGGAGTGTAGTTCTCATTGTCAATAAAATCAATGGACGCGCCGTGTTTCAGAAGAAGCTTGACGACATCGAGCCGGCCATCTGCACACACAATTCGCAGCGCTGTAGCTCCATCTTCTCTGCGTTGCTTCTCAACCGACGCTCCATGAGCCAGTAAAAGCTCCATCACGTCCGTGAAGCCGTACACAGCTGCGGTAATTAACGGTGTTAATCCTTCGTCGTCGGCCAAATCAACCAGCGCTCCATTGTCGAGAAGAAGCTTAACCACGTCGAGGTGCTGGTACTCACACGCCAACAGAAGGGCGGTTGTTCCGTCCGCCGACGCTGCATTAATCCTCGCCCCCTTTGCTAATAGCAACGCCACCACTTCAGTGTGGCCATACTCACAGGCGCGCATAAGCGGGGTCCAGCCTTCATCGTCTCCGAAGTTAATGTCGTTGTTGGGTTTATCCAGCATTCGGCTCACGACTTTGAGATCTCCACGCTCGCACGCAATTGCCAGTGCAGAGTCTCCGTTTCACTGCTTCTGGTCAACGCTTAGGGCCTTTTGAAGGGCTGCCGGAGTCTCTTTCTTGGATTTAGCAGCAAACACCAGCTCGGCAAAGGAGATCGCCTTCTCCGCGGGGACGCGCTCGAAGATCAGCTGCACGAACTCGCTGTAGCCACTAAAATATGCCACGTATAAAGGCGGCCAGCTCTGAAAGTCCCCGCACAAATCGATGTCGGCGCCATTATCCAGCAAGATCCGCACGACTTCGAGTCTTTTGTACCAAACAGCGGTGAGCAGAGCCGTACTCCCACTCGGTAGCTGCGCGTTCATGTTAGCACCTCGAGTCACCAGAAACTGCACAGTATTGGAGTGGCCGAGCTGCGCGGCAGTGATCAGCGGAGTGTAGCCTTCGTCATCTGCTAGCTCTAGGTCAGCACCATAGTTTACCAGCGTGACCACAACCTGTAGTCGATCATGTTCGCACGCGATGTTGAGCGCAGTAGCTCCATTCGATCGCTGCTTGTCAATTGCAGCTTCATTTTCCAGTAGTAAACCAACCACAGCCGGATGGCCCCACCCGGCAGCTCTCATGAGTGGCGACCACGTTGTCTCATTGGCCAAGTCAATGGCCGCGTTGTGCTCGAGAAGAACCTTCACCACGTCTAAGAACCCGTATTGAGCAGCAAGAACCAGCGGGGTATCCCCGTCGTCGTCTGCCCGGTTAATGGACGCCCCGTGGCCGACCAGTAGCTTCACCGCTTCTAGCTGACCTTCAAGACACGCGACTTGGAGCGCGGTCCTCCCGTCCGGGTCCTTCTTGTCAACTGAAGCCCCCTTGTCCAGAAGTACGGCCATCACGTCGGTATGCCCGTCTTCGGCTGCCATTATCAACGGCGTATCACCTTCTTCATCCGAGAGCTCAGTGGAAGCTCCGAACTCCACAAGGACCTTCACCACTTCCAGAAGCCCTTGTTCACACGCAAAGTGGAGAGCAATGTACCCATCCGGAGTCTCGAGATCGACGGACGCGCCGTTCTCCACTAAAACCTTAACAACCTCGACGTGGCCTTCATTGGCCGCAGTCATTAGGGCCGTCCAGCCAGCGTCATTCACCAAGTCGATCGACGCCCCATGCCCCAGCAGCAACTTCACCACCGCTGTATGCCCATTTTCCGCCGCGTAGATCAGAGGAGTGACGCCGGCTTCGTCCGACGAGTCCACCGACGCTCCTTGCTCCAAAAGCTCCTGGACAGAGTTCACGTGGCCATTCTCACAGGCGGATAGCAGACCACAGCTGCTGGGCAATTGGGCCTTCGCTTCAGTCTTGCTCTTTACTGTGTCCACTGGCTCACTGGCATCAAGGACCATCTTGTGCAAATCCACCTCGCTTTACTCCAACGCAAATTGAAGAATGGCGTCTTCGACCACGCGCCCATCTTGTACCCATCAGTAGAATATCCGTCAGTCGGTACCATCTGCATCTGATTGCAAACAATGTTTTTAACGTTAAATACGTTAAATATTCTCTGCGAGGCGCATTTGTAATTATCGAGGTACCGAATTTGTTTTGTAGAGGGACTAGCCGAGCGCCGCCGCTACGCGGCGGGAGGTTTTCTGGTTGGTAACAGTAGTTAGGTCCAGTGGGCTTTATCTTGTTCAAATGTTATTCAGTTCGATTGTGGGGCAGAGCTTTTCGTGACTGAAGTTCTGTTAGTAGCGTTACGTGGCTGTTATCAGCTTAAAACACTATTCCCACGCCGGAGTTGGGTAGATGCATGTTACAGAGTAAAACATTCTCAGTTGTAGGGCGTGCCATTTTAAGTCCAGGTACATGTTTTTATCGAGTTTGTCATGATACCATAGCTCAGTGTTATTTAGTTTGTAACCTATATTTTATTCTGTATGGGGGATAAGCCCTTGGAACAACCAAACTGTGGGCTTTGTTTATCCTGTACCTTTCATTCTATTTCGTGCCTCTGTTCTTGTAAAAAATACCGAGTATATATCGTGATATCATTGATATGTACGGCCCATAATGTAGCGGAGTGCTCCAACTTCTACGCGACCTACTTGAGCACTCATTTTTAATCTACTTAGACGTGTCTATCAGTTTGTTAATCTACTACGCAGCAAACATTAATATTTTAGCGTCTACCTGCATTTATAGTAGCTAAAGTAAGAACCTAGCGCCGCGTAACTACAAAATTCACGTTTACGCTCTAGTAATTCCGTTTCCCACATGTATATCCGTCCAATAGCTTGGAATCTCAGCGTAAACTATGATAAGAAGCTCCCGCTCTGTGAATGTCAGAATATCTACTACTCCAACAACGTATTACCTTGCTTATCAAAAAAAATGTAACTTTAAGAATATACGAAACACGCTCAAGCAAGTGTTACTAAATATCGGCCCCAAGGTGAAGCCGCTGTAGCTATGATATATCCATCCTTAACTCTTTGACTACCGGGCCATCCTCTTATGGACATCCGATCGGATCCATATTTTGACCAATAGGATTGTTTGAGATTGTCGAATTAGTACGCACTCGAGTACATACATTGTGTGATTATAGTCATTCGTATAGAAAAATGTAAATATTAGTTTGTGGCTGTAGTCGGCTACATCTACCGAATCCCCACCCTCCCAGTCATGATTTGCGATAAATGCCACGAAGATCCTTGTGACTGGGAACGGTATGGAAGCGAGCTCTGTGAGAGTAGAAGCCGCCTTCTCCACCGAGTTCCCCACCCCAGGCGCCTCAATAAGACCCTCTACCAGCTGTACTTCTATCTGAAGTTTGGTCGACTTGACGCTGATCCGACAAACCAGCTACCCCTGTGCATCAGAAGAAACCTATCGCGTCCACGACTGTGTGTATTGTATGCGTCAATGGAACTACGTTTACAATTTCCACTCATAACTAACTGCTACTGTTGTTTCCTCAGTCGCCAGCGGAGGAGCGGGTGAGCTGGATGAACGATAAACACCGTAAAAAATAAACAGCGACCTTTATTAGTACACTTCGTGATCAATTATGGTGGCTCTGGCCTGCACAGCGGAACTACTCCGCCACATGGGCGGACAGCCCATCGCCACTCACATCGCCAGCCTGCACAGCGGAACTACTCCGCCACATGGGCGGACAGCCCATCGCCACTCACATCGCCAGCCTGCACAGCGCAACTCGTCCGCCATCTCGGCGGCCAACATGCTCAACGTCGTCTCGAGGCCGTTCGCAACCTCCGCCGGAGTCTCCGTCAACTGGACGAGGCGCACGACGCCGCCCTCGGGCGACGTCTCCATGTTCGAGGACACGTCCGCCGCCGCCGCCGGCCCAAGCGCACATCAGCGGGGCCTCCATCACGCCCACGTCGTGCGCGTGCAAGTAGTAGTAGAACTTCTCCATCTTCACAGCTCACAGCCCACCGCCATTCGCTACGCCAGGCTGCACAGCTGAGTAGGCCGCCATCTCGGCGGCCAACATGCTCAACGTCGTCGCGAGGCCGTTCGCGACCTCCGCCGGAGTCTCCGTCAACTGGACCAGGCGCACGACGCCGCCCTCGGGCAACGTCTCCATCTTCGGAGACTCGATACGTCACCACTGCCACACGCGCACTTCAGCACGACCTTCACCACGCCCACGTCGTGCGCGTGCAAGTAGAAGTAGAACTTCTCCATCTTCACAGCTCACAGCTCACCGCCATTCGCTACGCCAGGCTGCACAGCTCCAGTAGGCCGCCATCTCGGCGGCCAACATGCTCAACGTCGTCGCGAGGCCGTTCGCGACCTCCGCCGGAGTCTCCGTCAACTGGACCAGGCGCACGACGCCGCCCTCGGGCAACGTCACCAGCTTCGCAGACTCGATACGTCACCACTGCCACACGCGCACTTCAGCACGACCTTCACCACGCCCACGTCGTGCGCACGCAACTAGTAGTAGAACATGTCGATCATCACGGGTTCGCAGCTCGCCACCATTCACATCAGCAGCCTGCACAGCGGAACTACTCCGCCGTATCGGGGACCAACATACTCAACGTCGTCGGGTAGTCGTTCGCGAACTCCGCCGTCAACTGGACCAGGCGCACGACGCCGCCATCGGGCAACGTCTCCACCTTCCAGGACACGACACGCAAACCTCCGCCAGAAGCGCACATCAGCCGGACCTTCACCATGCCCACGTCGTGCGCGTGCAAGTAGTAGTAAAACGTCTCGATCCTCACTGGCCCATAGCTCGCCATCCGCTACTCCAGCCTGCACAGCGCAACTACTCCACCATACCGGCGGCCAACATGCTCAACGTCGTCGCGAGGCCGTTCGCGAACTCCGTCGGAGTCTCCGTCAACTGGACCAGGCGCACGACGCCGCCCTCGGGCAACGTCTCCATGTTCGGAGACACAACACGTCCACCACCGCCAGAAGCGCACATCAGCAGGGCCTTCACCACGCCCACGTCGTACCGCATGCAACTTGTAGTATGGCGCCTCCACCTCATGAACCACACTTCACCGGCATTCACATCGCCAGTCGACACAGCGGAACTACTCCGCCATACCGGCGGCCAACATGCTCAACGTCGTCGCGTGGGCGTTCGCGAACTCCGTCGGAGTCTCCGTCAACTCGACCAGGCTCACGACGCTGCCCTCGGGCAACGTCTCCATTGTAGTGGGCCTACCTTGGCTCACTACAACAGCTTACACGTGTGCGCACGTGTATGAGGAAGCGTAGGTTTCTTTTACTTGAGTTAAGTATACTCGAGGTCCACGAGTATACTTTAAACAAGATAAAGACTCTAAATAGCTGATTTTGGTAAAGATGAGAACTGTTATTTTTGTTTTATGTTTCTGACTTCCTCCAAATGTAATATTCTAAGTTGGGAATCTGCCAACGGCTGGTTGGCAGAATTCCTTTGCTATGCATGTCGCTCATTGGTTAAAAGATGCTGCTTTCAACCAATAGGAATCCTAAATGTCTATGGACCACCCGTCGTGGTGATCGTAAATGAATGTGGCACTTGATGTAACGTACATCAAGGCCGAGGAAGTGTTCGAACCTTTAACAGACATCGCGTCTGTTAGAGTTGCAAGTGGCTGTAGCCACTTGTGCGTGTAACCCCGTTACACCATCCCCCCGTCAAGGTTAGACGTGCCGGTCTCGGCACGTCAAGGTTAGACGTGCCGGTCTCGGCACGTCAACCACCATTGACTGTTTGGTCAATGCATGACGTTTAGAAGAGAGCGTGCTCGTGATAGAACGAGCACGTTGAAGTTGAAGACCTTTGGCGCAGCAGCGGAGGACCTCTCTGCTGCTGAGTATCATGCGCGGCAGTTTGCGAAGCGCTTCGCTGCCGCGGGGGCAGGCACCACGGCCTGCCCTCGAAGTGTCTTCGGGCGCTGTTGTTAACAACAGCGTTCGCATTACTGTCCAGTGTGTAGTGCATGGTGGGCTTCGTAAGCCTCCACCATGTCCGGAACGTCTTGGAGCAAGACGTTCCGCGGCTCCCATGTATCTTGGTTGGGAGGAAATCCTCTCCAACGAATACGAAAACGAACTGGTTCTAAGTTCGTTCTCGGGATACTGTGGTCAACAATCCGCTCAACTATCCATCGAGTTGAGCCGTGTGCGTCACGAATTGGTGGCGGCGGTGGTGGGAACACGCCCGTGTGTGGTCAACTTGGTGTTGACCCTGATCTCGCTTCTCCCCACGACCGAGTTCCGGTCGTGGAGTAGTTACAGAGCGCTGCGCTCGGTGCTCTTGAGTATCCTTACTTTGCGACGGTCTCCTAGACCGCCTCGATCGTCCCGGCCGGGCTGGATCTCCAGCTCGACCTGCTGCTCCAGCGCGACTTCGCGCTGGAGGAGATGATGGCTTCCGCCGAGTCTTCTGCTTCGATTCAGCCGAGCTAGGTAGCTCGTGCTGCAGGTATGGAGGTATGGCTTCAACCGTCCGACGTAGAACGTCGGATGGAGGCGCATGCTAGATGGAATGTCTAGCGTGTAGGCGTTGCCATGCCGTTCCAACACTGTGAACGGCCCGATGAAGCGCGGAGCGAGCTTACTCGCTCCGAAGTCGGAAACTGCATGTTTAGGCAGGTTTTGAGTAGCTAACAAAACCAATGAACCCTTCTTGAATTCATTTGTGTTGCCCCTGCCAACATTGTCTGCGTTCAGCTTCTGTCGATCGACAGAAGCTGCAATAGCGTCCTGGACAAACCGAATGACGGCTTGTCTGCGCTGTACGAAGTTCATTGCGTCCGAGCTGAACTCGTTCAGCTCGCTTCCAGCAGTAGGCCCGGCCTCTGCGTTCGTAGATGTGGTGTCTGTGCCTCGCACAGACACGTTCTTCTTTCTGCTTGTGTGCGTCTGTGCCCTGCACAGACGCGGTCTTCTTCTTCTTGGTTGCGTCTGTGCCCTGCACAGACGCGGTCTTCGTCTTCTTGTTTGCATCTGTGCCCTGCACAGACGCGGTCTTCTTCTGCTTGGGTTGCGTCTGTGCCCTGCACAGACGCGGTCTTCGTCTTCTTTCGCGTTGTTGCGGCTGACACCGTGCAGCTGTCAGCGGCATTCTGCGGCTGCTGTGTTGCAGTCGTAGATCCTCCCCACTTAAGGAAGGAGCCAGCATCCCGAGTAAACTCGGGAGGCGTGGGTGCCTCAAGGCATTCACGTAGAACGGTGTATGCCCGGTCGAGGCATGCACCGAGTTGTTGATGGCGAACTCCGCCATCGGCAGACACTCGCTCCAGTGTTGGAACGAGTGGGCGTAGCTCTTGAGGACATCCACGAGCACGCGATTCACGCGCTCGGTCTGTCCGTCCGTCTGCGGATGATCCGCAGTCGACATCGAGCTGACTGCCAAGAAGTGTGAACACTTCTTGCCACAGGTGCGCGGTGAAGCGCGGGTCTCGATCGGACACGATGTCCATCGGCATGCCATGGTGTTTGAACACCATGTCAACGAACAGACGTGCCGTCTGTTTCGCAGTCACTTCGGCGGGTACTGCAGCAAGATGTACCATCTTGCTGAAGCGGTCAACAAAGACCACAACGCCCGTGTTCCCTGGCTATCCGGGGAAGACCAAACACAAAGTCCAAAGACATGGACTGTCAACACTCCGACGGAGTCGGTAGTGACTGCAAAGGAGCCTGCGCGAACGGCGCAGGCTTCACACGTTGACACACCTCGCAAGCACGGACGTACTTGCGCACCCACTTGTACTGGTGGGCCCAGTAGAAGTCCCTCGTGAGAAGAAGATACGTCTTCTCACGGCCCGGATGCCCCGCAGTCGGGGCATCATGATACTCGTACATGATCCTGCGTCGCAGGTCATGATCATTGGGAACGACACCGCGGTCCGCGTTGTCGTTGACTGCGCTGTAGAGTAGCAACCCTCGTGCACCCGGTAACGGTGTGCACGAGCACGAAGATGTCTTGGCAACTTCTGACGAGCTTCGTCAGAAGGCACTGAGCAATAGGCCAGCAAGAGCTTCGCGTCCGCGTCGTGCGCGTACGCGGCCTTCACGTCGTCCAACAGCGACGACGTGGGAGTGCTCGATTGCATGGCGTCAATGGCATTGACGTCGGCATCAGCTGAAGCGTAGTCAGGTCGACGCGATAACGCGTCGGCCACCACATTGAGTCTTCCGGGTTTGTACTCAACCCGGAAGTTATACTCCGCGAAGAAGGATAGCCATCTCGCCATCCTTTGCGAGATGTGCGGCGACTTGATAGCCGTCCGCAGCGACGCGTGGTCTGTATAGACCACGAACGGTTTACTTCCGAGTAGATACACTCGGAACTTCGCAAGTGCATACTTCATGGCAAGGAGCTCCTTGTCATGCACCGGGTAATTGCGCTCAGCTGGCTTCAGCTGACGCGACTGATAGTAGACGACACGATCACGGCCCTCGTGATCGTGCTGCATCAACGCACATCCGATCGCGAAATCGGATGCGTCACACACAACGTGGAATGGGTGATCTTGGTCGGCCACCGCCAAGATCGGAGCCTCAGTCAAGCCCTGCTTGACTGCATCGAATGCCTGCTGACATTCAGCAGACCAAATCCACTCGGCGTCCTTCTTCAGGAGCTGTGACAGCGGGCGTATCACGCCCGCGTAGTCCTTCACGTACTTGCACAAGTACGTGGCTGCCAAGGAACTGCCGCAGTTCCTTGACGCTCGTCGGCGTCGGCCACTCATTGATCACTCTGACCTTTTCAGGGTCAGGGCGGACACCGTTCTTCCCAACGAGACACCCGAGCACGGGTATCTCGCTCGCCCCGAAGATGCACTTCTTCAGGTTCGCGTAGAGCTTGTGCTTGCGCATGAGCGCAAGCAGCTTCCGGAGATGCACCTTGTGCATCTCAACGTCGCTCATCCCGTCCGCAGCACGGCTGTGGACGAACACGTCATCGAAGTAGCTCGGTGCGAAGTCGCGCACCGAGCGCAACAAGTGCGTCACGCACCTGCTGAAGGTCGCAGAGGCGTTCTTCAGACCCTGCGGCATCACTAGCCACTCCCAGAGCATGCCACTCGGCGTGCTCACAGCCGTGAGAGGGATATCGCTCTCACGCATTAGGATCTGATAGAACCCATCGCGCAGATCAAGAGCACTGTAGACAGTGCTCCTGGCCATCGAATCGATGATAACATCTTTTCGCGGTATCGGTGTCTGCGCCGGTATCGTCGCATCGTTCAGCTTATTGTACGCATGAACGATGCGCCAGCCGCCCTGTGGCTTCTTGACACAGAACGTCGGAGCACTGTGCGGGGATTTCGATTCCCGCACTTGCCCAGCTTTGCGACGACTTTCGAAGAAGTCGTCGATCGCTTTGACCTGCTCTCGCGGCAGTGGCCACTGCCGCGTGACACAGTATTTCGTGCCCGGCACGAGATCAATCTCGTGCTGAATGCCCTTTGTCCTGCGGAAGCTCCGCAGGGATCTCTTCCGGAAGTACGTCCACGTACTCCCGTAGAATCTCGTAGTAGGGACTCGCCTTCAGCGAGTCCCAGCTCTGTTCTTCAAAGCGTTCTTTCTTCGTCTTGGCACTGAGAGTGTCTTCACTCTCAGTGGTGCTCTCCATGAAGAACTGCCTCAGTTCCTCATTCTCGCTCTTCGTTCTCTCGGCGTCCGAGAGAATGCATATTTGCTCGATGCGTCCATCGTGCAAGTCACGCGCGAAGCGCTTCCAGCTCATGACTGGAAGCGAAGTCAACTCTGACGCTTGCGTCGGAGGATTAGCGAGGGTCATCTCCTGTGCCGGAACCCGGCACAGGTACGCGTCAAGACGTTCAACGTCTCGACGTTCGGCTTTCAGCCTTCGTCTGCCCGGCAGACATCTCTTGTAGCGTCTCGGCCCCGGGCCGAGACTTGCGCAACGACCTTCGCATGCGCCGTCTTCTTGACTTGCGGAGCCCGGCTCCGCATGGTCTTGACCTCGTCCAGGCCCAGCCGTGGACGGGTGTTCTTTCTTAATACCGCCGGCGGGTTCATCCCGCGGGCGAGCGACTTCAAGCCCGGCTTGGTCGCCCGGCGCTTCGTCGTGCAGCCCGGCTGCACGACAGCATGCAAGTTTTCCGGTGCGGAACGTTTGCAACCGTCCGCACCGCCTGCAGCGTCGGTTCCCGGAACCGACACGCCATCTTCACCTCGACGCCTATCATTGGCGGAGTCCTCAATTACAAAGGTGCGTCGACTCCCGGAGTCGACGCGAAATGTCTTTCGCAGCGTCGGTTCCCGGAACCGACGCGACTTCAATACCGCGACGCCTTCCATTGGCGGAGACCCCCATTGCGGAGGGTGCGTCGGCTCCCCGAGCCGACGAATAGAATTCATCCAAGCCATCGACTCCCGGAGTCGACGGCGTCACGTCACCTTGGCTCCCATTACGGGCCAAAACCGATCCAATCAGGTTCGCGTCAGCCTCCACGGCTGACGCGCGTGACTCGCTTGTGTCATCCGCGCCGCTCGAGGCCGGAGACTTCTTTTGATTCGCTAAAAAGCGGGTGTTGACTTCCGAAGTCAACACATTTTCTTCACTAGCCGTCGGCGGTGACGCCGACGCTATCTGTTCTCGCGCGCGCGCCCGTGCGCGTCCAGGGCGTTCCGGGACAGCGGCATTAGGCGCTGTCTCGACTAGAGATTCGCGCGCACCTACTGGTGCGTGTGTGGTGAAACAGGGCCATCGCTCTCTGTTCCACCGTCGCGACCGAAGCGCACTAAAGTGCGCTTCTCCCAATCGATTACCGGGTCATGCCGTGCAAGCCACGGCATGCCCAATACCATGTCGAACTTATCGTCCAGATCCAGGACGATGAAGGTTTCGACGAACACTCGACCCTTGTACGTGAAGCGCACGCGTACCATGCGCTTCTCGGTCTTCACGACGACACCTGTCGCCAAGCGTACTTCCAACATACTTCGAGGTATCTTTAAATCCTCGAAGTCAAGCATTGATAGACTTCGCAGTCGAATAAAGTTCTTCGACGCGCCAGAATCTACCAACGCACGACGAGAGCCGCTTGCTCTCATCGACTTCACCTTCAGGATGACAAGATCAGCCTTGTCATCTTGCTTCTTGCAGTGAGAGTGATCCTCACTGGGGGCTGCAGTCCTCAGTGTCGCGTGTCCTAGGTTGACACGCGGAACTGCATTACCAGTAGGGCGCCCCGCGCCTACTGGCGTCCAGCGTTTTTGTTCGGCTGCGACGATGCCCAGCATCGCCGCGATAGCCACCTTGCTGGTGCACGGGTGCCGTGCACTCTCTAGCAAAGTGACCGATCCTACCGCATCGGTAGCACCGCACATTACTTCCTTGCCGCTGCTGGGGACCAGCAGTGGCAGCGCTCGAGAGGTCCATTGGTTCCGGACCTCCCGCCATCGCGACCGGAGGTGGTTACAGCCTCGGCGCATTCGCATGCAGTTTAGCCTGCCTCAGGCTAAACTCCTCCTGCATCGCAAGAGTGATCGCAGCTTCGAGAGTATTCGGATACTCACGGAAGAGATAGGTCTTCACAGGCCCATCTCTCAATCCCTTCATGAACGTGACGACCTTGGTCGCCTCGTCAATCGGGTTGGTCACGATGTTGGAGACCAAGTACCGTGCTCTCTGGGCGTAAGCATGGACATCATGCTTACCTTGCTGCAGGTCGAGGAACTCCGCCCTCGACCGGAACTCATTTTGTGGGGGCTCAAACGCTTGTCTGAGGCTCCTCGAACGCTTCGTACGTGCTGAAGCACGTAGGGATCTGAGAGTCGGCGTCCGTACGCCCAACTCCTCGCTCGTCCGCCAAGACAGGACATGGCGAACGCGACCTTCGACAACGGGTCGACGATACGTCGAGCCGCAATGGCAGTGTCGAGTTCGACAAGCCAACGGAGGAGAGGCTCGCCCTCTCTTCCTACATAGTTGCTCACGTTGAGTTTCAACGATTGCATGCGTGGTGTCGTCCCCGACGGCACCGCGGTAGAGGCAGCAGCGTCGCGCTGCTCCTTCAGGATGAAACCCAGAGCAACACCATGTTGCTCTGTCGGCGATAACGAACGCAGCATCGCAGCAACTGCCGCCTCTCCAATGACTGTTGACAGTCGTTGGAGTGCCTCCCACTCTGGATCCGACAGGTGGAGGCAGTCAGCGCGTGCAACATGAGTTGCAGGCGTAGCGGAGCTTTCCATGAGCACCTCCGTGTTCATGAAAGGTTCTCAGCTCCCCGTCCGTACAGTCCCGTACGAACGTTCAGGTAGTCGGTCGTTGGACGGACTACAAAGTGCTACCAGGTGTAGTGGGCCTACCTTGGCTCACTACAACAGCTTACACGTGTGCGCACGTGTATGAGGAAGCGTAGGTTTCTTTTACTTGAGTTAAGTATACTCGAGGTCCACGAGTATACTTTAAACAAGATAAAGACTCTAAATAGCTGATTTTGGTAAAGATGAGAACTGTTATTTTTGTTTTATGTTTCTGACTTCCTCCAAATGTAATATTCTAAGTTGGGAATCTGCCAACGGCTGGTTGGCAGAATTCCTTTGCTATGCATGTCGCTCATTGGTTAAAAGATGCTGCTTTCAACCAATAGGAATCCTAAATGTCTATGGACCACCCGTCGTGGTGATCGTAAATGAATGTGGCACTTGATGTAACGTACATCAAGGCCGAGGAAGTGTTCGAACCTTTAACAGACATCGCGTCTGTTAGAGTTGCAAGTGGCTGTAGCCACTTGTGCGTGTAACCCCGTTACATCCATCTTCGGAGACTCGATACGTCACCACTGCCACACGCGCACTTCAGCACGACCTTCACCACGCCCACGTCGTGCGCACGCAACTAGTAGTAGAACATGTCGATCATCACGGGTTCGCAGCTCGCCACCATTCACATCAGCAGCCTGCACAGCGGAACTACTCCGCCGTATCGGGGACCAACATACTCAACGTCGTCGGGTAGTCGTTCGCGAACTCCGCCGTCAACTGGACGAGGCGCACGACGCCGCCATCGGGCAACGTCTCCACCTTCCAGGACACGACACGCAAACCTCCGCCAGAAGCGCACATCAGCCGGACCTTCACCATGCCCACGTCGTGCGCGTGCAAGTAGTAGTAAAACGTCTCGATCCTCACTGGCCCATAGCTCGCCATCCGCTACTCCAGCCTGCACAGCGCAACTACTCCACCATACCGGCGGCCAACATGCTCAACGTCGTCGCGAGGCCGTTCGCGAACTCCGTCTGAGTCTCCGTCAACTGGACCAGGCGCACGACGCCGCCCTCGGGCAACGTCTCCATGTTCGGAGACACAACACGTCCACCACCGCCAGAAGCGCACATCAGCAGGGCCTTCACCACGCCCACGTCGTACCGCATGCAACTTGTAGTATGGCGCCTCCACCTCATGGACCACACTTCACCGGCATTCACATCGCCAGTCGACACAGCGGAACTACTCCGCCATACCGGCGGCCAACATGCTCAACGTCGTCGCGTGGGCGTTCGCGAACTCCGTCGGAGTCTCCGTCAACTCGACCAGGCTCACGACGCTGCCCTCGGGCAACGTCTCCATCTTCGGAGACTCGATACGTCACCACTGCCACACGCGCACTTCAGCACGACCTTCACCACGCCCACGTCGTGCGCACGCAACTAGTAGTAGAACATGTCGATCATCACGGGTTCGCAGCTCGCCACCATTCACATCAGCAGCCTGCACAGCGGAACTACTCCGCCGTATCGGGGACCAACATACTCAACGTCGTCGGGTAGTCGTTCGCGAACTCCGCCGTCAACTGGACGAGGCGCACGACGCCGCCATCGGGCAACGTCTCCACCTTCCAGGACACGACACGCAAACCTCCGCCAGAAGCGCACATCAGCCGGACCTTCACCATGCCCACGTCGTGCGCGTGCAAGTAGTAGTAAAACGTCTCGATCCTCACTGGCCCATAGCTCGCCATCCGCTACTCCAGCCTGCACAGCGCAACTACTCCACCATACCGGCGGCCAACATGCTCAACGTCGTCGCGAGGCCGTTCGCGAACTCCGTCGGAGTCTCCGTCAACTGGACCAGGCGCACGACGCCGCCCTCGGGCAACGTCTCCATGTTCGGAGACACAACACGTCCACCACCGCCAGAAGCGCACATCAGCAGGGCCTTCACCACGCCCACGTCGTACCGCATGCAACTTGTAGTATGGCGCCTCCACCTCATGGACCACACTTCACCGGCATTCACATCGCCAGTCGACACAGCGGAACTACTCCGCCATACCGGCGGCCAACATGCTCAACGTCGTCGCGTGGGCGTTCGCGAACTCCGTCGGAGTCTCCGTCAACTCGACCAGGCTCACGACGCTGCCCTCGGGCAACGTCTCCATCTTCGGAGACTCGATACGTCACCACTGCCACACGCGCATTTCAGCACGACCTTCACCACGCCCACGTCGTGCGCACGCAACTAGTAGTAGAACATGTCGATCATCACGGGTTCGCAGCTCGCCACCATTCACATCAGCAGCCTGCACAGCGGAACTACTCCGCCGTATCGGGGACCAACATACTCAACGTCGTCGGGTAGTCGTTCGCGAACTCCGCCGTCAACTGGACGAGGCGCACGACGCCGCCATCGGGCAACGTCTCCACCTTCCAGGACACGACACGCAAACCTCCACCAGAAGCGCACATCAGCCGGACCTTCACCATGCCCACGTCGTGCGCGTGCAAGTAGTAGTAAAACATCTCGATCCTCACTGGCCCATAGCTCGCCATCCGCTACTCCAGCCTGCACAGCGCAACTACTCCACCATACCGGCGGCCAACATGCTCAACGTCGTCGCGAGGCCGTTCGCGAACTCCGTCGGAGTCTCCGTCAACTGGACCAGGCGCACGACGCCGCCCTCGGGCAACGTCTCCATGTTCGGAGACACAACACGTCCACCACCGCCAGAAGCGCACATCAGCAGGGCCTTCACCACGCCCACGTCGTACCGCATGCAACTTGTAGTATGGCGCCTCCACCTCATGGACCACACTTCACCGGCATTCACATCGCCAGTCGACACAGCGGAACTACTCCGCCATACCGGCGGCCAACATGCTCAACGTCGTCGCGTGGGCGTTCGCGAACTCCGTCGGAGTCTCCGTCAACTCGACCAGGCTCACGACGCTGCCCTCGGGCAACGTCTCCATCTTCGGAGACTCGATACGTCACCACTGCCACACGCGCACTTCAGCACGACCTTCACCACGCCCACGTCGTGCGCACGCAACTTGTAGTAGAACATGTCGATCATCACGGGTTCGCAGCTCGCCACCATTCACATCAGCAGCCTGCACAGCGGAACTACTCCGCCGTATCGAGGACCAACATACTCAACGTCGTCGGGTAGTCGTTCGCGAACTCCGCCGTCAACTGGACGAGGCGCACGACGCCGCCATCGGGCAACGTCTCCACCTTCCAGGACACGACACGCAAACCTCCGCCAGAAGCGCACATCAGCCGGACCTTCACCATGCCCACGTCGTGCGCGTGCAAGTAGTAGTAAAACGTCTCGATCCTCACTGGCCCATAGCTCGCCATCCGCTACTCCAGCCTGCACAGCGCAACTACTCCACCATACCGGCGGCCAACATGCTCAACGTCGTCGCGAGGCCGTTCGCGAACTCCGTCGGAGTCTCCGTCAACTGGACCAGGCGCACGACGCCGCCCTCGGGCAACGTCTCCATGTTCGGAGACACAACACGTCCACCACCGCCAGAAGCGCACATCAGCAGGGCCTTCACCACGCCCACGTCGTACCGCATGCAACTTGTAGTATGGCGCCTCCACCTCATGGACCACACTTCACCGGCATTCACATCGCCAGTCGACACAGCGGAACTACTCCGCCATACCGGCGGCCAACGTGCTCAACGTCGTCGCGTGGGCGTTCGCGAACTCCGTCGGAGTCTCCGTCAACTCGACCAGGCTCACGACGCTGCCCTCGGGCAACGTCTCCATCTTCGGAGACTCGATACGTCACCACTGCCACACGCGCACTTCAGCACGACCTTCACCACGCCCACGTCGTGCGCACGCAACTAGTAGTAGAACATGTCGATCATCACGGGTTCGCAGCTCGCCACCATTCACATCAGCAGCCTGCACAGCGGAACTACTCCGCCGTATCGGGGACCAACATACTCAACGTCGTCGGGTAGTCGTTCGCGAACTCCGCCGTCAACTGGACGAGGCGCACGACGCCGCCATCGGGCAACGTCTCCACCTTCCAGGACACGACACGCAAACCTCCGCCAGAAGCGCACATCAGCAGGACCTTCACCATGCCCACGTCGTGCGCGTGCAAGTAGTAGTAAAACGTCTCGATCCTCACTGGCCCATAGCTCGCCATCCGCTACTCCAGCCTGCACAGCGCAACTACTCCACCATACCGGCGGCCAACATGCTCAACGTCGTCGCGAGGCCGTTCGCGAACTCCGTCTGAGTCTCCGTCAACTGGACCAGGCGCACGACGCCGCCCTCGGGCAACGTCTCCATGTTCGGAGACACAACACGTCCACCACCGCCAGAAGCGCACATCAGCAGGGCCTTCACCACGCCCACGTCGTACCGCATGCAAATTGTAGTATGGCGCCTCAACCTCATGGACCACACTTCACCGGCATTCACATAGCCAGTCGACAAAGCGGAACTACTACGCCATAACGGCGGACAACATGATCAACGTCGTCGCGTGGGCGTTCGCGAACTCCGTCGGAGTCTCCGTCAACTCGACCAGGCTCACGACGCTGCCCTCGGGCAACGTCTCCATCTTCGGAGACTCGATACGTCACCACTGCCACACGCGCACTTCAGCACGACCTTCACCACGCCCACGTCGTGCGCACGCAACTAGTAGTAGAACATGTCGATCATCACGGGTTCGCAGCTCGCCACCATTCACATCAACAGCCTGCACAGCGGAACTACTCCGCCGTATCGGGGACCAACATACTCAACGTCGTCGGGTAGTCGTTCGCGAACTCCGCCGTCAACTGGACGAGGCGCACGACGCCGCCATCGGGCAACGTCTCCACCTTCCAGGACACGACACGCAAACCTCCGCCAGAAGCGCACATCAGCCGGACCTTCACCATGCCCACGTCGTGCGCGTGCAAGTAGTAGTAAAACGTCTCGATCCTCACTGGCCCATAGCTCGCCATCCGCTACTCCAGCCTGCACAGCGCAACTACTCCACCATACCGGCGGCCAACATGCTCAACGTCGTCGCGTGGCCGTTCGCGAACTCCGTCTGAGTCTCCGTCAACTGGACCAGGCGCACGACGCCGCCCTCGGGCAACGTCTCCATGTTCGGAGACACAACACGTCCACCACCGCCAGAAGCGCACATCAGCAGGGCCTTCACCACGCCCACGTCGTACCGCATGCAACTTGTAGTATGGCGCCTCCACCTCATGGACCACACTTCACCGGCATTCACATCGCCAGTCGACACAGCGGAACTACTCCGCCATACCGGCGGCCAACATGCTCAACGTCGTCGCGTGGGCGTTCGCGAACTCCGTCGGAGTCTCCGTCAACTCGACCAGGCTCACGACGCTGCCCTCGGGCAACGTCTCCATGTTCGGAGACACAACACGTCCACCACCGCCAGAAGCGCACATCAGCAGGACCTTCACCACGCCCACGTCGTACCGCATGCAACTTGTAGTATGGCGCCTCCACCTCATGGACCACACTTCACCGGCATTCACATCGCCAGTCGACACAGCGGAACTACTCCGCCATACCGGCGGCCAACATGCTCAACGTCGTCGCGTGGGCGTTCGCGAACTCCGTCGGAGTCTCCGTCAACTCGACCAGGCTCACGACGCCGCCCTCGGGCAACGTCTCCATCTTCGGAGACTCGATACGTCACCACTGCCACACGCGCACTTCAGCACGACCTTCACCACGCCCACGTCGTGCGCACGCAACTAGTAGTAGAACATGTCGATCATTACGGGTTAGCAGCTCGCCACCATTCACATCAGCAGCCTGCACAGCGGAACTACTCCGCCGTATCGGGGACCAACATACTCAACGTCGTCGGGTAGTCGTTCGCGAACTCCGCCGTCAACTGGACGAGGCGCACGACGCCGCCCTCGGGCAACGTCTCCATCTTCAGAAACTAGACACGTTCACCCTCGCCAGAAGCGCACATCAGCAGGACCTTCACAACGCGCTCGTGGCGCACGGCACGTGGCGCACGTGGGGCGTGTCACTCGTAGCATCCTCCCTCTTCACGAGCGCGCAGGCGTCGTCCCTCGATGCTCGACGGTCGCCAAGATCAAGGCGATTTTTGTGTGCCACACCACAAAAACCATGGGGCGCCACCCACCCTCCTAAACTGATTTCGCAGCTGCGAGCACGGTATCCTTCGCACCCACCCACGCTGCGGAAGACTTCCACGGCCACCAGCATGCTCGACAACCCAGCCATGCTGTTCAACACTGGCACGTATGCTATGCTTGACGATCGACGGGCTCTGGGAACGGGCGTGGCTGCGCAGAGATAGGAGCCGCAGCTACTGCTATATTACCTCTCCGTCGGGTGGCGCCACAACAACGCAGTTGGAGCACGATATCCGTCCATCATAAACCTTATGGATCACGACAATCGGTGGGCTCTGGGGTGGTGGAAACGCGCGCTGGTAGCGGACGCTGGTTGCTGTTTGCTGTCATTCTTCAACAAGTTCTTCATGCCGAAGCCTCGATCGCGAAAACCCCCACGCTTGAGCCCGCGTAAGTGGTGGGGGTGTTATCAACAGAAGTCCTTCATGAACATGTGCAAAGCAGCGAAAAGCCAGGGAACCGACATCACGGGGGGTGGCGCAAAGCTACTGAAAAAGTTTTTGTGGGAGTGTGAAGTAGAAGAGAAGGACCTCCCCAACATGTTGAGCCGATTCTTTAGTACTCACACGGGATACATAGACAAAAAAGCAGTCTACGCTGCCATTCGAGAGCCGCCGGAATCTGTTGATGAGGCGGATTCCGCTCATGCTGTGCCTCCGGCTCCCGCCACTGACCGTGCCCAAGTCCCGATCGCTCGAGCTGCGACTGCATCCTACGTGGCCAGCCCCCGTCCAGCTCCGAGAGTGGTTTCCATCACAAACTGCGCTCCGCGTGCGACTTCCACCGGTGAAACTGAAGGGTTGCTGGCTGCTTCCAACGCTGCCCGGGCTCCTGCTCTGGCGGCTGCTTCTGTCGCGGACAGCATTCCTGCTCCACCACCGGCTTCCGCAACTGGACCCAGTCCGACGACTTCTTCTGCCGCTGATCATATTCAATCTTTGAAGTCGGGATCTGCCGCGAACCGCGCTCCAGCTTCGACCGCCGCTGCAACACTCGCTCGAGCTGCGACTGCATCTTACGTGGCCAGCCCCGTCCAGCTCCGAGAGTGGTTTCCATCGCAAACTGCGCTCCGCGTGCGACTTCCGCCTCTGAAACTGAAGGGTTGACGGCGGCTTCCAACGCTGCCCGGGCTCCTGCTCTGGCGGCTGCTTCTGCCGCGGGCCGCATTCCTACTTCACCTGCGGCTTCCACGTGTAGAATGCGCTCTACGGCCCAAGTTGACAGTGACAGCGACAGCGACTATGTGCCAGACGACGAGAGTGATACGAACGAATCACTTGACGACGACGAGGACGAGATTGACCTCGAGAAAAAGTCGCCTGACGATGACGACTTGGAGGTAGTAAAGTCGGCGCCCAGAGTCCTGGCTCAGATCACGCGCCAGCTAGAAATGGAGGAAGAACCCTTTTCCGCCACAGGAGCTGCTCTACCCGAAGGTTGGTTTCCGTACGAAATCATCGAAGGCTTGCAGTACGGGTCCAATGGGCGGCTCAATGCAGGAATCAACTGGAGCCTTAGCTTCGTTGATCTAGACTTCCTGGGAAGAAAAGGAAAGAAGGCTGTTCAAAAGCACAACCGAGCCCTGAGAGCTGCCAAACGGAGAACTCCCAACTAAACGACCCATCATAACTACTCTTCCATATAATGAATCAACTTGCATATCTATCAGAGGCAACATACACACGTCAATACCACGACTCAGCCTTTGGTCACTTTGGCAACCATCCGACACCCGTCATCGCCTGCACGTATCCTCAACAGCATCGTCGCCCCCGACCGCCATATCGGCGACCAACATGCTCAACGTCGTCGCGAGGCCGTTCGAGACCTCGGTCGGAGTCTCCGTCAACTGGACCAGGCGCACGACGCCGCCCTCGGACAACGCCTCCACCTTCCAGGACACGACCCGTCACCACCGCCACAAGCGCACATCAGCAGGACCTTCACCACGCCCACGTCGTACCGCATGCAAGTAGAAATAGAACGTCTCGATTCTCACGGGCTCACAGCTCGCCATCTGCTACGCCAGCCTTCGCAGCTCAACTACTCAGCCATACCGACGGCCAACATGCTCAACGTCGTCGCGTAGTCGTTCGCACCTCCGCCGGAGTCTCCGTCAACTGGACCAGGCGCGCGCCGCCGCCTCGGGCAAAGTCTCCATCTTCGGAGACACAACACGTCCACCACCGCCACAAGCGCACATCAGCGGGATCTTCGCCACGGCCACGTCGTGCGCGTGCAAGTAGAAGTAGAACGTCTCGATCCTCACGGGCTCACAGCTCGCCATTCGCTACGCCCGCCTGCACAGCGCAACTACTCCGCCATACCGGCGGCCAACATGCTCAATGTCGTCGCGAGGCCGTTCGCGAACTCCGTCGGAGTCTCCGTCAACTGGACGAGGCGCACGGCGCCGCCCTCGGGCAACGTCTCCATGTTCGGAGACACAACACGTCCACCACCGCCAGAAGCGCACATCAGCAGGACCTTCACCACGCCCACGTCGTACCGCATGTAACTTGTAGTATGGCGCCTCCACCTCATGGACCACACTTCACTGGCATTCACATCGCCAGTCGACACAGCGGAACTACTCCGCCATACCGGCGGCCAACATGCTCAACGTCGTCGCGAGGCCGTTCGAGACCTTGGTCGGAGTCTCCGTCAACTCGACCAGGCTCACGACGCTGCCGTCGGGCAACGTCTCCATCTTCGGAGACTCGATACGTCACCACTGCCACACGCGCATTTCAGCACGACCTTCACCACGCCCACGTCGTGCGCACGCAACTAGTAGAACATGTCGATCATCACGGGTTCGCAGCTCGCCACCATTCACATCAGCAGCCTGCACAGCGGAACTACTCCGCCGTATCGGCGGCCAACATGCTCAACGTCGTCGCGAGGCCGTTCGAGACCTCGGTCGGAGTCTCCGTCAACTGGACCAGGTGCACGACGCCGCCCTCGGGCAAAGTCTCCATCTTCGGAGACACAACACGTCAACCACCGCCACAAGCGCACATCAGCGGGAACTTCGCCACGGCCACGTCGAGCGCGTGCAAGTAGAAGTAGAACGTCACGATTCTCACGGGCTCACAGCTCGCCATCTGCTACACCAGCCTTCGCAGCTCAACTACTCAGCCACATCGGCGGCCAACATGCTCAACGTCGTCGCGAGGCCGTTCGAGACCTCGGTCGGAGTCTCCGTCAACTGGACGAGGCGCACGGCGCCGCCCTCGGGCAACGTCTCCATCCTCAGAATCTAGACACGTTCCCCCCCGCCAGAAGCGCACATCAGCAGGACCTTCACCATGCGCTCGTGGCGCACGCACTCGTAGCATCCCCTCCCTCTTCACGAGCGCGCAGGCGTCGTCCCTCGATGCTCGACGGTCGCCAAGATCAAGGCGATTTTTGTGTGCCACACCACAAAAACCATGGGGGCGCCACCCACCCTCCTAAACTGATTTCGCAGCTGCGAGCACGGTATCCTTCGCACCCACCCACGCTGCGGAAGACTTCCACGGCCAACAGCATGCTCGACAACCCAGCCATGCTGTTCAACACTGGCACGTATGCTATGCTACGTATGCATACTACTATATCATTGATAGAGGTAATGATAGCAAGTGCAGCGTGGGTGGGTGCGAAGGATAGCTGCGAAATCAGTTTAGGAGGGCCCCATGGTTTCTGTGGTGTGGCACACAAAAATCGCCTTGATCTTGGCGACCGTCGAGCATCGAGGGACGACGCTTGCGCGCTCGTGAAGAGGGAGGGGATGCTACGAGTGCGTGCGCCACGAGCGCGTGGTGAAGGACATGTTCTACTAGTTGCGTGCGCACGACGTGGGCGTGGTGAAGGTGGTGCTGAAGTGCGCGTGTGGCGGTGGTGACATGCTGTGGCTCAGAAGATGGAGACGTTGTCTATAGGCGGCGTCGTGCGCCTCGTCCAGTTGACGGAGACTCTGGTGGAGCTCGCGAACGACCAGGCGACGACGTTGAGCATGTTGGTCCCCGATACGGCGGAGTAGTTCCGCTGTGCAGGCTGCTGATGTGAACGGCATGTTGACCGCCGAGCTGTGCAGGCTAGCGTTGCGAATGGGGAGCTGTGAGTCCGTGAAGATGGAGAAGTTCTACTGCTACTTGCACGCGCACGACGTGGGCGTGATGGAGGCCCCGCTGATGTGCGCTTGTGGCGGCGGCGGCGGCGGACGCGTCCCCGAACATGGAGACGTTGCCCGAGAGCGGCGTCGTGCGGCTCGTCCAGTTGACGGAGACTCCGGTGGAGCTCGCGAACGAACACGTTACGACGAGCATGTTGATCTTCGGTATGGTGACTACTGGGGCTGTGCAGGCTGACGTGGTGAGCTGTGAGCTTGGACCGAGAAGTTCTACTACTACTTGCACGCGCACGACGTGGGCGTGGAAAGATCCCACGCTTGTGGCGGTGGCGGCTGTGATGCCATGCAATGCCAGGCTGACGCCTGTGATGCCAGGCGGACGCCTGTGATGCCAGGCTGACGCCTGTGATGCTTGGCTGACGCCTGTGATGCCAGGCTGACGCCTGTGATGCTAGGCTGACGCCTGTGATGCCAGGCTGACGCCTGTGATGCTATGCATTGGCGCCCTAAAGCCCGTGGTGCTGACTCGTGTGATGCTAGTCTTGTGTCTTTTGACGCCATGTCTGCGAAAAAGATCAAATGGGTGTCGCTAGGATCCGCGTCGTTGGTAAAATGGCTGGTGTCGTGTGACAGTATCAATATCGAAGAGAAGAAAAATGTATTAGCAGCGCGACCTGGTGCGCGTCGGCCGTCGGCTAGGCAAAAGGTGTGAATTCGCTACGGAAATTCATCCTTGGTGAAGGAGGATCTATCACGATAACGAGCCGCGTTGGGTGTTCGATGGCTGAGGGAGCTGAAGCCTATCGACGGGGGTGATCGACTTGTTCTTCTTGGTTCGGGTTTTGAAGAGGCTATTTCCTGTAGCTGAGGCGCAGACAAGGTCTAACGCCTCACGGACACTTGGGGTCGATGTCTGACGAAAAACATCTTGAAAGTGGTATGCCGCAAAGCACTCGACATGGAAACCGACCTGGCATTCTGCACAACCGAAGCGGGAACGTTTCTGAAATCCGCGCATGCGGCAAAGGAGACACTTGAGTTGCCCGTCCGAGTCCACGGTTGAATTAGGGTCAGAATATGAGCACTCAGGATGCCGCCAACCACTCCACTTGGACCTGTCTCCGTCTTTTTTCGCTTGACTGACCTCTGTGAATCCCTGTCTGCTAGCTGTTTAGCCGTCAGTTGTTCGGCAATCCGACGTTTGAACTCACGAAGTGATGGTTTCGGATATCCTGTCGGCGTCACTTCTTGAAACAGAGCAAAGGCATTGATCACACACATATCAAGCGCCCATGTGAAAATGCTCATTGCCAATCGCATTTCCTTGCGCCTGGTAGGGTTGGTCGAGCGTAATTGATCCACACGGTCCACACCATTCATCGCGGTGTTGTAGGCTGCAATCACGGCGGGAACCATAAAGGTTTTCTTGTGAAGGTTTTCGTTACCCGTCCATCGCTTGATTGGAAATAATCCGTGTGCGCATTCAATGGCATCAGGGTCATTCGGAGTCATCGTGAGCTTAGTGGGCGTTTTTGCCAGATCATTCGTGTAAAACAGAACAACTTTACGGTCCTTGAACACGATGTAGCCTGCGTTGGGTGCGAAGACGGTCCTTGGAGGTGGGAACTTACTTCGAGACTGCTTTGGAATGTTACGTTGCGACTTTGTGTGCTCCTGCTTCCGCTGGGTATAACCATCTTCTTGCTCTTGTACGGCGATAAGCTCCCAAGCTCCTCTTGGTGCAGCCTCGACACGCTTGATCGCAGCAGCAACTGCTGACTTGCTCCTGTTATCCACGTTGTTTTCTCTTACTGTTCCGACTAGCCTTGTTTCTCCATCCGAAAACTTCGACAACGCTTTTGCCAAGGCGTGACGGGTATAGAAATTGTCTGTAACCATGCGACGTCTCCCGCTAGGAGACTCTACTATTGAAGCCTGATGCCCCATCATAGCAACCCAAAGTGCAGAGGCGCTCTCCTTTTTAATTGCGATATCGGGGTTGACAAGTGTCCGGTTGACAGGGGCTGTCAGACTTGGGAAAAGCTTCGTGTAGCGCGCAATCGGTGTAGTTCGTGACCGGTTTCCCGATCCATTATCCCAAACACTGTGGACGTAAAGCGAGGCCCACCCAACGGATGCATAGAACCGAATAGCGTATTTATCCGGCTTCGACGGAATATACGATTTAGCCCGCGTGCGGGCTTTCGTTCGAACACTGCATTCATCGAAGGAACTCACACCATAAGGGACCGCAATCTGCGCGAATCTTTTTTGGATGTGCTCCAGGATGATACGGCTATGCCAGAGCGGGTCGTTTCCATCGCCTGAAGACATGTCTAACGGGTGAAACTTCATTCGTGCGCGAATTGCCTGGAATCGCGCTCTAGTCATAGTTTGAGAAAAGTCCTTCTGTCCAACGAAACGTTTTTCACTCCAGAACTCGGAAATTTCACTGAGCGGGCATACACTCATGGCCAGCTCAAGTCCGATATAGGCGTCAAATTCATGATCAGTTGTTTCCTTTTGTCCATGCTGCTTCAGCCCTTCATTCGTCCAAATCTGAATCCGTTTCTTGAACTCTCGTGTGATAAAAAGCGAAAATAAACCAAGTTCCCCGTGATCCTCGAACGCCTTCTCGACTCTTCGCCTTTCTGCAATATGTAGTCCACTAGAAGTCTTCAAGCTGTTGATGTAGGCTTCGGCCGCGGAGTTGCCGTAGTCGGACCTCTGGTGTTGACTGCTACTGTCCGGGCGCTCCTCTACGCGAGATGTATCATCCTCTGAGTCGATATAGTCACCGTAGTCGCTGTTGTCGCTGTTTGTGCTCCCAAGGATATCTTCTCCTTCGTCTCCATCACTCCCGATGATCGATTCGAGATCATCGCTGACGGTAGTACCATCTTCGGAACGAAAGGGGCTAAAGCCACTTGGCTTCGTTGCCTCGACCACGCTCGAACGATACTTTGCACGTCTCGGTGCCGCAGCAGCAGTTTCGCCACTTCTTCTAGCACGACTCGGTGCCTGCAGAGCAGCAGCTTCTCCACTTCTTCTAGCACTTCTTGGTGCCTTAGCCGCCGTCGATTCACCGCTCTTTTTTCGCCCCGTAGTTCTTGTTCCAGCCTGGGTTTTCGTTTTCGACCGGGTCTTGGCCCCGGCCATGATTGTGAAATGAACGGTGACAACAGAGGAGCGCCCAGCTTACACACTGATTGGTTGACGTAGTTAACCAAAACCATGCTATTCCTCTGGTCCAAAACAGGCGTCAGCCACGCAATACATGGCATGCGGCAGCCCGGCAACACACGGCTTCACAGGCGTCAGCCTGGCTTACAAGAGTCCGCCTGGTATCTCATGGCGTCTGCCTGGATTCACAGGCGTCAGCCTGGCATTACCTGGCATCACGCCCATCACCGCCACAAGCGCTCAAGCGGGGCCTCCATCACGCCCACATCGTGCGCGTGCAAGTAGTAGTAGAACTTCTCCATCTTCACGGGCTCACAGCTCACCATTCGCAACGCTAGCCTGCACAGCTCAACAACTCCGCCATACCGGCGACCGACATGCTCAACGTCGTCACGAGGTCGGTCTCGACTCCCGTCGGAGTCTCCGTCATCTAGACGAGGAGGCCGACGCCGCTTTCGAGCAACGTCTCCATGTTCGAGGACACGACACGTCCGACGCCGCCGCCGACACAAGCGCACATCAGTGGGGCCTCCATCACGCCCACGTCGTGCGCGTGCAAGTAGTAGTAGAACTTCTCCATCTTCACGGGCTCACAGCTCACCATTCGCAACGCTAGCCAGCACAGCTCAACTACTCCGCCATACCGGCGGTCAACATGCTCAACGTCGTCACGTGGTCGTTCTCGACTCCCGTCGGAGTCTCCGTCATCTGGACGAGGAGCACGACGCCGCTTTCGAGCAACGTCTCCATGTTCGAGGACACGACACGTCCGACGCCGCCGCCGCAACAAGCGCACATCAGCGGGGCCTCCATCACGCCCACATCGTGCGCGTGCAAGTAGTAGTAGAACTTCTCCATCTTCACGGGCTCATAGCTCACCATTCGCAACGCTAGCCTGCACAGCTCAACCACTCCGCCATACCATGCTCAACGTCGTCACGGGGTCGTTCTCGACTCCCGTCGGAGTCTCCGTCATCTGGACGAGGAGCACGACGCCGCTCTCGAGCAACGTCTCCATGTTCGAGGACACGACACATCCGCCGCCGCCGCCGCCACAAGCGCACATCAGCGGGGCCTCCATCACGCCCACGTCGTGCGCGTGCAAGTAGTAGTAGAACTTCTCCATCTTCACGGGCTCATAGCTCACCATTCGCAACGCTAGCCAGCACAGCTCAACTACTCCGCCATACCGGCGACCGACATGCTCAACGTCGTCACGAGGTCGTTCTCGACTCCCGTCGGAGTCTCCGTCATCTGGACGAGGAGGCCGACGCCGCTCTCGAGCAACGTCTCCATGTTCGAGGACACGACTCGTCGGACCGCCGCCGCCGCCACAAGCGCACATCAGTGGGGCCTCCATCACGCCCACGTCGTGCGCGTGCAAGTAGTAGTAGAACTTCTCCATCTTCACGGGCTCACAGCTCACCATTCGCAACGCTAGCCTGCACAGCTCAACAACTCCGCCATACCGGCGACCGACATGCTCAACGTCTTCGCGGGGTCGTTCTCGATCGCCATCGGAGTCTCCGGCAACTGGATGAGGAGGCCGGCGCCGCTCTCGGGCAACGTCTCCATGTTCGAGGACACGACTCGTCGGCCGCCGCCGCCGCCACAAGCGCTCATCAGCACGACCTTCTACCACGCCCACGTCGTGCGCGTGCAAGTAGTAATAGAGCTTCTCCATCCTCACGGGATCACCGCACGGCATCAGCTACGCCAGCGTGCACAGCTCAACTACTCCGCCATACCCGCGTTCAACCTGATCAACCTCTACGAGTGGGCGTTCTCGATCGCCATCGGAGTCTCCGGCAACTGGATGAGGCGCACGGCGCCGCCCTCGGGCAACGTCTCCATGTTCGAGGACACGACTCGTCGGCCGCCGCCGCCGCCACAAGCGCTCATCTGCGGGGCCTCCATCACGCACACGTCGTGCGCGTGCAAGTAGTAGTATAGCTTCTCCATCCTCACGGGCTCACCGCACGGCATCAGCTACGCCAGCCTGCACAGCTCAACTACTCCGCCATACCGGCGACTGACATGATCAACGTCTTCGCGGGGGCGTTCTCGATCGCCATCGGAGTCTCCGGCAACTGGATGAGGCGCACGGCGCCGCCCTCGGGCAACGTCTCCATGTTCGAGGACACGACTCGTCGGCCGCCGCCGCCGCAACAAGCGCTCATCTGCGGGGCCTCTACCACGCACACGTCGTGCGCGTGCAAGTAGTAGTATAGCTTCTCCATCCTCACGGGCTCACCGCACGGCATCAGCTACGCCAACCTGCACAGCTCAACTACTCCGCCATACCGGCGGTCAACATGATCAACCTCTTCGCGTGGGCGTTCGCGATCGCCATCGGAGTCTCCGGCAACTGGATGAGGCGCACGGCGCCGCCCTCGGGCAACGTCTCCATGTTCGAGGACACGACTCGTCGGCCGCCGCCGCCGCCACAAGCGCTCATCTGTGGGGCCTCCATCACGCCCACGTCGTGCGCGTGCAAGTAGTAGTATAGCTTCTCCATCCTCACGGGCTCACCGCACGGCATCAGCTACGCCAGCCTGCACAGCTCAACTACTCCGCCATACCGGCGACTGACATGATCAACGTCTTCGCGGGGCGTTCTCGATCGCCATCGGAGTCTCCGGCAACTGGATGAGGCGCACGGCGCCGCCCTCGGGCAACGCCTCCACCTTCCAGGACACGACCCGTCACCGCTGCCAGACGCACACATCAGCACGACCTTCACCACAGCCACGTCGTGCGCGTGCAAGTAGTAGTAGAACTTCTCCATCCTCACGGGCTCATCGCACGGCATCAGCTACGCCAGCCTGCACAGCTCAACTACTCCGCCATACCGGCGGTCAACATGATCAACCTCTTCGCGTGGGCGTTCACGATCGCCATCGGAGTCTCCGGCAACTGGATGAGGCGCACGACGCCGCCCTCGGACAACGCCTCCACCTTCCAGGACACGACCCGTCACCGCTGCCAGACGCACACATCAGCACGACCTTCACCACAGCCACGTCGTGCGCGTGCAAGTACTAGTAGAACATCTCGATCCTCACGGGCGCATAGCTCGTCATCCACTACGCCAGCCTGCACAGCGGAACTACTTCCCCACATCGGCGGCCAACATGCACAACGTCGTCGTGAGGCCGTTCGAGACCTCGGTCGGAGTCTCCGTCAACTGGACGAGGCGCACGACGCCGCCCTCGGACAACGCCTCCACCTTCCAGGACACGACCCGTCACCGCTGCCTGACGCGCACATCAGCGGGGCCTACATCACGCCCACGTCGTGCGCGTGCAAGTCGTAGTATAGCTTCTCCATCCTCACGCGCTCACCGCACGGCATCAGCTACGCCAGCCTGCACAGCTCAACTACTCCGCCATACCGGCGGTCAACATGATCAACCTCTTCGCGTGGGCGTTCACGATCGCCATCGGAGTCTCCGGCAACTGGATGAGGCGCACGGCGCCGCCCTCGGGCAACGCCTCCACCTTCCAGGACACGACCCGTCACCGCTGCCAGACGCACACATCAGCACGACCGGCCCCCCCGCCTCGTCGTGCGCGTGCAAGTAGTAGTAGAACTTCTCCAGCCTCTCGGTCTCACCGCACGGCATCAGCTACGCCAGCCTGCACAGCTCAACTACTCCGCCATACCGGCGGTCAACAGGATCAACCTCTGCGCGTGGGCGTTCGCGATCGCCATCGGAGTCTCCGGCAACTGGATGAGGCGCCCGGCGCCGCCCTCGGGCAACGTCTCCATGTTCGAGGACTCGCCCCTTCACCGCTGCCAGACGCACACATCAGCACGCCCTTCCGCACACCCACGTCGTGCGCGTGCAAGTAGTAGTAGAACTTCTCCATCCTCACGGGCTCACCGCACGGCATCAGCTACGCCAGCCTGCACAGCTCAACTACTCCGCCATACCGGCGGTCAACATGATCAACCTCTTCGCGTGGGCGTTCACGATCGCCATCGGAGTCTCGGGCAACTGGATGAGGCGCACGGCGCCGCCTCGGGCAACGCCTCCACCTTCCAGGACACGACCCGTCACCGCTGCCAGACGCACACATCAGCACGACCTTCACCACAGCCACGTCGTGCGCGTGCAAGTAGTAGTAGAACTTCTCCATCCTCACGCGCTCACCGCACGGCATCAGCTACGCCAGCCTGCACAGCTCAACTACTCCGCCATACCGGCGGTCAACATGATCAACGTCGTCACGGGGTCGTTCACGATCGCCATCGGAGTCTCCGGCAACAGGACGAGGCGCACGACGCCGCCCTCGGACAACGCCTCCACCTTCCAGGACACGACCCGTCACCGCTGCCAGACGCACACATCAGCACGACCTTCACCACAGCCACGTCGTGCTCGTGCAAGTAGTAGTAGTAGAACATCTCGATCCTCACGGGCGCATAGCTCGTCATCCACTACGCCAGCCTGCACAGCGGAACGGCTCCGCCACATCGGCGGCCAACATGCGCAACGTCGGCGTGAGGCCGTTCGAGACCTCGGTCGGAGTCTCCGTCAATTGGACGAGGCGCACGACGCCACCCTCGGCAACGTCTCCATCTTCAGAAACTAGACACGTTCACCCTCGCCAGAAGCGCACATCAGCAGGACCTTCACAACGCGCTCTGGCGCACGGCACGTGGCGCACGTGGGGCGTGTCACTCGTAGCATCCCCTCCCTCTTCACGAGCGCGCAGGCGTCGTCCCTCGATGCTCGACGGTCGCCAAGATCAAGGCGATTTTTGTGTGCCACACCACAAAAACCATGGGGGCGCCACCCACCCTCCTAAACTGATTTCGCTGCTGCGAGCACGGTATCCTTCGCACCCACCCACGCTGCGGAAGACTTCCACGGCCACCTGCATGCTCGACAACCCAGCCATGCTGTTCAACACTGGCACGTATGCTATGCTTGACGATCGACGGGCTCTGGGAACGGGCGTGGCCGCGCAGAGATAGGAGCCGCAGCTTGAGACTTCCAGCAACCGAACAGAAGTACGTAATACTTGCTTGCTGGACGGTCAACCTCATCCTTTCCTTAGTAACTCTTACATACTCAATCAACTTGCTATCATTACCTCTATCAACGATATAGTGATTCAGCGATGTATACGACTAGCTGTCGGCACCGGTTTCCGATGTGGCCTCCGTCATGCGACTCCGACATGATCTACTCCGGTGCCAGCGCCGCTGCACTTGGCCACCATCGCCACCCCAACGTGATCTGTTCCGGTGCACCGGGTTGCTCAATAATCAATGGTCTCCTTTTCTTCCGTCGGTCCTGGCTGCCAGTCGCAACGCTTACTCGCACGACCGACTCATGTCCGAACGCCAAACCGGCGGCCAACATGCTCAACGTCGTAGGGTAGTCGTTCGCGACCTCCGCCGGAGGCTCCAGCAACAGGACGAGGCGCACGACGCCGCCCTCGGACAACATCTCCACCTTCCAGGACACGACCCGTCACCGCTGCCAGACGCACACATCAGCACGACCTTCACCACAGCCACGTCGTGCGCGTGCAAGTAGTAGTAGAACTTCTCCATCCTCACGCGCTCACCGCACGGCATCAGCTACGCCAGCCTGCACAGCTCAACTACTCCGCCATACCGGCGGTCAACATGATCAACGTCGTCACGGGGTCGTTCACGATCGCCATCGGAGTCTCCGGCAACAGGACGAGGCCCCGACGCCGCCCTCGGTCAACCTCACCAAGTTCCAGGACACGACCCGTCCCCCCTCCCCGACGCACACATCAGCACGACCTTCACCACAGCCACGTCGTGCGCGTGCAAGTAGTAGTAGTAGAACATCTCGATCCTCACGGGCGCATAGCTCGTCATCCACTACGCCAGCCTGCACAGCGGAACTACTCCGCCACATCGGCGGCAAACATGCGCAACGTTGTCGTGAGGTCGTTCGAGACCTCGGTCGGAGTCTCCGCCAACTGGACGAGGCGCACGACGCCGCCCTCGGGCAACGTCTCCATCTTCAGAAACTAGACACGTTCACCCTCGCCAGAAGCGCACATCAGCAGGACCTTCACAACGCGCTCGTGGCGCACGGCACGTGGCGCACGTGGGGCGTGTCACTCGTAGCATCCCCTCCCTCTTCACGAGCGCGCAGGCGTCGTCCCTCGATGCTCGACGGTCGCCAAGATCAAGGCGATTTTTGTGTGCCACACCACAAAAACCATGGGGGCGCCACCCACTCTCCTAAACTGATTTCGCAGCTGCGAGCACGGTATCCTTCGCACCCACCCACGCTGCGGAAGACTTCCACGGCCACCAGCATGCTCGACAACCCAGCCATGCTGTTCAACACTGGCACGTATGCTATGCTTGACGATCGACGGGCTCTGGGAACGGGCGTGGCCGCGCAGAGATAGGAGCCGCAGCTTGAGACTTCCAGCAACCGAACAGAAGTACGTAATACTTGCTTGCTGGACGGTCAACCTCATCCTTTCCTTAGTAACTCTTACATACTCAATCAACTTGCTA
Organism: Phytophthora melonis; assembly: GCA_024211575.1. NCBI lineage: Eukaryota > Oomycota > Peronosporomycetes > Peronosporales > Peronosporaceae > Phytophthora > Phytophthora melonis. The sequence continues at coordinate 3,815,124 of JAMXKT010000037.1, read as the reverse complement.
TCATTACCTCTATCAACGATATAGTGATTCAGCGATGTATACGACTAGCTGTCGGCACCGGTTTCCGATGTGGCCTCCGTCATGCGACTCCGACATGATCTACTCCGGTGCCAGCGCCGCTGCACTTGGCCACCATCGCCACCCCCAACGTGATCTGTTCCGGTGCACCGGGTTGCTCAATAATCAATGGTCTCCTTTCTTCCGTCGGTCCTGGCTGCCAGTCGCAACGCTTACTCGCACGACCGACTCATGTCCGAACGCCAAACCGGCGGCCAACATGCTCAACGTCGTAGGGTAGTCGTTCGCGACCTCCGCCGGAGGCTCCAGCAACAGGACGAGGCGCACGACGCCGCCCTCGGACAACATCTCCTCCTTCCAGGACACGACCCGTCACCGCTGCCTGACGCGCACATCAGCGGGGCCTCCATCACAGCCACGTCGTGCGCGTGCAAGTCGTAGTATAGCTTCTCCATCCTCACGCGCTCACCGCACGGCATCAGCTACGCCAGCCTGCACAGCTCAACTACTCCGCCATACCGGCGGTCAACATGATCAACGTCGTCACGGGGTCGTTCACGATCGCCATCGGAGTCTCCGGCAACAGGACGAGGCGCACGACGCCGCCCTCGGACAACGCCTCCACCTTCCAGGACACGACCCGTCACCGCTGCCAGACGCACACATCAGCACGACCTTCACCACAGCCACGTCGTGCGCGTGCAAGTAGTAGTAGAACATCTCGATCCTCACGGGCGCATAGCTCGTCATCCACTACGCCAGCCTGCACAGCGGAACTACTCCGCCACATCGGCGGCCAACATGCGCAACGTTGTCGTGAGGTCGTTCGAGACCTCGGTCGGAGTCTCCGCCAACTGGACGAGGCGCACGACGCCGCCCTCGGGCAACGTCTCCATCTTCAGAAACTAGACACGTTCACCCTCGCCAGAAGCGCACATCAGCAGGACCTTCACAACGCGCTCGTGGCGCACGGCACGTGGCGCACGTGGGGCGTGTCACTCGTAGCATCCCCTCCCTCTTCACGAGCGCGCAGGCGTCGTCCCTCGATGCTCGACGGTCGCCAAGATCAAGGCGATTTTTGTGTGCCACACCACAAAAACCATGGGGCGCCACCCACCCTCCTAAACTGATTTCGCAGCTGCGAGCACGGTATCCTTCGCACCCACCCACGCTGCGGAAGACTTCCACGGCCACCAGCATGCTCGACAACCCAGCCATGCTGTTCAACACTGGCACGTATGCTATGCTTGACGATCGACGGGCTCTGGGAACGGGCGTGGCCGCGCAGAGATAGGAGCCGCAGCTTGAGACTTCCAGCAACCGAACAGAAGTACGTAATACTTGCTTGCTGGACGGTCAACCTCATCCTTTCCTTAGTAACTCTTACATACTCAATCAACTTGCTATCATTACCTCTATCAACGATATAGTGATTCAGCGATGTATACGACTAGCTGTCGGCACCGGTTTCCGATGTGGCCTCCGTCATGCGACTCCGACATGATCTACTCCGGTGCCAGCGCCGCTGCACTTGGCCACCATCGCCACCCCCAACGTGATCTGTTCCGGTGCACCGGGTTGCTCAATAATCAATGGTCTCCTTTTCTTCCGTCGGTCCTGGCTGCCAGTCGCAACGCTTACTCGCACGACCGACTCATGTCCGAACGCCAAACCGGCGGCCAACATGCTCAACGTCGTAGGGTAGTCGTTCGCGACCTCCGCCGGAGGCTCCAGCAACAGGACGAGGCGCACGACGCCGCCCTCGGACAACATCTCCACCTTCCAGGACACGACCCGTCACCGCTGCCAGACGCACACATCAGCACGACCTTCACCACAGCCACGTCGTGCGCGTGCAAGTAGTAGTAGAACTTCTCCATCCTCACGCGCTCACCGCACGGCATCAGCTACGCCAGCCTGCACAGCTCAACTACTCCGCCATACCGGCGGTCAACATGATCAACGTCGTCACGGGGTCGTTCACGATCGCCATCGGAGTCTCCGGCAACAGGACGAGGCGCACGACGCCGCCCTCGGACAACGCCTCCACCTTCCAGGACACGACCCGTCACCGCTGCCAGACGCACACATCAGCACGACCTTCACCACAGCCACGTCGTGCGCGTGCAAGTAGTAGTAGAACATCTCGATCCTCACGGGCGCATAGCTCGTCATCCACTACGCCAGCCTGCACAGCGGAACTACTCCGCCACATCGGCGGCAAACATGCGCAACGTTGTCGTGAGGTCGTTCGAGACCTCGGTCGGAGTCTCCGCCAACTGGACGAGGCGCACGACGCCGCCCTCGGGCAACGTCTCCATCTTCAGAAACTAGACACGTTCACCCTCGCCAGAAGCGCACATCAGCAGGACCTTCACAACGCGCTCGTGGCGCACGGCACGTGGCGCACGTGGGGCGTGTCACTCGTAGCATCCTCCCTCTTCACGAGCGCGCAGGCGTCGTCCCTCGATGCTCGACGGTCGCCAAGATCAAGGCGATTTTTGTGTGCCACACCACAAAAACCATGGGGCGCCACCCACCCTCCTAAACTGATTTCGCAGCTGCGAGCACGGTATCCTTCGCACCCACCCACGCTGCGGAAGACTTCCACGGCCACCAGCATGCTCGACAACCCAGCCATGCTGTTCAACACTGGCACGTATGCTATGCTTGACGATCGACGGGCTCTGGGAACGGGCGTGGCCGCGCAGAGATAGGAGCCGCAGCTTGAGACTTCCAGCAACCGAACAGAAGTACGTAATACTTGCTTGCTGGACGGTCAACCTCATCCTTTCCTTAGTAACTCTTACATACTCAATCAACTTGCTATCATTACCTCTATCAACGATATAGTGATTCAGCGATGTATACGACTAGCTGTCGGCACCGGTTTCCGATGTGGCCTCCGTCATGCGACTCCGACATGATCTACTCCGGTGCCAGCGCCGCTGCACTTGGCCACCATCGCCACCCCAACGTGATCTGTTCCGGTGCACCGGGTTGCTCAATAATCAATGGTCTCCTTTTCTTCCGTCGGTCCTGGCTGCCAGTCGCAACGCTTACTCGCACGACCGACTCATGTCCGAACGCCAAACCGGCGGCCAACATGCTCAACGTCGTAGGGTAGTCGTTCGCGACCTTCCGCCGGAGGCTCCAGCAACAGGACGAGGCGCACGACGCCGCCCTCGGACAACATCTCCACCTTCCAGGACACGACCCGTCACCGCTGCCTGACGCGCACATCAGCGGGGCCTCCATCACGCCCACGTCGTGCGCGTGCAAGTCGTAGTATAGCTTCTCCATCCTCACGCGCTCACCGCACGGCATCAGCTACGCCAGCCTGCACAGCTCAACTACTCCGCCATACCGGCGGTCAACATGATCAACGTCGTCACGGGGTCGTTCACGATCGCCATCGGAGTCTCCGGCAACAGGACGAGGCGCACGACGCCGCCCTCGGACAACGCCTCCACCTTCCAGGACACGACCCGTCACCGCTGCCAGACGCACACATCAGCACGACCTTCACCACAGCCACGTCGTGCGCGTGCAAGTAGTAGTAGAACATCTCGATCCTCACGGGCGCATAGCTCGTCATCCACTACGCCAGCCTGCACAGCGGAACTACTCCGCCACATCGGCGGCCAACATGCGCAACGTTGTCGTGAGGTCGTTCGAGACCTCGGTCGGAGTCTCCGCCAACTGGACGAGGCGCACGACGCCGCCCTCGGGCAACGTCTCCATCTTCAGAAACTAGACACGTTCACCCTCGCCAGAAGCGCACATCAGCAGGACCTTCACAACGCGCTCGTGGCGCACGGCACGTGGCGCACGTGGGGCGTGTCACTCGTAGCATCCCCTCCTCTTCACGAGCGCGCAGGCGTCGTCCCTCGATGCTCGACGGTCGCCAAGATCAAGGCGATTTTTGTGTGCCACACCACAAAAACCATGGGGGCGCCACCCACCCTCCTAAACTGATTTCGCAGCTGCGAGCACGGTATCCTTCGCACCCACCCACGCTGCGGAAGACTTCCACGGCCACCAGCATGCTCGACAACCCAGCCATGTTGTTCAACACTGGCACGTATGCTATGCTTGACGATCGACGGGCTCTGGGAACGGGCGTGGCCGCGCAGAGATAGGAGCCGCAGCTTGAGACTTCCAGCAACCGAACAGAAGTACGTAATACTTGCTTGCTGGACGGTCAACCTCATCCTTTCCTTAGTAACTCTTACATACTCAATCAACTTGCTATCATTACCTCTATCAACGATATAGTGATTCAGCGATGTATACGACTAGCTGTCGGCACCGGTTTCCGATGTGGCCTCCGTCATGCGACTCCGACATGATCTACTCCGGTGCCAGCGCCGCTGCACTTGGCCACCATCGCCACCCCAACGTGATCTGTTCCGGTGCACCGGGTTGCTCAATAATCAATGGTCTCCTTTTCTTCCGTCGGTCCTGGCTGCCAGTCGCAACGCTTACTCGCACGACCGACTCATGTCCGAACGCCAAACCGGCGGCCAACATGCTCAACGTCGTAGGGTAGTCGTTCGCGACCTCCGCCGGAGGCTCCAGCAACAGGACGAGGCGCACGACGCCGCCCTCGGACAACATCTCCTCCTTCCAGGACACGACCCGTCACCGCTGCCAGACGCGCACATCAGCGGGGCCTCCATCACGCCCACGTCGTGCGCGTGCAAGTCGTAGTATAGCTTCTCCATCCTCACGGGCTCACCGCACGGCATCAGCTACGCCAGCCTGCACAGCTCAACTACTCCGCCATACCGGCGGTGAACATGATCAACGTCTTCGCGGGGGCGTTCTCGATAGCCATCGGAGGCTCCGGCAACTGGACGAGGCGCACGACGCCGCCCTCGGACAACGCCTCCACCTTCCAGGACACGACCCGTCACCGCTGCCAGACGCACGCAACAGCAACACCTTCACCACAGCCACGTCGTGCGCGTGCAAGTAGTAGTAGAACTTCTCCATCCTCACGCGCTCACCGCACGGCATCAGCTACGCCAGCCTGCACAGCTCAACTATTCCGCCATACCGGCGGTCAACATGATCAACGTCGTCACGGGGTCGTTCACGATCGCCATCGGAGTCTCCGGCAACAGGACGAGGCGCACGACGCCGCCCTCGGACAACGCCTCCACCTTCCAGGACACGACCCGTCACCGCTGCCAGACGCACACATCAGCACGACCTTCACCACAGCCACGTCGTGCGCGTGCAAGTAGTAGTAGAACATCTCGATCCTCACGGGCGCATAGCTCGTCATCCACTACGCCAGCCTGCACAGCGGAACTACTCCGCCACATCGGCGGCCAACATGCGCAACGTTGTCGTGAGGTCGTTCGAGACCTCGGTCGGAGTCTCCGCCAACTGGACGAGGCGCACGACGCCGCCCTCGGGCAACGTCTCCATCTTCAGAAACTAGACACGTTCACCCTCGCCAGAAGCGCACATCAGCAGGACCTTCACAACGCGCTCGTGGCGCACGGCACGTGGCGCACGTGGGGCGTGTCACTCGTAGCATCCCCTCCTCTTCACGAGCGCGCAGGCGTCGTCCCTCGATGCTCGACGGTCGCCAAGATCAAGGCGATTTTTGTGTGCCACACCACAAAAACCATGGGGCGCCACCCACTCTCCTAAACTGATTTCGCAGCTGCGAGCACGGTATCCTTCGCACCCACCCACGCTGCGGAAGACTTCCACGGCCACCAGCATGCTCGACAACCCAGCCATGCTGTTCAACACTGGCACGTATGCTATGCTTGACGATCGACGGGCTCTGGGAACGGGCGTGGCTGCGCAGAGATAGGAGCCGCAGCTTGAGACTTCCAGCAACCGAACAGAAGTACGTAATACTTGCTTGCTGGACGGTCAACCTCATCCTTTCCTTAGTAACTCTTACATACTCAATCAACTTGCTATCATTACCTCTATCAACGATATAGTGATTCAGCGATGTATACGACTAGCTGTCGGCACCGGTTTCCGATGTGGCCTCCGTCATGCGACTCCGACATGATCTACTCCGGTGCCAGCGCCGCTGCACTTGGCCACCATCGCCACCCCCAACGTGATCTGTTCCGGTGCACCGGGTTGCTCAATAATCAATGGTCTCCTTTTCTTCCGTCGGTCCTGGCTGCCAGTCGCAACGCTTACTCGCACGACCGACTCATGTCCGAACGCCAAACCGGCGGCCAACATGCTCAACGTCGTCGGGTAGTCGTTCGCGACCTCCGCCGGAGGCTCCAGCAACAGGACGAGGCGCACGACGCCGCCCTCGGACAACATCTCCTCCTTCCAGGACACGACCCGTCACCGCTGCCAGACGCGCACATCAGCACGACCTTCACCACAGCCACGTCGTGCGCGTGCAAGTAGTAGTAGAACTTCTCCATCCTCACGGGCTCACCGCACGGCATCAGCTACGCCAGCCTGCACAGCTCAACTACTCCGCCATACCGGCGGTGAACATGATCAACGTCGTCACGGGGTCGTTCTCGATCGCCATCGGAGTCTCCGGCAACAGGACGAGGCGCACGACGCCGCCCTCGGACAACGCCTCCACCTTCCAGGACACGACCCGTCACCGCTGCCAGACGCACACATCAGCACGACCTTCACCACAGCCACGTCGTGCGCGTGCAAGTAGTAGTAGAACATCTCGATCCTCACGGGCGCATAGCTCGTCATCCACTACGCCAGCCTGCACAGCGGAACTACTCCGCCACATCGGCGGCCAACATGCGCAACGTCGTCGTGAGGTCGTTCGAGACCTCGGTCGGAGTCTCCGCCAACTGGACGAGGCGCACGACGCCGCCCTCGGGCAACGTCTCCATCTTCAGAAACTAGACACGTTCACCCTCGCCAGAAGCGCACATCAGCAGGACCTTCACAACGCGCTCGTGGCGCACGGCACGTGGCGCACGTGGGGCGTGTCACTCGTAGCATCCTCCCTCTTCACGAGCGCGCAGGCGTCGTCCTCGATGCTCGACGGTCGCCAAGATCAAGGCGATTTTTGTGTGCCACACCACAAAAACCATGGGGGCGCCACCCACTCTCCTAAACTGATTTCGCAGCTGCGAGCACGGTATCCTTCGCACCCACCCACGCTGCGGAAGACTTCCACGGCCACCAGCATGCTCGACAACCCAGCCATGCTGTTCAACACTGGCACGTATGCTATGCTTGACGATCGACGGGCTCTGGGAACGGGCGTGGCCGCGCAGAGATAGGAGCCGCAGCTTGAGACTTCCAGCAACCGAACAGAAGTACGTAAATACTTGCTTGCTGGACGGTCAACCTCATCCTTTCCTTAGTAACTCTTACATACTCAATCAACTTGCTATCATTACCTCTATCAACGATATAGTGATTCAGCGATGTATACGACTAGCTGTCGGCACCGGTTTCCGATGTGGCCTCCGTCATGCGACTCCGACATGATCTACTCCGGTGCCAGCGCCGCTGCACTTGGCCACCATCGCCACCCCCAACGTGATCTGTTCCGGTGCACCGGGTTGCTCAATAATCAATGGTCTCCTTTTCTTCCGTCGGTCCTGGCTGCCAGTCGCAACGCTTACTCGCACGACCGACTCATGTCCGAACGCCAAACCGGCGGCCAACATGCTCAACGTCGTCGGGTAGTCGTTCGCGACCTCCGCCGGAGGCTCCAGCAACAGGACGAGGCGCACGACGCCGCCCTCGGACAACATCTCCACCTTCCAGGACACGACCCGTCACCGCTGCCAGACGCGCACATCAGCGGGGCCTCCATCACGCCCACGTCGTGCGCGTGCAAGTCGTAATATAGCTTCTCCATCCTCACGGGCTCACCGCACGGCATCAGCTACGCCAGCCTGCACAGCTCAACTACTCCGCCATACCGGCGGTGAACATGATCAACGTCGTCACGGGGTCGTTCTCGACTCCCGTCGGAGTCTCCGGCAACAGGACGAGGCGCACGACGCCGTCCTCGGACAACGCCTCCACCTTCCAGGACACGACCCGTCACCGCTGCCAGACGCACACATCAGCACGACCTTCCACGCCCACGTCGTGCGCGTGCAAGTAGTAGTAGAACATCTCGATCTCACGGGCGCATAGCTCGTCATCCACTACGCCAGCCTGCACAGCGGTACTACTTCCCCACATCGGCGGCCAACATGCGCAACGTCGTCGTGAGGCCGTTCGAGACCTCGGTCGGAGTCTCCGTCAACTGGACGAGGCGCACGACGCCGCCCTCGGGCAACGTCTCCATCTTCAGAAACTAGACACGTTCACCCTCGCCAGAAGCGCACATCAGCAGGACCTTCACAACGCGCTCGTGGCGCACGGCACGTGGCGCACGTGGGGCGTGTCACTCGTAGCATCCCCTCCTCTTCACGAGCGCGCAGGCGTCGTCCCTCGATGCTCGACGGTCGCCAAGATCAAGGCGATTTTTGTGTGCCACACCACAAAAACCATGGGGGCGCCACCCACCCTCCTAAACTGATTTCGCTGCTGCGAGCACGGTATCCTTCGCACCCACCCACGCTGCGGAAGACTTCCACGGCCACCAGCATGCTCGACAACCCAGCCATGCTGTTCAACACTGGCACGTATGCTATGCTTGACGATCGACGGGCTCTGGGAACGGGCGTGGCTGCGCAGAGATAGGAGCCGCAGCTTGAGACTTCCAGCAACCGAACAGAAGTACGTAATACTTGCTTGCTGGACGGTCAACCTCATCCTTTCCTTAGTAACTCTTACATACTCAATCAACTTGCTATCATTACCTCTATCAACGATATAGTGATTCAGCGATGTATACGACTAGCTGTCGGCACCGGTTTCCGATGTGGCCTCCGTCATGCGACTCCGACATGATCTACTCCGGTGCCAGCGCCGCTGCACTTGGCCACCATCGCCACCCCCAACGTGATCTGTTCCGGTGCACCGGGTTGCTCAATAATCAATGGTCTCCTTTTCTTCCGTCGGTCCTGGCTGCCAGTCGCAACGCTTACTCGCACGACCGACTCATGTCCGAACGCCAAACCGGCGGCCAACATGCTCAACGTCGTAGGGTAGTCGTTCGCGACCTCCGCCGGAGGCTCCAGCAACAGGACGAGGCGCACAACGCCGCCCTCGGACAACATCTCCACCTTCCAGGACACGACCCGTCACCGCTGCCAGACACGCACATCAGCGGGGCCTCCATCACGCCAACGTCGTGCGCGTGCAAGTAGTAGTATAGCTTCTCCATCCTCACGGGCTCACCGCACGGCATCAGCTACGCCAGCCTGCACAGCTCAACTACTCCGCCATACCGGCGGTGAACATGCTCAACGTCGTCACGGGGTCGTTCTCGACTCCCGCCGGAGGCTCCGGCAACAGGACGAGGCGCACGACGCCGCCCTCGGACAACATCTCCACCTTCCAGGACACGACCCGTCACCGCTGCCAGACGCCACAAGCGCTCATCAGCACGACCTTCACCACGCCCACGTCGTGCGCGTGCAAGTCGTAGTATAGCTTCTCCATCCTCACGGGCTCACCGCACGGCATCAGCTACGCCAGCCTGCACAGCTCAACTACTCCGCCATACCGGCGGTCAACATGCTCAACGTCGTCACGTGGTTGTTCTCGACTCCCGTCGGAGTCTCCGTCATCTGGACGAGGAGCACGACGCCGCCCTCGGACAACGTCTCCATGTTCGAGGACATGTACGCCGCCGCCGCCGCCACAAGCTCACATCAGCGGGGCCTCCATCACGCTCACGTCGTGTGAGTGCAAGTAGTAGTAGAACTTCTCCATCTTCACGGGCTCGCAGCTATCGGTTCGCAATGCGTGTAGGCAGCAAGCTCATTTTAAAAATTCAAATCCGACGCGCTCAGAACTTTTTACGATAGTAATTACGCATGTGCCTATTTGCTTGGAATTGACCCAATTCGTAAAATACCCATAATGTTGCGCTGCTGTGATTGGCTAGATTCGTTCGTGATGTCGCCTATCCTAGTTACACGTTAATAAACTATACTTTTATGACAGGTCATCCACCGAGCCCTGTGAACCGTTCGTTTCTGTTGTCGGCTCCTTTGCGCGCTTCAGCCTCCCCGTGATTCATTTCCAAACTGCTGTGCCTGCAGCAATGCAGACGCAGTACGCGGGACCGTCCGAAGAATCACACAACACCCCACCTGACTATGTCCCTGTGCGCTCGGATGGTGTGGATTCGGCTGGAGCTGCCGCTGGCCATGGCTCGGGAAGCGACGCCTTCGAGGACACCGACGTCGGGCAAGATCCTGAAAGCAACGCCACCACTGAAGAAAGTGCTGTCGTTGATGCTGGGGGGCCTGCTCGTATGGGTTACACTGCTGGCGTAAACGCTGGTGGTGTTTCCGACCATGCCGCTCTGCAGGAAGACACTGCTGGCGTTATCGCTGGTGGGAGTCTTGCCTTGCGCTCGAGGCTGGTACATACCCGCTACCCTTGGCTAGATGACCTCAATCTTCTAATGGCCCATCATCAGAAAGATGGTCGCGGCAGGCTTCTTTTCGACATTTCGGAGCTCACGAAGGTGTTTGTCCCGGACAATGAGGATCGGTTGACTTACTTTATTGATATCTTTTTCCAGAAGAGGTATTATATGAAGCACAGAACAATGCGCTATGATCCAACCGCCCGGTCGCACCCAGACTCCCTCGCTGAAGCCTGGAACGATTTCGTGCGTAGCATGCTGACGGACTACAATGGCTGGATGACGACGTTCGAAGGTCTCAAGAACAACTTCAAAAGTCGAAACCTCACCGGTCTCAAGATCTGCGTCCACGAACTGTCCATCCAGGAAGGGAAGCCGTGCTGCGTGTTGAAGGAACAAGGATGCCCGATGTGCTACACCACCTCTGTCAAGGCAACTGAGTCGCTTCGGAAAAACGAGTTCCTCCAGCTTTCGGACGATCTCTTCAAGGCCATCAAGCAACTGGATAGGAGGTGGCAGCACCATGCATCAGCTCTTGAACGGGATCGCTTGCGGTCACGAGCAGCTCAGGAAGATGTCATGGACGGTATTCCTCTGGCTCAAGTTGAGCCAATGAAGACTATCCAGCGTTTACGAGACATCGAGACTCAGCTTGACTTCATCCGAGACTCAAGCGATCAACTAACAGCTTCAGTCCAGACACTCATCCATGAAGGAGACGGTTACGCCAGCGAGCTCAGGTCATTAAAGCACAGTTTAGCAGCTACGCAATCTAAATTGTATCAAGACGGCGTGTTCCAGCGTCCTCGTCATAAATAATTAAATCCTACGAGATTGTTCTAAATATTTAATTGGACTTGTGCCTTTTGTTTCACGCCTAGCACGGGTAATGCATTGCTCACTCCAATTTGCCTCCATTGCATGGTATTGCGGGCTCAGCCCCGCAGTATGTGGCGTCACAGGAATCCCATTACATGGAATTATCACCAGCGTCAGCCCGCCAATACTGCATGGCATCGTCAGCAGGCGTCAGCCTGGCATTACATGGCATCAGCGACGTCAGCCTTGCATTACATGGCATCTCAAGCGTCAGCCTGGCATTATATCGCATCTCAAGCGTCAGCCTGGCATTATATCGCATCACAGGCGTCAGCCTGGCATTATATTGCATCACAGCCACTACCGCCAGAAGCGCACAATACTGAGGCCTTCACCACGCCCTTGCCGTGCGCGTGCAAGTCGTAGAACATCTTGATCCTCACGGGCGCATAGCTCGTCATCCACTACGCCAGCCTGCACAGCGGAACGACTCCGCCACATCGGCGGTCAACATGCGCAACGTCGTCGCGTAGGCGTTCGCGACCTCCGCCAAAGGCTCCGGTAACTCGACCAGGCGCACGATGCCGCCCTCAGGCTACGTCTCCATCATCGGAGACACAACACGTCCGCCGCCGCCGCCACAAGCGCTCATTAGCTGGACCTTCACCAGGCCCACGCCGTGCGCGTGCAAGTAGTAGTAGAACATCTCGATCCTCACGGGCGCATAGCTCGTCATCCGCTACGCCAGCCTGCACAGCGGAACGACTCCGCCACATCGGCGGTCAACATGCGCAACGTCGTCGCGTAGGCGTTCGCGACCTCCGCCAAAGGCTCCGGTAACTCGACCAGGCGCACGATGCCGCCCTCAGGCTACGTCTCCATCATCGGAGACACAACACGTCCGCCGCCGCCGCCACAAGCGCTCATCAGCCGGACCTTCACCAGGCCCACGCCGTGCGCGTGCAAGTAGTAGTAGAACATCTCGATCCTCACGGGCGCATAGCTCGTCATCCGCTACGCCAGCCTGCACAGCGGAACGACTCCGCCACATCGGCGGTCAACATGCGCAACGTCGTCGCGTAGGCGTTCGCGACCTCCGCCAAAGGCTCCGGTAACTCGACCAGGCGCACGATGCCGCCCTCAGGCTACGTCTCCATCATCGGAGACACAACACGTCCGCCGCCGCCGCCACAAGCGCTCATCAGCCGGACCTTCACCAGGCCCACGTCGTGCGCGTGCAAGTAGTAGTAGTAGAACTTCTCGATCTTCACGGGCGCACAGCTCACCGCCATTCGCTACGCCAGGCTGCACAGCTCCAGTAGGCCGCCATCTTGGCGATCAACATGCTCAACGTCGTCGCGTGGGCGTTCGCGCCCACCGCCGGAGTCTCCGTCAACTGGACTAGGCGCACGACGCCGCCCTCGGGCAACGTCTCCATCTTCCAGGACACGACCCGTCCCCGCTGCCAGACGCGCACATCAGCACGACCTTCACCACGCCCACGTCGTGCGCGTGCAAGTAGTAGTTGAACTTCTCCATCTTCACAGCTCACAGCTCACCGCCATTCGCTACGCCAGGCTGCACAGCTCCAGTAGGCCGCCATCTTGGCGATCAACATGCTCAACGTCGTCGCGTGGGCGTACGCGCCCTCCGCCGGAGTCTCCGTCAACTGGACCAGGCGCACGACGCCACCCTCGGGCAACGTCTCCATCTTCCCAGGACACGACCGCCACCGCCATAAGCGCACATCAGCACGACCTTCACCACGCCCACGTCGTGCTCGTGCAAGTAGTAGTTGAACTTCTCCATCTTCACAGCTCACAGCTCACCGCCATTCGCTACGCCAGGCTGCACAGCTCCAGTAGGCCGCCATCTCGGCGATCAACATGCTCAACGTCGTCGCGTGGGCGTACGCGCCCTCCGCCGGAGTCTCCGTCAACTGGACTAGGCGCACGACGCCGCCCTCGGGCAACGTCTCCATCTTCCAGGACACGACCCGTCCCCGCTGCCAGACGCGCACATCAGCACGACCTTCACCACGCCCACGTCGTGCGCGTGCAAGTAGTAGTTGAACTTCTCCATCTTCACAGCTCACAGCTCACCGCCATTCGCTACGCCAGGCTGCACAGCTCCAGTAGGCCGCCATCTCGGCGATCAACATGCTCAACGTCGTCGCGTAGTCGTTCGCGCCCTCCGCCGGAGTCTCCGTCAACTGGACCAGGCGCACGACGCCGCCCTCGGGCGACGTCTCCATGTTCGAGGACACGTCCGCCGCCGCCGCCGGCCCAAGCGTACATCAGCGGGACCTCCATCACGCCCACGTCGTGCGCGTGCAAGTAGTAGTAGTAGAACTTCTCCATCTTCACAGCTCACAGCTCACCGCCATTCGCTACGCCAGGCTGCACAGCTCCAGTAGGCCGCCATCTTGGCGATCAACATGCTCAACGTCGTCGCGTGGGCGTTCGCGCCCACCGCCGGAGTCTCCGTCAACTGGACTAGGCGCACGACGCCGCCCTCGGGCAACGTCTCCATCTTCCAGGACACGACCCGTCCCCGCTGCCAGACGCGCACATCAGCACGACCTTCACCACGCCCACGTCGTGCGCGTGCAAGTAGTAGTTGAACTTCTCCATCTTCACAGCTCACAGCTCACCGCCATTCGCTACGCCAGGCTGCACAGCTCCAGTAGGCCGCCATCTTGGCGATCAACATGCTCAACGTCGTCGCGTGGGCGTACGCGCCCTCCGCCGGAGTCTCCGTCAACTGGACGAGGCGCACGACGCCACCCTCGGGCAACGTCTCCATCTTCCCAGGACACGACCGCCACCGCCATAAGCGCACATCAGCACGACCTTCACCACGCCCACGTCGTGCTCGTGCAAGTAGTAGTTGAACTTCTCCATCTTCACAGCTCACAGCTCACCGCCATTCGCTACGCCAGGCTGCACAGCTCCAGTAGGCCGCCATCTTGGCGATCAACATGCTCAACGTCGTCGCGTGGGCGTTCGCGCCCTCCGCCGGAGTCTCCGTCAACTGGACCAGGCGCAGGACGCCGCCCTCGGGCAACGTCTCCATCTTCCAGGACACGACCCGTCACCGCTGCCAGACGCGCACATCAGCACGACCTTCACCACGCCCACGTCGTGCGCGTGCAAGTAGTAGTTGAACTTCTACATAATCACAGCTCACAGCTCACCTCCATTCGATACTCCAGGCTGCACAGCTCCAGTAGGCCGCCATCTCGGCGATCAACATGCTCAACGTCGTCGCGTGGGCGTTCGCGCCCTCCGCCGGAGTCTCCGGCAACTGGACGAGGCGCACAACGCCGTCCTCGGGCAACGTCTGCATGTTCGAGGACACGTCCGCCGCCGCCATAAGCGCACACCAGCACGACCTTCACCACGCCCACGTCGTGCGCGTGCAAGTAGAAGTAGAACTACTCCATCTTCACAGCTCACAGCTCACCGCCATTCGCTAAGCCAGGCTGCACCGCTCCAGTAGGCCGCCATCTCGGCGGCCAACATGCTCAACGTCGTCGCGTAGTCGTTCGCGCCCTCCGCCGGAGTCTCCGTCAACTGGACCAGGCGCACGACGCCGCCCTCGGGCGTAGTCTCCATGTTCGAGATCACGTCCGCCGCCGCCGCCGGCCCAAGCGTACATCAGCGGGTCCTCCATCACGCCCACGTCGTGCGCGTGCAAGTAGTAGTAGTAGAACTTCTCCATCTTCACAGCTCACAGCTCACCGCCATTCGCTACGCCAGGCTGCACAGCTCCAGTAGGCCGCCATCTTGGCGATCAACATGCTCAACGTCGTCGCGTGGGCGTTCGCGCCCTCCGCCGGAGTCTCCGTCAACTGGACCAGGCGCACGACGCCGCCCTCGGGCAACGTCTCCATCTTCCAGGACACGACCCGTCCCCGCTGCCAGACGCGCACATCAGCACGACCTTCACCACGCCCACGTCGTGCGCGTGCAAGTAGTAGTTGAACTTCTCCATCTTCACAGCTCACAGCTCACCGCCATTCGCTACGCCAGGCTGCACAGCTCCAGTAGGCCGCCATCTTGGCGATCAACATGCTCAACGTCGTCGCGTGGTCGTTCGCGCCCTCCGCCGGAGTCTCCGTCAACAGGACCAGGCGAACGACGCCGCCCACGCGCAACGTCTCCATCTTCCAGGACACGACCCGTCACCGCTGCCACACGCGCAGATCAGCACGACCTTCTGGTCGCCTACGTCGTGCGCGTGCAAGTAGTAGTTGATCTTCGCCATGTTCACAGCTCACAGCTCACCGCCATTCGCTACGCCAGGCTGCACAGCTCCAGTAGGCCGCCATCTTGGCGATCAACATGCTCAACGTCGTCGCGTGGGCGTTCGCGCCCTCCGCCGGAGTCTCCGTCAACTGGACCAGGCGCACGACGCCGCCCTCGGGCAACGTCTCCATCTTCCCAGGACACGACCCGTCCCCGCTGCCAGACGCGCACATCAGCACGACCTTCACCACGCCCACGTCGTGCGCGTGCAAGTAGTAGTTGAACTTCTCCATCTTCACAGCTCACAGCTCACCGCCATTCGCTACGCCAGGCTGCACAGCTCCAGTAGGCCGCCATCTTGGCGATCAACATGCTCAACGTCGTCGCGTGGGCGTTCGCGCCCACCGCCGGAGTCTCCGTCAACTGGACCAGGCGCACGACGCCGCCCTCGGGCAACGTCTCCATCTTCCAGGACACGACCCGTCACCGCTGCCAGACGCGCACATCAGCACGACCTTCACCACGCCCACGTCGTGCGCGTGCAAGTAGTAGTTGAACTTCTCCATCTTCACAGCTCACAGCTCACCGCCATTCGCTACGCCAGGCTGCACAGCTCCAGTAGGCCGCCATCTCGGCGATCAACATGCTCAACGTCGTCGCGTGGGCGTTCGCGCCCTCCGCCGGAGTCTCCGTCAACTGGACCAGGCGCACGACGCCGCCCTCGGGCAACGTCTCCATCTTCCAGGACACGACCCGTCACCGCTGCCATAAGCGCACACCAGCACGACCTTCACCACGCCCACGTGGTGCGCGTGCAAGTAGTAGTTGAACTTCTCCATCTTCACAGCTCACAGCTCACCGCCATTCGCTACGCCAGGCTGCACAGCTCCAGTAGGCCGCCATCTCGGCGATCAACATGCTCAACGTCGTCGCGTGGGCGTTCGCGCCCTCCGCCGGAGTCTCCGTCAACTGGACGAGGCGCACAACGCCGTCCTCGGGCAACGTCTCCATCTTCCAGGACACGACCCGTCACCGCTGCCAGACGCGCACATCAGCACGACCTTCACCACGCCCACGTCGTGCGCGTGCAAGTAGTAGTTGAACTTCTCCATCTTCACAGCTCACAGCTCACCGCCATTCGCTACGCCAGGCTGCACAGCTCCAGTAGGCCGCCATCTCGGCGATCAACATGCTCAACGTCGTCGCGTGGGCGTTCGCGCCCTCCGCCGGAGTCTCCGTCAACTGGACCAGGCGCACGACGCCGCCCTCGGGCAACGTCTCCATCTTCCAGGACACGTCCGCCGCCGCCATAAGCGCACATCAGCACGACCTTTACCACGCCCACGTCGTGCGCGTGCAAGTAGTAGTAGAACTTCTCCATCTTCACAGCTCACAGCTCACCGCCATTCGCTACGCCAGGCTACACAGCTCCAGTAGGCCGCCATCTCGGCGATCAACATGCTCAACGTCGTCGCGTGGGCGTTCGCGCCCTCCGCCGGAGTCTCCGGCAACTGGACGAGGCGCACAACGCCGTCCTCGGGCAACGTCTGCATGTTCAAGGACACGTCCGCCGCCGCCATAAGCGCACACCAGCACGACCTTCATCACGCCCACGTCGTGCGCGTGCAAGTAGTAGTAGAACATCTCGATCTCACGGGCGCATAGCTCGTCATCCACTACGCCAGCCTGCACAGCGGAACTACTCCGCCACATCGGCGGCCAACATGCGCAACGTCGTCGCGAGGGCGTTCGAGACCTCGGTCGGAGTCTCCGTCAACTGGACGAGGCGCACGACGCCGCCCTCGGGCAACGTCTCCATCTTTAGAAACTAGACACGTTCACCCTCGCCAGAAGCGCACATCAGCAGGACCTTCACAACGCGCTCGTGGCGCACGGCACGTGGCGCACGTGGGGCGTGTCACTCGTAGCATCCTCCCTCTTCACGAGCGCGGAGGCGTCGTCCCTCGATGCTCGACGGTCGCCAAGATCAAGACGATTTTTGTGTGCCACACCACAAAAACCATGGGGCGCCACCCACCCTCCTAAACTGATTTCGCTGCTGCGAGCACGGTATCCTTCGCACCCACCCACGCTGCGGAAGACTTCCACGGCCACCAGCATGCTCGACAACCCAGCCATGCTGTTCAACACTGGCACGTATGCTATGCTTGACGATCGACGGGCTCTGGGAACGGGCGTGGCCGCGCAGAGATAGGAGCCGCAGCTTGAGACTTCCAGCAACCGAACAGAAGTACGTAAATACTTGCTTGCTGGACGGTCAACCTCATCCTTTCCTTAGTAACTCTTACATACTCAATCAACTTGCTATCATTACCTCTATCAACGATATAGTGATTCAGCGATGTATACGACTAGCTGTCGGCACCGGTTTCCGATGTGGCCTCCGTCATGCGACTCCGACATGATCTACTCCGGTGCCAGCGCCGCTGCACTTGGCCACCATCGCCACCCCTACGTGATCTGTTCCGGTGCACCGGGTTGCTCAATAATCAATGGTCTCCTTTTCTTCCGTCGGTCCTGGCTGCCAGTCGCAACGCTTACTCGCACGACCGACTCATGTCCGAACGCCAAGCCGGTGGCCAACATGCTCAACGTCGTCGGGTAGTCGTTCGCGACCTCCGCCGGAGGCTCCGGCAACTGGACCAGGCGCACGACGCCGCCCTCGGGCAACGTCTCCATCTTCCAGGACACGTCCGCCGCCGCCATAAGCGCACACCAGCACGACCTTCACCACGCCCACGTCGTGCGCGTGCAAGTAGAAGTAGAACTTCTCCATCTTCACAGCTCCCAGCTCACCGCCATTCGCTACGCCAGGCTGCACAGCTCCAGTAGGCCGCCATACCGGCGGCCAACATGCTCAACGTCGTCGCGTGGGCGTTCGCGCCCTCCGCCGGAGTCTCCGGCAACTGGACGAGGCGCACAACGCCGTCCTCGGGCAACGTCTCCATCTTTAGAAACGAGGACACGTCCGCCGCCGCCATAAGCGCACACCAGCACGACCTTCACCACGCCCACGTCGTGCGCGTGCAAGTAGAAGTAGAACTTCTCCATCTTCACGAGCGCGGAGGCGTCGTCCCTCGATGCTCGACGGTCGCCAAGATCAAGGCGATTTTTGTGCGCCACACCACAAAAACCATGGGGGCGCCACCCACCCTCCTAAACTGATTTCGCTGCTGCGAGCACGGTATCCTTCGCACCCACCCACGCTGCGGAAGACTTCCACGGCCACCAGCATGCTCGACAACCCAGCCATGCTGTTCAACACTGGCACGTATGCGCGTATGCTGACGGTCGACGGGCTCTGGGAACGGGCGTGGCTGCGCAGAGATAGGAGCCGCAGCTTGAGACTTCCAGCAACCGAACAGAAGTACGTAAATACTTGTTGCTGGACGGTCAACCTCATCCTTTCCTTAGTAACTCTTACATACTCAATCAACTTGCTATCATTACCTCTATCAACGATATAGTGATTCAGCGATGTATACGACTAGCTGTCGGCACCGGTTTCCGATGTGGCCTCCGTCATGCGACTCCGACATGATCTACTCCGGTGCCAGCGCCGCTGCCAGCCACCATCGCCACCCCTACGTGATCTGTTCCGGTGCACCGGGTTGCTCAATAATCAATGGTCTCCTTTTCTTCCGTCGGTCCTGGCTGCCAGTCGCAACGCTTACTCGCACGACCGACTCATGTCCGAACGCCAAGCCGGTGGCCAACACGCTCAACGTCGTCGCGTAGTCGTTCGCGCCCTCCGCCGGAGTCTCCGTCAACTGGACCAGGCGCACGACGCCGCCCTCGGGCGACGTCTCCATGTTCGAGGACACGTCCGCCGCCGCCGCCAGCCCAAGCGCACATCAGCGGGGCCTCCATCACGCCCACGTCGTGCGCGTGCAAGTAGAAGTAGAACTTCTCCATCTTCACAGCTCCCAGCTCACCGCCATTCGCTACGCCAGGCTGCACAGCTCCAGTAGGCCGCCATCTCGGCGATCAACATGCTCAACGTCGTCGCGTGGGCGTTCGCGCCCTCCGCCGAAGTCTCCGTCAACTGGACGAGGCGCACGACGCCGTCCTCGGGCAACGTCTGCATGTTCAAGGACACGTCCGCCGCCGCCATAAGCGCACACCAGCACGACCTTCACCACGCCCACGTCGTGCGCGTGCAAGTAGAAGTAGAACTTCTCCATCTTCACAGCTCACAGCTCACCGCCATTCGCTACGCCAGGCTGCACAGCTCCAGTAGGCCGCCATCTCGGCGATCAACATGCTCAACGTCGTCGCGTGGGCGTTCGCGCCCTCCGCCGGAGTCTCCGTCAACTGGACGAGGCGCACAACGCCGTCCTCGGGCAACGTCTCCATCTTCCAGGACACGTCCGCCGCCGCCATAAGCGCACACCAGCACGACCTTCACCACGCCCACGTCGTGCGCGTGCAAGTAGAAGTAGAACTTCTCCATCTTCACAGCTCACAGATCACCGCCATTCGCTACGCCAGTCTGCAAAGCTCCAGTAGGCCGCAATCTCGGCGATCAACATGCTCAACGTCGTCGCGTGGGCGTTCTCGCCCTCCGCCGGAGTCTCCTGCAACTGGACGAGGCGCACAACGCCGTCCTCGGGCAACGTCTGCATGTTCGAGGACACGTCCGCCGCCGCCCTAAGCGACCACCAGCACGACCGTCACCACGCCCACGTCGTGCGCGTGCAAGTTGTAGTTGAACGTCTCCATCTTCACAGCTCACAGCTCACCGCCATTCGCTACGCCAGGCTGCACAGCTCCAGTAGGCCGCCATCTCGGCGATCAACATGCTCAACGTCGTCGCGTGGGCGTTCGCGCCCTCCGCCGGAGTCTCCGTCAACCGGACGAGGCGCACAACGCCGTCCTCGCGCAACGTCTTCATGTTCAACGACACGACCGCCGCCGCCCTACCCGCACAGCAGCACGACCTTCACCACGCCCACGTCGTGCGCGTGCAAGTAGTAGTTGAACTTCTCCATCTTCACAGCTCACAGCCCACGGCAGGCTGAACAGCTCTAGTAGGCCGCCATCTCGGCGGCCAACATGCTCAACGTCGTCGCGAGGCCGTTCGAGACCTCGGTCGGAGTCTCCGTCAACTGGACGGCGCACGACGCCGCCCTCGGGCAACGTCTCCATGTTCGAGGGAATGACACGCACACCTCCGCCAGACGCGCACATCAGCAGGGCCTTCACCACGCCCACGTCGTACCCCATGCAACTTGTAGTATGGCGCCTCCACCTCATGGACCACACTTCACCGGCATTCACATCGCGAGTCGACACAGCGCAACTCGTCCGCCATACCGGCGGTGTAACGGGGTTACACGAATGTTACCCGAAGGGTTACGAAGTGTGGCACACACAGGCTTGTGTGGTGCACACTGTCTAACCTATTTCAGTAGGAGAATCAGTACATGGCTTCAGAGCCACAGATTATGCATATGACTAGGGTTCACTATGCTAGATAGTGAACCAGATACATTTACACCGAAGGCGGCTCTGCCGCGATAAGAGAAATACATTCAGTTTGAAGATTCACAGCTAAGAGTTAAGGGTTGACTCTTGGAGTCCGTAGGGAGTACGGACTCGTGCGTTCTGGTATTAGAACGGGCTATCTTTAGCCGCGACTCTGTGAGTCTGTTACGTCTTCCTCTGACGCTAAAGCTACGGCAGCCCCGCTGCACTTGGTAGCACTTGTAGTCAATCCGACACCTGAGTCTGGATAGACTGACCCTCTGTGGAGAATGGAGCAGTTCGCTCACTTGCCCCCGAACCAGCAGGATGCGCTTAAAAAGCTTATGTCCTTGCTGGGCCCGGAGGGCGTGACGCAACTGGCGCAACAAGGCCCCGACGCGGTGAATGCGCGTCTCGAGGCGTTCTCCAGCTACGAGAATGCTCTGTTGGAGCACCTCCAGCAGAGGATGGCGACGGCCGTGGCGCCGCAAGCGCCCGCTACGTCATCCGACGCGGGAACAAGACCTGCCGCTCATGTTGAGCGTGAAGACCTTCGAAGGCAAGGAAGGGGAAAGCTTAATGCTTTGGACCCGTGAAGTCGAGATGGCTATGAGCTCAGCTCTACTCCGGACGGAGTCGCAGCGCGTGGCGCTAGCTATCTCGAAGCTTGGTGGGCGAGCGAGAGAGTGGGCACTAACGTCAGGGACGTCGGTCGACACGGCCTTCCCGACGTGGGACCAGCTGAAGCAGCAACTGTCCCGAGTGTTCGCTCCGCCTAACGAGGCGTATCGCGTGCGCTCACGCTTCCTGGCTACCCGACAAGGCAGGAAGGATTTGGTGGACTATGTCCAGGAGTTGAGAACTCTCATTGCGGGCATGTCTGCCGAGCCTCTGGCTGAGGTAGTCATCGTCACGGTGTTTATGGAAGGACTTCGCACTGGCGTGGCCAGGACGGAAGTCTTCCGCACTCACCCAAGCTCTTTTGAAGAGGCTGTGGACATCGCGTTGAACGCGGAGCACAACTTTAAGTCGTCAAGACTTGGGTGGAACGCTCCTCACACCAGTTCGTCCAATGGTCCGGAGCCTATGGACCTCAGCTATGCTGAAGACGAAGAAGCCGAGCTTCGGGCTGCTGAGCAGCGGCGCGGCATCCGCCGATGCTTCATCTGCGGTGACACGCGTCACTTGCGCGCCGGATGTCCGCTGCGCTTGCAGCGCCAGGCTTCGTCAAGCCGCTCTTCGGGTTCGAGCCAGGGCTCTGGTTCGTCTCGGGAAACGAGAAAACCCAGTAGGCGCGGGGCGGCCTACTGGGGAGGAACTAAGTTCTATTGAACCTCGGCGAGGTGGAGGTCGACAGGACTTAGCCCCGAAGAGAGCTGTACTCTATAACACGGAACGTGTGTGCAAGCCGGGCTTGCTAGTTGTCCAGGCTTGGGTGAAGGGCTTCACAAAGCCATGGACGATTTTGATCGATTCGGGAGCGTCGGGTAATTACGCCCGGCGTTCCACGATGGACGGAAGTCAGCTTTATGCTGAGGCGCTGGTAGCGCGTGGGAGTGACATCGTCACTGTTCGTCTCGCGACGGGCACTCGTGTCACGGTGCCTAAAGTCCCTGTGGACTTGGGCGTGAAGTTTTTAGATTTTGATAGCGTGGAACGCTGTCTGGTCTTAGACCTCGATTCGAGATATGATCTCATCCTTGGTATGGCGTGGCTGGAACGCCATGAGCCTTGGATAGATTGGAGGTCGAAGACCCTTGGTGCTACGCACTTCTCTCCTGGCGGAGCATTGGCGAGTCATGAACCCACCTCTGCTAGGGAAGCAGAAGCGCTTCTGGCGCGAGCACTGGACCGAGTCGGTCAATGTGCTAGACATCGGAGTTTCCGAGTTGGTGGACACTGCGTGTGTCGAGAACGAGCGTTCCGAGCGTGGCTCGTGGACGGCAGGTGGAGCGGCACGAATTCCGCTGAGCGGGTGTGCGTCTGAGGGCGACGCCCTGCTGCGTGCCAGTGAAGGCGCGGTCGTCGAGTTGTCGTGTGTTGGTGGGCGTTGCCCGGTTCATGGATGTGGAGCGGCACGAATTCCGCTGAGCGGGTGTGCGTCTGAGGGCGACGCCCTGCTGCGTGCCAGTGAAGGCGCGGTCGACGAGAGGTCGAGTGAAGGTGGGCGTTGCCCGGATCAAGGATGTGGAGCGGCACTAATTCCGCTGAGCGGGTGTGCGTCTGAGGGCGACGCCCTGCTGCGTGCCAGCGACGGCGCGGTCGGCACGATGCCGAGGGACAAGGGGCTCTGCCCGGATGAAGATCGTGGAGTGGCATGTAATCCACTGAGTGGAGGCTGCGGGTCGTGCAGCCCTTCGCTGAGTGTCGATCAAGACACTGGTGCTCCTCTGGAGCTGAATGAGGTGGTGATACCTGGCGTCAAGAAGCACGCGAAATCACGGAGCTCTTCTGGGCGGACAGTGTCCATGAAGAGGCGGCAGCGCCGCAAAGCGCTGGCGGCGCGACGCAAGGCGTCTGCGGTCTCACGAGTCGAGAAGGGTGTGCCGAGCGGTGAGGCTCCACACAAGAGCGAGCAGCTCTACACACTCGTGAATGGAGTGACGGGCGACGTCGACGGAGATGTCAGTCTCACCGACTTGCCCTCACTATCTGCTCTCCTGGAGCTGGACGAGATGTCCTTGGCCGAGTTGGGCGAAGCCTTGAAGGCTGGAGACTTGGCGGAGGTGGTGGTCATACGACCTGAAGAAGAGTTGAACTCGTCCTCGCTTCTGGATGAAGCTGTCCTGGAGGACACTAAGAAGGCGCTGAATGCGCGAAGCGGATCGGCGATCCTGAAGGATCCGTCGGACCCCTTGTACCACGTGGTGAAGGATTATCAAGACGTGGTCTCGAAGGAACCGCCCTCGGGGCTACCTCCGGATCGAGGTGTTCGACATGAGATTGATCTCGTTCCGGGAACGAAGTACTGCGTGACGAGGCAGTGGCCTCTGCCGAAGGAGCAGTGTGACGTCATTGACGCGTTCTTCCGTGCGAAGCACGAGGCGGGCATGGTGCGTGAGAGTAAGTCTCCTCACTCCACGCCGACGTTCTGTGTCAGAAAGCCGAATGGCAAGTGGCGTATTGTGCATGCTTTTAACAAGCTGAATGCCGCCACCATTCCGGCGCAGACGCCGATTCCTCGGAAGGACGTTCTTCAGAACAACATGGCAGGATGTACGATGTACAGTGCGCTCGACTTGGTCGATGGCTACTACCAATTGCTCATGAGAACGAGCGACATTCCTCTCACTGCGGTGAGTACTCCGAGCGGCATGCTCTGGGAGTGGTTGGTGATGCCCCAAGGGCTCTCGAACGCGCCAGCGACGTTCAATCGTCTTGTGACGCAGCTCTTCCGGCCCCATCGGGCGTACGCGCAGACGTACTTCGATGACATCTTTGTCCACAGTCGTGCGGAGCACGGGAAGACTGATATGGAGAACCATGTCGAGCACCTGCGTGCTGTGCTCGAGTGCATGCGTCAAAACAAGTTGTATGCCAACATTGACAAATGCATCTTCGGAGCAGAAGAGATTCCCTTCTTAGGGTGCTTCATCGGGAAGCGTGGCCTGAGGGCCGACCCGGTCAAGGTCAAGGCCATTGTTGACTGGCCGGTTCCCCAGAACCAGAAGGATCTTCGCAAGTGGCTTGGCTTGGCCAATTACTTGCACAAGTACAGCGAGAATTACGCTGAGATGGCTCGGCCACTCTCCAATCTCCTGAAGAAGGACGCGGAGTGGTGTTGGAACACCGAGCATCAAGATGCGTTTGCGGCAATTAAGGATAGTCTCCTTCATGCGCCTATTCTGGCTTTGCCAGACCCCGCTCGTCCGTTTAGTGTCGTCTGTGACGCCTCGGACTTTGCCATCGGCTGTGCCCTGCTACAAGCAGACGCCGAGGGGCGCGAGCGCGTGGTGGCGTTCGAATCTCGTCAGCTGAAGGCTGCTGAGAAGAACTATCCTGTCCATGACAAAGAGCTACTTGCGATGAAGTATGCGCTCGTCAAGTTCAGGGTTCACCTGTTGGGCTCTCAGCCGTTCGTGATTTACACGGATCACGCGTCGTTACGCACTGCGACTCAGTCGCCTCATCTCTCGCAAAGGATGGCCCGTTGGCTGTCCTTCTTCGCGGAGTACAACTTCGAGGTGAAGTACAAGCCTGGCAGGCAGAATGTCTCGCGGACGCGCTGTCGCGCAGGCCGGATTATGAGCTGGCTCATGTAACGACCGTGACTTCGTCATTACCGGATCTGATCCGAACGGCTTATGCCAAGGATGACACTTGTGTCGCGTTGCTGAAGGCTCTCGGGAGCAAGGAGTTTCAAGACTCGGACATTGAATTGTCGGCGCGAGTGCGCGCGCGTTTGCATCGCTACACCCTCGATGGTGGCCTGCTGTTCTACAGCACTGGCTCCGAGGACACGCCACGCGTGGTCATCCCTCATGATGAGGACCTGAAGTATCGTATCCTCTATGAGGCCCACGACACGCCGGTGGCTGGCCATCTTGGCCGTGAGAAGACCTACAGCTCGGTGAGCACCCACTACTGGTGGCCGAAGCTGTACAAGTGGACGAGCACTTATGTGCGCACGTGCGAGACGTGTCAGCGAGTGAAGTCGTCACCCCATGCTGCAGCCCCGTTGGCAAGCTTGCCTGTCCCTTCGGGCTGTTGGCAATCCATGAGTATGGACTTTGTGTTCATTCGCCGGCGGATGCGGCGGGCAACACTGGAGTCGTGGTCTTTGTAGACCGACTGAGCAAGATGGCTCACATTGCGGCTGTGCCGGATACCATCGATGGTAAGGGTACAGCAACGCTGTTCTTGGACCGAGTGTTTCGACAACACGGACTCCTGAGTCGATTGTCTCGGACCGAGACCCCGCTTCACGGGCAACTTCTGGAGCGCGGTTTTTGCGGTGCTTGGCACCAAGCTGGACATGTCCACGGCGGATCACCCGCAGACCGATGGTCAGACGGAGCGAGTGAATCGCGTCGTCGAAGACGTGCTCCGCAGCATTTGCGCTGAGACGCCGAAGCGTTGGAGCGCTATGCTGCCACTCGTTGAGTTTGCGTTGAATAACGCCGTGCATGCCTCGACCGGCTACACGCCGTTCTACGTGAACAGCTTGTCCCATCCCCGCGTCCCGCTGACGCCGCCACGTGGTGGCCTCGGGCTTGGTGGGGAGAGGAAGCCGATTTAGCTGATCGGCTAGCTGATGTCAGCCCGGCTACTGTTCGTAAACAGGTTGACACTTTCTTGTCGACGCGCTTGAGTGTCTTACGACACGTGCGTGACGCAATGGCTGAGAGCCAAGACAAGCAAAAGGAACATGCGGATGCTAAAGGCAGAGGCAATGTTGACAGTTATGAGGTCGGGGACCTGGTATTGCTAAATGCTAAGAACCTACCTACACATGCAGTGTCCGCTGTCTTCAAGACGAAGTTGCGCCCGCGCTTCATTGGACCTTTCAAGGTCGTGGCCAGGAAGGGCCTTGCGTACACGCTCAATCTTCCGAAGAAGATGCGGACGCACCCCGTCTTCTACGTGGGCTTGCTCAAGCCGTACCATGACCCGACGCAGGTGCAAATGGAGGCACCGAGGGCGACGAGGTCGCAGGCGCGGAGGTCGCGAGCGTCGAGGACGCAGTCGCAGGCGTCACAGACGCGACCATCATCGCAGGCACTGCAGGCACAGGCGGAAGGCTCGGCATCGGCGGTGCCGCGAGCCCTGAGGGCAGGGTCGGAGTCGGAGGTGCCGCAGGCACAGGGGCCACCGGCACAGGAGGCGCAGCGGGCGGGCCCTGCATGCGGGCCAGAAGGTCAATCTGACCCTGCAATGCAGCCTGCTGACGCCGAAGCTCGGAGAGCTCCTGGCTACGACGATCGTCGCGATCGCCATAATACTGCACCCAGCTCTCCAAGTGTCGGAGCCGGTCCCAGACCTCGCGAGGCACTTGAACCCAGCTCAAGTCCCGAGCAAGCTCGTCGAGCTCCGTGGCAGTACGCGCGAGACGCGCATCGACATCCTGGACATGGTCCCGAAGGCGAGTCGTCTGTTGCTGAACCTCGAACAGCTCATCAAACGTCGCGAGGCGGCTTGGTGCGTCCTCCACCGGCGCTGCTCGATGAGCAAGGGAACCTTCACTACCATGTGGAGCGCCTGCTGGCGAAGCGGCGGTGCCGGGGTCAAAACCAGTATCTGGTAAAGTGGCGAGGGTACCCACACTCAGAGAACTCATGGGAGTTTGAGGTGCCCCTTCGCCAAGACTGCCCAGACGTCGTGGACGCTTTTGATCGGCTTGATCACCAGCGCCCCGTGGGCTCGAGGCCGGCATGCCGGCCGTCCCGCGCTTCCCGGCAATAGGCTGGGAGCTGCTGGGTCAGCCACATTGCTCCGGGTTGGCCCTGAGCCACAGCGCTCACTCCCTCACGGGTAGGAGCGACTGGAGGGCTCAAAGGAGCGAAGCGCGCAGCGCTAGAATGGGTCTGCGGCTGAGCGTTAGCCGAGAGGCTGCGTTTGGCTCGGATCTTCGCAAAGTCGAAGCGGAGCTTGCGTTCGATACGAACATCAACTTCGCTGAAGCTAGCTCGAAGAGCATCCATGGAGCTAAGCTTCTTCTTCTTCTCAGCCCAGAGCTCGAACTGAGCCTCGTGTTCGATCAGGCTTTCGCCCGGGCTGAGCACCACAGGGTACGTCCGCATTGCGGGCACGGACAACCCCTTGCCTTGCAGGCGCAACCGCTCGCGGTACTCGGAGACAGTCGTAGACTGTGGAGTCAAGAGTCGCTGTCGTAGAGACGTTCGAAGAGCGATCTCCTCCGGAGTACGGGCCGCAGGCCCAATGACATGCTGAGCCAGCGTCGGCTGGAAAGCCTGGCGGCATGCCTCCGCGGGGTCACGAGGCCGAAAGCCGTACTCGGCGGTGCTGGGGTTCAGCAGGGGCCGCAACTCGGGGCGCTGGGAGCGCATGGAGGCCAGCTGCGCCGCAACCTGCTCGGATTGAGCCTCGTCCAAAGGGTTGGAGATGACGGGGCCCAAGGGCACTTCCCGCACGAGGCGGAGAGTACCGTGACTCAGTGAGCTCGCGCAGCTCGCGGAGCCCGGAAGAGCGTTCAGGGAACGGATTTGGAGTGCGCAGCGGTGGCCGCGGCTCCTCCCTCGACAGCGCAGTGCGCTCAGTAGAGGGATGGCTCGACGAGCGCGCAGGAGACACTCGCGCGCGGCGCTCTTGGTCGCGGAGCTCGACGAGCCAACTGTGGCCGACGTGCCACCTCCGCGTTGTGCCGGCGACGTGGGCGAAGCGTCGCGGCGGTTCGGGGAGTGTTGTGGGGACGCTGCTTCACCCTCATGGCTCGGAGAGCCGACATCGGACTCGCTGTAGTCCACCTCGCCCTCCTCCTCATCTCCGAAGAGATCTTTGAGGTTCATGGTCGGATGGGCTAGTGCTCGAGGGGAGCTGGGGCGTGCTCGCCGCGAGCGTTGCTTGAGGCGTTGCGCCGCGAAGTACTGAGAGACCGAGAGCCTGGGAGGCGCGGTCGGTGTGCGCACCTGCGCCGGGGAGCTTGGGAGTTCGCAGGCACGAGGTGCCGAAGCGCGAGAGGAGCGAGGCTCCGAGGCGGACCTCGCGAGAGGGTTTCTGCGGTCGAAAGACCAAAAGGCGTTATGACTTGAAGTCATGTGAGGGCGCGTTGCGCCGAGAAGTTCTCAGAGACGTCCACACGATGTGGATTGACTCGTTCGAGAAGGAGGCTTGACGGAACAAGACCCGGTCGTTGACCGTTAAGCGTGAACACCCGTGTCCACGGTTTGGTGGGGGAGGGTGTAACGGGGTTACACGAATGTTACCCGAAGGGTTACGAAGTGTGGCACACACAGGCTTGTGTGGTGCACACTGTCTAACCTATTTCAGTAGGAGAATCAGTACATGGCTTCAGAGCCACAGATTATGCATATGACTAGGGTTCACTATGCTAGATAGTGAACCAGATACATTTACACCGAAGGCGGCTCTGCCGCGATAAGAGAAATACATTCAGTTTGAAGATTCACAGCTAAGAGTTAAGGGTTGACTCTTGGAGTCCGTAGGGAGTACGGACTCGTGCGTTCTGGTATTAGAACGGGCTATCTTTAGCCGCGACTCTGTGAGTCTGTTACGTCTTCCTCTGACGCTAAAGCTACGGCAGCCCCGCTGCAGGCGGTCAACATGCTCAACGTCGTCGCGTGGGCGTTCGCGCCCTCCGCCGGAGTCTCCGGCAACTGGACGAGGCGCACGACGCCGCCCTCGGGCGACGTCTCCATGTTCGAGGACACGTCCGCCGCCGCCGCCGGCCCAAGCGCACATCGCGGGGCTGGCATCAAGCCTACGTCGTACGCGTGCTACGATTCCATCTTGACTCGTAGCTCGACGAGAACCATTGGCACTTCGCCGTCAACACTCGGGTGGCCGAAAGTTTGAGCGGTGATGATAAGTTTTGCATTGCACGCTTCGAGCGATGTTCAATTTTTTTTGCGGTTTGGTGGCGGGATGCTCATAAAAATTTTGTTACTGTGGACATTATATTGTACAGAAGAATAAACGTATCGCAATCTAACCAATTTTACCCAATCAAATCACAAGCTTTGCTATGTTAGGGACATGATATTGTCCATAAAGGCAATTTGTTGCTACGGTACCAAAAGAGTTAACGTATTACAGTAAAAGTATGCTATGCGTGTCAGTAACAATTGTGCCCGCTACCTGTACTGACACTGCTATCTGTTATTACTGTGGTATCGAGAAATTCCGGTCGAAGAACAGTCCCGCACCGAGTCTCAACAGTCCCGAACGTGCGAGTGAAAGCGAGCCTTCTGATTGGCTACTCACATTTACCGCATTAGAGTGACAGATGGATGACCATTTAGTGACAAGGCACGGTGGGTCATAATAAATCCCCACCGAGCCCTCCAAGTAGTCATAGTGGGTACAAGATTTGCCTCTCATTAGGAATTCGGATCTAGCCGAGGAGTCGTCGAGTCGTCGGATCAGCTCGAAGGCTCGGTTGACACTTGACTTTTGTATAGACGATAGGGATTAGCGATAGGGAAGGCCTCACAGCCTCTAATCACTAAATCAGAGCAGAAATTCCCCCCGAAGCCACACAAGGGCCAAGTCCGTCTACGGTAAGTCTTCGCTTAGCTGTAGAGTCTGGATACGCTCGGCCGACACGGGGTATGTCTGCCGGTGAGCATAAGGTACATTGACCGAGTGTTCATCCCTGGAAAGGCCAAGAGTGAGTAGTGGCCGAGTGTTGGAGGTATTAGAGACCTCCCTGTACGTTTGTACGCTTGTCTGGGTGTGTGGCAAGGCCCCCCAGTATATTTGACTTCCAGCCGAGACTTCGTCTCGGCGCCCCTGTCCGAGGCCTCGATTGGCCTGGTACCCTTCCTTCTTAGGGACCACAGTGGGTTACGTGTGAAAGCGCGTGTGTACATTGCATCCTAGCCGTTGCTCGTGGCTAAGGGTGCTCTTATATTTGATTTACGGGCTCTACCTACCTGACCGACGACTCGCATAAGGCACATTCCAGCCCGGTGCAAGGGATCGGATCTGGTCTTCAGATTTTATCCCAACAATAAGCGCCGACCTTTTAGGAGGGAAGCGTGTTGTTGGTAGGGGCTCGTCCCAAAGGCCTTGGCTAGAGGGACGAGAACTCGTTAAATCGTGTTTTCCTACACGACAACTGGTGCCGCGACCCGGGACTGGTGTGACCGAACTGTGTGTTGTGGTCTGTGTAGGTATTGTCCCAAACGAGCATTGAGAGGAGAAGAAGAAGAAGAAGAAGAGAAGAAGAGAAGAAGAAACAAGAAGAACAAGAACAAGATGGCGAAAGGATCCAAGTCAGCGGTGCCAGCTACGCCGGCGAAATCGGGACGAGGGCCAACCGACGGCGTGTCGATGATCGCGAGTGACTTGACGTCTCGGCTGTCGACGATCTCCGAAAGGTCGGTCAGTTTCGAAGAGTCGGTTGACGAGGATTCGGACGCCAAGGATGACATGATGATGAACTACGATGACCTGAAGAGAAGACTCCCGCACCCGTGCAGGAGTACGAAGACCAGGAGGCGGCGATGGTGTTGGCTGGACGCAGTGGGGGCTCACGCTCCCTCAGCCGAAACCTCGTCTCCGCATTTGATGAAGTGGCGCGGCCGGACTTTGCGGACGATGACTCGGAGGATGGCACCGAGGCCTTCACCTCGAAGACTCTGGTGCAGGTTACTAAGGATCCTCAAGAATCCCGCGGAATTCGGCCGTCGATGAACAGCAGCACCCCAGCTGCGAACAAGGTGCTCGGCCGAATGCTCGAGCAGTTGCTTGGGTCGAGTGAGTGGTTCCGACTGTTCTGCCCGGAGATGGCGCGCCAAGCGACGTGGGTCGAGTTGTAGGAAGAGTTGCAGCACCCGGTGGAGCCGACTTCAGTCACCCAAATGGCCGAAGACACGGTGGCGCTCCTCCGGGCGATGGGGTGTGAACCGATGACTCGCCCGTCCGAGGTTTCGGTCAAGAGTTGGACACCGGAGCTGGCCGGCAAGGAGCTGCACAAGTGGAAGAGGAAACTGCGTTTGAGCTTCGGGGAGACGGATGTTACGCTGGGACGCCCGCCGAGCGCCCGCCCTGCGAGAGAGCCGACCGATCCCTCGAAAGTTCCGCTGCCGCAGACTCCGAAGAAGACGACCGAGCGCTCGAGCCGACGCCAGACGACGGACGGAGTGTTCTCTGCCAAAACGGAGGGCACGCCGTACTTCCAGGATTCGCATATGGTGACTCCTCGGTCGACTAGTCGAACCGAGCGCATCGCCCGCGAGACCGAAGGAACGCGACCTGGACGGAGTACCAACCGAGGCTTCCCGAGACGTTCGAGCCGTCGTTTCACCCCGCGTGATGACTCTTCGTCGGATGACGATGCCGACGACACGCCCGACTACGACGACGGCTTCGACAGTCCCAGCGACGAGTTGGCTCGCCAGGTGCGCGAAGTGAGCGAGATGGAGCGGCTGAACTCGACCCCTCGGCTGGAGATTGCGACTCACCGACCCCTCGCTCAGATCAAGAACTTCTCTGGAGCTCGCAACAAGTGTGAAAACTCTATGCAGTGGCTCCGGGCATTTGTCTACGAGATGAAGGGAACGCACACTCCGCCCAATGAGTGGTGCATGGCTTTCGAGCTGAGCCTTCGGGACGGTGCCTTGCACTGGTACCGCCAGCTCCCCAAGAAGACGAAGCGTCAGTGGAGGCTGCTCAGTGATGCTTTCATCAAGTATTACTGCACGCAGTTCAGTCAGTCTGCGAAGGCTCGCTACTATTCGGCGCGACGTGACGGATCGGAGCATCTGTGCGACTACCTAAATCGGCTGAATGGCTACGCTCGCAACGCTGGCCTTCAGTTCGAGAAGGGCGGTCGCGACGCGAAGGATCACGTGCAACGCTTCCTCGAGACGTGCGGTGACCGAGGACTCGAGCGGCGGCTTTGCCACGTCCGAGTCTCGGACATCCATGAGCTTGAAGACATGATTAATGACATCCTCAAGTCGGAAGAGCGCGGGCAGAGCAGAGACGCCTCGTCTCATGCCTCGTCTCACCAGTCGCGTGGACGCGAGCCCTCTCGCAGACGGGACGAGCGCCGGAGCGAACAAGCGCGCGACAATAACCGCCGTGAACGTTACGAACGCCGAGACCGAGACTTCGGACGCAGACACGAGGATTCGCGCTACGCTCCACGCGTGTCGCTGGCCGAAGCGTCGCTGTCCGATTTGGTGGCTGAGTTGCAGGTCCGTGGGACGAAGAGTGGTCGATCTGGCCGCCCAGAGCCCCGTGAGCAGTCGCGCGACGACAGTGGTAGTGACTCCAGTGGCAGCCGATACTTCGACGACAACCGAGACTTCAGTGACTACAGTGACTTCGACACCTCGGATGAAGAAGGCGGTCATGTTGCAGCGGCGAATGAACAGGAGAGACGCGCTGCAGCTGAAGGAACGTACGCACGGTCCGACCAGCGTCAACGCAGGGGTGGCGAACCCGGCCGAAACTTCGACCGGTCCAACCGACACCTCAGCCGAGACAACCGCGATGGTCGCCCGCGTCAGTACGGACCCTGCGCAGCGTGTGGTGGTGCCGGGCATTCGGCTCACTACTGTTACCGACGCTGCAGACTGTGTCAGCAGGTCCACGACATCGGCAAGTGTGAAGCACTCCAGGCCCTCACCACGTACCTTCGGACGAAGGTCGAGAAGAAGGACCTCTCTCCCGAGCTCCAAAGCCTAGTCTTCGGTGGCAATTTAAACTAGGCAGCCCGCCAACTGAAACTGGGTTGGTCCCAATCGGGCTGCCACAGTTAGCTGCTCCCGCGATTGATGCAGACTGCGTCTACGCGTTTGTGGGAACAAGCAAACGGCCGAACGACAAGGACAAGGAAATTGTGAAATGGATTGAAATTGAAAAGGAGAGAGGAAACCCTCGGTGGAGGTGATAATTGTGAAGAAAATGAAAGCGACGAAGATGAAGATGTGAACGAGGCTTGGGTCTCAAGTGCGGTGCAGAGTGGACAGCCTGGCCGAACGCCCAGTGGGGTGACTAAGTTACTCCCAGGCGAGAGGCTGGGGTGGTGGTCTGCACGGAAGTTCGACAAGAGAGCTCGGATGAGAGCTCTGGTCAAGGGTGCGGTCAACGACTCGAGAACGAGGCTTCTGTTGGACACGGGAGCGAACGTAAGTGTGATATCAGAGAAGTTTGCGAAGCAGTTACGGCTACGAGATATTCAGGGACATGGCCGCTGTATGGAAATCCAGGGTTTCACGAAGGGAACGATGGCTACGGAGAGACGAGCCCTCGTCAAGATAACCCTCGGCTGGGCGCGTGTGTACGAGTTTGAGTTGTGGGTCATGGACCATGGCGCTGGGGTGGACGTAGTCCTCGGCACAGACTTCATGATCCCCGCTGGAGTACGTTTAGACCTGTTCCACGCGACCGCGAGGTTGCCGGACGAGGTCAGCATTCCTCTCATCAAGACTCTGGGCGCGCCAGACGACCGAGGTTTCGGTCCACATGTTAATGGTGGGCCATCCGAGGACTTGCCTGTACAGAGTCGTGAGTGTGTGGAGTACCGAGTGCAGCGACGCCAACCACACCCGGATACACATGAAGTGTGGGTACGCCGCACGAAGTCTCTGCTGCCGACGGTGACGAGGTTTCGGCGGGGCAGAGTCGAGTGGGTGCGGTTGACCAACGTGTCTGACCACCCGACGACGTGTCATGCGCACACTCCGGTGCTCCTGTGGGTACCGATTGGCGATCTTCCACGAAACGATGGCTACGTGCGACTGACGTCAGCACGATATGAGGACTGGCAGAAGCTTGCCTTCGAAGGCAGCCGAGATGAAGTCGCATTCGCGCGCGAGTGTGAGGCGGATTCGAAGTGGCTGGCCACGCAACCACCGGCTGTAGATCGGCCGACTTACACTCCGCCAACGGGAGTGATGGTTCGACCAGCCGAGGACTCACCCGATCGGCGACCCCGGTTAAGCTGCGCTGAACAATGGGAACGTGATCTCGTGAAGAGGGAAGAGAGGGAGCAACTCGCTGCTGACGGCTCACCAGTGGGTGATGATCCAGCGGCGCTCCCTTCTCAACCTACGGAACTTGAACAGGTGCGAACCGAGGCCTCGGCTGGGGCGGCAGCGGAGCCAATGTCCCCAGACAGTGTTGGGGGCTCTGATAAAGCGTCCAGCCTGGCCTCGGACGACATGCTGAGTAATGACGACAATGGTTGTAATGATGATGGATCGGAGCACTCGCGCCAAGGTGAGGACTCGGCTGGAGACGACGACCCGATGACGGTACTGGAGCGCACCTACGTCTCAGTGGCAACTGCGGAAACAGCTGAGGGAGATAGCAGCGACGCGAAGGAGGTTACATCCGAGCATCGAGCGAATGACATTAACCTGGAGGATTACGCTCACGAACTAGCCTTCCTACTCGACCTGACCGAAGCCTCGGTTACAGAGTTGGACTACTCGGCTGGTAACGTGCGGCACCCGGACCTGAGTTGCAGCCGGCAAGACCGCGTGGTGAAGGTGCTCCGGAAGCACGAGAAGATTCTGATCTCCAGCGGCAATGCATTACCTCCGCCAGCCTATGGGGTGGTGTGTGATATCGATGTCCGGGACACGCGCCCATCAAACAGAGGGCTCGGCGGATACCCCTCCGACATCTCAAGAAGCTCTACGAGCTACTCCGAGGGCTGCTGAAGGCGGGGCTGATTGCGTTCTCAAACAGCCCGTGGTCTTCACCGATCGTCATTGTGTTAAAGAAGAATGGAGTCGACATCAGATTGTGCATTGATTACAAGATGGTGAACGCCGTCACCGCAATCATGGAGTATGCGATGCCTCTGGTCGATGACTTGCTTACCGATCTAGAGAAGTATCTGTGGTACTGCTCGCTTGACGCTGCGAGTGGATTCTGGGCTATTATGATGACACAGAGGGCCCGTCAGATCTCGGCGTTCGTGTGCGCGTTGGGCCACTTTGAGTGGCTTCGAATGCCCTTTGGGCTCAAGAATGCACCCATGATCTATCAGAGGATGCTTGACAACGCTCTGTGGGGTTTTGTGCAACCGAAGGGTGGATGGAAACACTATGCGTCGCTGATGGAAGAAGCTGAATCGCGTGATCGGGAAGCAAATCAAGGACAGACCGAGCCGTCGGCCCAACCGACGCCTCGTACTGAGTCTTCGCCGACCAAGTTCGAAGCAGGAAACAGTTCTGGTGGTCCCGGAACGGCGGTGTCTGAACTGATCAACAGCCCTGTCGCCGATATGTTCGCCCATGGAGATCCTGACGAATCCTCGTTAGTACCCGTATTCGAACGACGGTCTTTCGTCGACGATATCTGTTTCGGGGGCGAGTCGTTCGATGGCTGCTTGGCCACACTGGACCGACTCTTAGCACGGTTCGAAGAGTGCCGTATCAGCGTGAGTTTCACCAAGAGCATCTTCGTGCAACCCAAGGTGGACTTCCTGTCCCACGTGGTGACGCGGAATGGTATCCAAGCAGACCCGAAGAAACTGAAGGCTCTGACCGAGCTCTCGTTTCCGCGGTCCAAGAAGGGAGTGCAAGCATTCCTCGGATCGCTGAACTATTACAGCCGTTTCATCCAGGACTTTGCAGTGTATGGTGCCGCGCTCTATCAGCTCAAAGACGAAGACTTCGGAGACGGGGGTGACCTCTCTGCAGCCAGACGAAGCTTCGCCGCGCTACAACAGAAGGTTGCTGACGCACCGATCCTTCGACACTTCGATCGCGACAGAGATGTTCATGTGATGCTTTTCGCAAATGAGTGGGCGCTGAGCACAACGCTCATGCAGGAGCACGACGGAACGATGCATCCAGTCCGATTTTGCGGCCGAGTCCTCAAGGACGCCGAGATGAACTATCACCCAGCGGAGAAGGAGGTCCTGGCCCTGCTACAGTTGTTGAAGGTGTCTTACACACAGCTTGCAGGTCGGACCATCGCCGTCTATACGCGGTTTTCGACGCTCGATTGGGTTCACAGGTCGAAGTCTCTGTTCGGACGCGCAACCCAGTTTGCGGTGCTGCTGTCTCCGTGGCACTTGGTGGTCACGCGCGTAAAGGAGAAGGATTGTGCCTTCGCCCAACTCCTCCAGTCGTCGATCACAAGTTTCGTCGACCTTGAGGACTCGTTGGCACCTGTAACCCCACCGACACGTGGCTCACCGAGTGTTCGGATGGACCCTCATTTGCTGTATGCTCGACTACCCCGTGATTACTGTGGCTATGTGCTCTCCTTCGACGGTTCTGCCAAGACTGAGAAGCACGGGGTTATGGAAGTTGCGCATGGATTCTGTGGAAACTACCGGAATGGACGATAGTGATCGCTGCGAGTGCTTATCTCGAGGCTACGACTGTGAACCTGGCCGAGTACTCGGGCATGAACAATGGTTTGACCGCAGCCTTAGAAACTGGGGCTGACGAGTTGGTGATTGTCGGAGACTCGAGACTCGCAATCCAGCAATCCCTAGGGGTGATCGCATGTCGTAAGGAAACACTGATGGCGCAACTCAATCGACACAAGGAACTGAGATCGAGGTTTCGGTCGGTGAAGTACCTGCATGTTATCCGCGAATTCAACGCCGCAGCAGACTCGTTGGCGAGCGAGACGTTGGAGAAGAAGGTATCGGTGACTGTGGACGACAAGACTCGGACAGAAGAGCTGGCGCGGCTGAACCGCATCCACGAAGTCATCTACGAACCGCCAGCCGAGGCTTCGGCATCAACCGACACTTCGTCAACCGAGAGGTCACAGGAGGTGACCATGCGTGCCGTAGGCTCAATCCGGGTACTAGACGCATCGGACGCCACTCGTCGCAAGAATTTAACCGAGAGGTCACAGGAGGTGACCATGCGTGCCGTAGGCTCAATCCGGGTACTAGACGCATCGGACACCACTCGTCGCAAGAATTTTTTCGACTTCGTGCGGGAACCGCTACATGTGTCAGCAGTGACCAGACGACAGGCGAGAGAACGCGAGAGACGAGTCCGTTTTGTAGATGAAGAACAGGCGATGCCTCAAGAAGCCAGTAGTCGTGGCGCTGAGTCCGACCGAAACGACGATACCAGACTCTCGAACCAACCGACGACTCGCACGACTGAACCCTCGGACCAGCCATCACAACCGAGACCTGACGCGACGGTGGTTCATGAGCCGAGCGCTGAAGACATTGATCCCGTGGTGGTGCAACAGGAACGACGCCGACGCATTGGTGCGGCGCAGGATGAAGAACTCCGGTGGGCAAATCTCAAAGCAGTACTGAATGGAGATGAGGCGAAGCTTGGTTACAAAGCCGCACGAGAGGCGTGGAAGATGTCCGACAAGTTCGTGCTGAGTGAGGATGGACTTTTGTACTTCCTCGGTTCGAACCGTCGGTTCGGTCGTGATCGGAACGAAGAGTCGACACTACGTTTGGTGATCCCGACGACGATGGTCCAGGAAGTGCTGCAAAGCTGCCATGACTCGCTGGAGGGAGGACACCAAGGTATCGTCCGGACCTACCATCGCGTGAAGGCCGACTACTACTGGATTGGACTGTTCGCCGATGTGGAGCGGCATGTACGCTCGTGCCCAGACTGCAGCTCGAGTAAGAGTCGCCCACAACTTCGAGGATACTCACCCGGGAACATCTTAGCCGAAAGGCCGTTGCAGATTGTCTCGATGGACTTCGTCATCCCGTTGCCGAAGACTCGGCGGGGAATACGGCATTACTGCTATTCCAGTGCGCTTTCACGGGGTTTGTAATGGGAAAGGCTATGGCCGACACTTCGGCCCTGTGTGTAGCGCAAGCCTTTGAAGAGTGTGTCTACCGACGGTTCGGTGCCCTACCCTCATTCGACACGACAGAGACCCTCGCTTTATGGGCGAAGTCTTCCAAGCGTTCGCAGAGTTGATGCAAACGAGGTCTCGGGCCACTCTGAGCTATCGGCCACAAGCCAACGGTCAGCAGGAGCGCTCGGTTAAGACTGTGATACAGTCCGTCCGAGTGTACGCCGAAGATCCTCTGCAACAGGACTGGGATGAGATTGTGGAAAAACTGATCTTCGCGATCAACAACTCGCAGGACGCCACGCGCAAGGACACACCGTTCTACCTTGTACACGGCTGGGATGCGCGGACAACACTTCGGGCTATGTCTTCGTCTTTGAGACGAAGCCACGGTCGGCAAACCGACGCCTTGGCTTGGAGACGAGCGGTCAATCGACAGCAGGAGATCGCACTAGAGATGGCCAAAGAGTATCAAGCGACCGAAAAAGCCAAGCGGGCCGAGAAGCACAACGAGACTCTAAGTCGGCGCGAACGAGAGACTATGCCGACGTCTGACCGAACCGAACCTTCGGGCGAGGGCTCGGGGGCGACAAGCTCAACCGACGGTTCGTCAGCCGAGGCCTCGAAGTCGCTCTTCAAGCCGGGTGACCGTGTCTGGCTCTACATGGAGCGTGTGAAACCGGGGCTGACGAAGAAGCTGGCGCACCGCTGGCATGGTCCCTTCCGAGTCAAGAGGAAAGTGGACGAATACGCGTATGAGCTGACCCTGCCGGACCGAAGCGGTTACAGGTTTTATCCTGTTGTGCATGTGTCACGACTGAAAGCTGTGAACGAATTCGGCGATCGACCGAGGGCTCGACTTACGGCTGACATCACGGATGAAACGAGACTTGATTTCGATGAAGAGCTGCTACCCCAAGACAGCTTCGAACCCGACCATCTTGCGGGTGAGTATGAGGTTGAAGCCATCTTGGATGACCGAACGCCACTCTCGACGAGCACCGAGCGAGCAGTCAGAGAGTTCAAAGTAAAGTGGGTCGGCTACGATGAGCCTACATGGGAACCCGCGTCCAACTTATCGTGTGGTGGACTGCTGTACGATTACTTGCGCGCGAAGCGCAGCGACAGCCGGTTGCAGATGGTCCAAGTCGCAGACGAGGACTAGACGCGACTGGTGCAATGATGAACTGCCGGCGGGGCGATGCAGCCTGCCTCAGCAGACGAAGAGAACTACTGCACCAACATTACTGCATGTTTGCATATTGCATGTATTTCGAGTGGAATGTCCAAGTTGCTCAAGTGGAGAGATGGAGATTGAGCCTAGAATCGACCGAACAGAGTGTGATTTTGTAACCTCAATTTGGAGACAGGGGCTTGAGTCTTCGGGCTCGCTGCTGGATCCTGACGACTTCCGCGACCGAGACTTTCGCGACCGTGACTCCCGTGGCCGTAACTTCCGCAACCGAGACTTCCGCTACTGTGTCTGCCGCGTCCGACGCCTGGGGCTCGCACTCTGCTACCGAAGCCTGAGATCGACCGACGCCTCGCCAGCGACAGCTTCATCAGGAGTGTAACGGGAGCCTCGCCGCTGGAAGCAGGACCATCGAGTGCTTGAGCGGTTGCAGCTTGCAGACGAGCTCTCGCAGCTGGCGCAGGGTACAGCCGAGCCTTCGGAGACTGAATCAAGAGCTTGGCCGTTGCTGGAGCGTGAGCGAGGCTTCCTGGAACACTGCAGCAGTGTGAAGAACATTCAAGGACTCAGGTGAAGGCAGCGGAGACGCGCTCAAGCGACGACAGAGGCTTACACTCACCGTGACTTCGAAGCTGAGAGCGCGGATGGCGGTGGCTCGTGCTTCGCCCAGAGGAGTCGGCGCGCGTGCACGGCGGCAGGACAAGAGGGCACCACGACACTCTCCACTTGTACCGGTTCGGGTCGAGGTGGGGGCTGCTGTGGTATCGAGAAATTCCGGTCGAAGAACAGTCCCGCACCGAGTCTCAACAGTCCCGAACGTGCGAGTGAAAGCGAGCCTTCTGATTGGCTACTCACATTTACCGCATTAGAGTGACAGATGGATGACCATTTAGTGACAAGGCACGGTGGGTCATAATAAATCCCCACCGAGCCCTCCAAGTAGTCATAGTGGGTACAAGATTTGCCTCTCATTAGGAATTCGGATCTAGCCGAGGAGTCGTCGAGTCGTCGGATCAGCTCGAAGGCTCGGTTGACACTTGACTTTTGTATAGACGATAGGGATTAGCGATAGGAAGGCCTCACAGCCTCTAATCACTAAATCAGAGCAGAAATTTCCCCCGAAGCCACACAAGGGTCAAGTCCGTCTACGGTAAGTCTTCGCTTAGCTGTAGAGTCTGGATACGCTCGGCCGACACGGGGTATGTCTGCCGGTGAGCATAAGGTACATTGACCGAGTGTTCATCCCTGGAAAGGCCAAGAGTGAGTAGTGGCCGAGTGTTGGAGGTATTAGAGACCTCCCTGTACGTTTGTACGCTTGTCTGGGTGTGTGGCAAGGCCCCCCAGTATATTTGACTTCCAGCCGAGACTTCGTCTCGGCGCCCCTGTCCGAGGCCTCGATTGGCCTGGTACCCTTCCTTCTTAGGGACCACAGTGGGTTACGTGTGAAAGCGCGTGTGTACATTGCATCCTAGCCGTTGCTCGTGGCTAAGGGTGCTCTTATATTTGATTTACGGGCTCTACCTACCTGACCGACGACTCGCATAAGGCACATTCCAGCCCGGTGCAAGGGATCGGATCTGGTCTTCAGATTTTATCCCAACAATAAGCGCCGACCTTTTAGGAGGGAAGCGTGTTGTTGGTAGGGGCTCGTCCCAAAGGCCTTGGCTAGAGGGACGAGAACTCGTTAAATCGTGTTTTCCTACACGACATTACGCACTGCTTCGGTTATTACAAACTGCCGCCGCTTTTTACGTGTTGCTATCGCTAACTATGCGGCGAGCCATATCAATATGGTAGCATATATTTATATGAAACCAACTTCGCTTCAGTGTTTTTATTCTCTAAGTCGTACAGCTAACTAAATCATCGTTACAACTCCGCGGTGGTCCTGTAGGAGTTATTTAGACAGATCGCCTTATGCCGCACCTACTCTAAGGTAGACACCCCTGAAGTATTATTGTAAATCTAAGCATATGTCCACCCCCAGGGCTGGTAAAACCTGTTGATTTTTTCAAAACGAATTAGGTTTTTGGTTTTACCTTGGTTTAAACCAATAGAACCTAGTTTTTATTTCTTGACTAGGCTTTGCTACTGCATTATTGGTAGTTCTTCCTGGTTCGGTCCTTGTTGATGTAGTTGCCTATGCAAAGCACATAACGAGCTTGATGTGCGAATTGAGGAGGATATTAGCAGGCCGAATACCGAATAGTTCATGTCGACGGGCTCTGAAATACCACGTTGTCAGCGAGAATTGAAAATAGTGGTGAAAGTATGATTATGAGTGTAGTTAGGGTCGGCTCTATGATGGTTACACCTTCGTGAACTCCATGGGTATGCTTGTACGGCTTTAACGCAACGTTGGTGCTGTAATTATTGTGGTGTTTTTCAGAATGGAGTTTCTTGAGTTCTTACTTACAAGTACATGCATGTATAATATATTTAGCCATGTTTGGCTAAGTCCATTAAAAACAGAGTCATCGCTATTAACTGTGTACATTCATCTGTGATGCCATTATAGATCTGTCGGCAATCGACAAGAGCTGTAGCATCACGATTTTTATTTATGGAATTTTGACAACCAAATGATGATTTTGTTTCTGAACGACCTGTGAAATCGATTTGAAATCCAGTAAAACCTATTGGTACTTTTTGGAGGTTGACAGGTTTTACTATAAAAAACTATAATAAAACCTAATAATTAAACCCGTCGTGCCAGCCCTGTCCACCCCTACTAGAGCGATTGGGCTGGTAGTTTTTCGTCCGTCGTTAGCTGCCACTAACTAAAGAGACGATTCGCGCCAGTCAAGCAACGA
This sequence comes from Phytophthora melonis, assembly GCA_024211575.1. Classification (NCBI taxonomy): domain Eukaryota; phylum Oomycota; class Peronosporomycetes; order Peronosporales; family Peronosporaceae; genus Phytophthora; species Phytophthora melonis. Next base: position 3,772,653 of record JAMXKT010000037.1, on the reverse strand, counting down.
GACAGCGAAACTAAAATAAGCAACACCAAACATCAGAAATCAAGTTGTATGCGCCCACCGTGGTCCAAGTAGGCACTGCCTATATATAATCGAGGTCTCTATATGTATAGTTAGCAATTAACGCAAACAGAGGATCTCTTCACGTAGAAATCACGTTGTAGTAATACACACCCTCAAAGTTGCACGCACCGGTACGACGTTATCTCTTGAACCGGAGCCGCCACACACGTTACACACTCGCCGTCGCAAAGGTACAGCTGAGCCAACCAAATATTTCAGGTTAGCGTCAACGTAATCCATAAGGCAGCGAACATATCGTACCAAAACGCGAGGTTCTTGAGCTGAGCCGGATCGACAGCTTGGCCTGCTTGTCGCCTACACGCGGAAAAATATACAGCATAGCTTGACGAGTATTAGGAAAGTTACGATCATAAGGGGTGAGCCGAGGGCAACGCACCAAGCTTCACGATGGTCCGGACCAACTCGATAGAGCCGATGGCGCCGCCAAGGAGGATACCCCGCGGCCTTGTAGATAGAGACGCAGCAAGCGGGTAGATCAGACCGAGGAAGCACGTTACACGGAGGTGAAACAACGCACCGTTGTGACGACGATCTTGTCGGTTTCAGCGGGTTTGAACACTGCAAAGTCGTCGTTGCGGCCACTCTCTAGGTAACACACTCACACAACTTAGTACTGGACATTGGTTGATATCAGCCCAAGAAACTTACATACTCATGAAAAGGATCCACTACAAAAATGCGTAAATGAGAGGGCTGCTGATGCTTTGCAATTTTTCTCGGATTTCCGGGCTAGAAATTATCGGGCCTTATCTGAGAACTTTATCCTTAGTCCTATACTATCCATCTACGTAGATATCTCCCACAGTCAGCTTTTCAGTCTTGCTTTTGCGGTAGCCGTGGCAGCCACTCCACCCTTTTCAGGGATTATACCCAGCTGTCACGGCTCCGTTGAAGCAGGACTCACCAACACGAGCGATCACCTCCACGAACTACATACCGACACTCGCTTCTCCATTCTGAGCGCCGACGTCTCCCGCGCCCAAAGAGACGTCGATCTCGTCGAGAAGGCGACAGAGCGCGGCGTGCGCGATGGCCATGTCGAAGATCTTGCGAAGCTTCTGCCCCTACTTACCTACGTATACGTCTGAGACGCCGAGGTCTTGAGGAACGTGGCGGCGCACTCTTCAGCGATGGCAAGGCACCTAGAATACATAGTTAAGGAGCCCTTCGATTCGACCTTTTGTTGGAATTATAAACACCCAGCAAGCCCTGTAATTCATTTTTTTTTTACGTATTCTACCAATATTGATGCTAAATGTAGCCTCTGAGTGTATTTTGCACGCTCACAAATTGTTGTCATACCATGCGTTTCCTCGTCACTGTTTGGCGAGCTGGGTATTTGTTCACCTTCCTAATCTTATACTAGTACTGCCCTCAAAATCGAGTAACCTGTTAGTTAGGATATAAAAATGTAAATATATAAGGGTCTTATACTTGAAATTTGTATTGAACCACTAATTACGACTTGGGTGGTCCACATATTTTGAATTAATCCCTATTGGGCTGTCCGTACAACGAGTACCCCGTTGCACTACCAGGAAAATATTATAGTAAACCTAAGCTGTGTAACGGGCCAGGTGTGTGCCCGTCACTAGCTTACACGTAGCGGTGAGGAAGCTTACTTTAGACTCGGATTTAATGAGACCAAGTAGTCAGTCTTGGAAAAATCAACTCTGTTTTATGTTAGGACCAGGGCGGCTACCCCTGGTCTCATGTGAGCCACTCAAATGCAGATCAATGCCTGATTGGCTGAAATGGGATCTGGCTTTCCCAATTCCGCCAATCACAATGATCGTCAGTACACGCTACTCGTGTACTGACTTAACTACTTTATGTACTGTGAATCTACCTACTTATGTAATTGGGGCCCATTACATCACCCCCTCTCAAAGTTGCGCTTACGCAACATAAGCGCAAAAATCACATTTCCGCAAAACACCCGAAGAACACCGGAGAAGACCCAAGCAGCGGAGGAACGGCGCTCGCACTCCCGAGCGACACATGACGATGCAGGCGCAGCAAGTTGGCACAGACGAAGCTTCCTCATCGGCGCACCCGCCGATGCAGCACGCGGAGGCTGACGTGCCTCTGGGACCTCGGACGTTGCGCGCGGAGCAGCTGGACGACGACCTGGCGCCGTGGGACTTGTACGACTTGTCGGGCGCGCTGCAACCGGACACGCTGGACGTCATGAAGGACAACTTCCGTCGCTTCCGCGCGACGCGCCAGAAGGGCATCGAGGGATACCCGTACGAGGCGCTGCGGCAGTCGTGGTGCGCGTTCATCCGGCGCTGGAACAAGGCGACCCGCGAGGGGCGCGGCCTCGCGACTTGGCTCGCGCATCGCGAGGAGATGCTTGGGGATCATTCGTTGGGGAACTTCGGCGCCGCATCTGCAAGGATGCGTGGAACGAGGATCGCATGTGCTACGTGAGCGTGCGTGAGGGTGCAGTGCATGTGGCATCGCTCGGCCGACGAACGCCCAGTGGGAGGCGCAGCTCGCTGGGCGGCCGCTCGGATTGGGGGCAGCTGCAGACATCGCCAAGTACGAGCGCGCACTCTCCGACTTGGCACAGGCGGCTATTCGAGGGAGCGCGCGGGAACGCCGGACGCGGCACGGACGCTCTCGCTCGCGTTCGCCAGCACGCTGGCGTGGTCGCTCTCGTCCTCGATCTCGTTCTCGTTCGCCAGCCCGCTGTCGTGGCCGCTCGCGTTCGCGTTCACCGCCGCGAGCGCCTTCTCGTACTCGTGGACAACGTCTGGAACGTCGCGAAGAAGACTGGCGCGGGGCTCCCACGTGTCGTCTTCAGCAGGAAACCCAAGCCAGCGGACTCGGTACTTACGCACAGCCGGCACCACGTGGCTGGCCGGGCCACGACCACGAGCGCGGTCTCGTGCAGCAGGAGGATCTTCGTGTGCCACAAGCCGCTCGACAATCCAGCGAATTTCGCCCGCCGAATCAACAATCGGTGGTGGCCCTTCACGGCGGTACGGCGTCTGATGGAGCGAGAGCGGAGGACATTGTCGCTGCTGTGAATCGGTCTTGGGACGCTCAGGCGGAAGCTGAGCGTGCGGACGCGCGTGCATGGCGTGCGGAGCAAGTGGCGGCGCAGCTTCGGCAGTCGAACCAGGAGTTGCTGACGCGCCTGCGAGGCTTGGAGAGGAGCGTCTACGGAGCGGTGCAGACTGGATCTCGTCCGCGGGAGCGGACGCCTGGCTCGGACGGATCGATGGCGCGCGAGGCACGTCGGGCGGGGCGACCGATGCATGCTCCACCAGGGGTTCCTGGTGATCAGAGCTCGGGATCTCAGCAGGGTGGTAACGCTTGAGGCGCCCGACGTAAAACGTCGGGTGAAGGCGCAGCGAGGTTGGGATGTCCAGCGTGTACGCGTCACCGAAGGCCTTCAGGATCTTGAAGGGGCCAATGAAGCGCGGTGCGAGTTTGTTGGCGCCGAGGTTGGTCACGGCGGAGGAGCGGATGCCTTCGGTAGATAGTAGCACACGGTCACCCATGCGGAATGAAGTTTTGTTTTTGCGCCCACGCTTGTCTGCATTTTCCTTCTGCTTGTCCACTGCAGCTTGCAGTGCGTCCCGCACGAAACATGTGATTGCCTGACGCTGCTGCACGAAGTCGGAGACTGCAGAGTGGTCCGTGGGACTCGCCGAGGACTTCGGTGCATAGTTTGCGGTAGTAGCCGGTTGCTGCATCGTCGCTGGAGCGCCAGCGGGGTCGATCAGAGTGCGCTCCGTCCAGTCTGCGAGCGGCGTCACCGCACTACGCGGTGCAGCCAGGGCCTTCTTCACTTGAGATCGTGTCACTGCATTCGCGCTTGATTCGGTCACAGGTGAGCGTAGCGGCGTCGGTGACTCGACCGACGACGGCTCCACCGGTGTCTCGCTCGGCGGTGAGCCATCAGCGGCAGCTCCTCCCCACCAAGCGTAGAGACACGAGCCTCCGTAGGTAGGCCGACGGCAAGCATGGCGGGTACGCGCGGGTGGCGCGCGGAGTTCACGAAGAATGGAGTCATGCCCGTCGACGAGTGCTCGGCGTTGTTCAGAGCGAATTCGGTCAGGGCAGGAAGGCGCTCCAGTTCGGGAACGACGTAGCGTAGCTGCGGAGCACGTCTTCGACGACGCGGTTGACGCGTTCGGTTTGTCCATCCGTCTCCGGGTGAGCCGCGGTGGACATCGCCAGCTTTGTTCCAAGCAACTTGAACAGCTCCGTCCAGAACGCGGACGTGAACCTCGGATCCCGATCCGAGACGATGGCATCAGGCAGACCATGAAGGCGAAAGACGGCGTCGACGAAGTGGGCTGCGGACTCTTCCGCAGTGACCGTGGCAGCCACGGGAACGAGATGCACCATCTTGCTGAACCTGTCGACGAAGACCAGGACTCCCGTGCGCCCGGTCGAATCGGGTGGAAGACCGAAGACGAAGTCCATCGAGACGGAGCGCCATGCTTCCGTGGGGACTGGAAGGGGCGCAGGGGGCCTGCGATGACGGCGAGGGCTTTACTCGCTGGTAGATCTCGCAAGTGCGCACCCACTTGCGTACCCACTTGTACAAGTGGGGCCAGAAGAAGTCCCGTGCCACCGCCGCGAAGGTCTTTTCGCGCCCCAAGTGGCCCCCGACCGGTGCGTCGTGGTACTCGTGGATGATTCGAGCGCGAAGGTCTTCATCATTCGGCACCACCACTCTCGGGGCATCGAACCGATCGATGGTGTACGTCAGCAGGGAGCCATCAAGCCGATATCGCTCGATGTGGCTGCGGGTTGAGCGAGACAGAGCCTTCAACGTCACCTCGCTTGGAGAGCGGAGGTGGGTGAGGATGCTGGAGTACCGCGCGTCGCGCTCATACGCAGCGGCGATCTCGTCCCGGAGCGGCATCTTGGGGGCGACGCTCGTCAGATTCAACCCCGACGTCACACACGTCGCGCACGAGTCTTCGTCGTCTTCGTCAGGTGCCTGGCGCTCAAGGCCTTCACGTGGGTCGTAGTCTGGACGCCGAGATAGCGCGTCGGCGAGAATATTGTTCTTGCCAGGCTTGTAGTGCACCACAAAGTTGTACTCGGAGAAGAACGACAGCCAGCGGGCCATGCGCTGGGACAAGTGCGGGGATTTCATCGCTGTCCGCAGCGATGCATGGTCGGTGTAGACCGCAAACGTCTGCTCTCCGAGCAGATAGACCCGGAACTTGACCAATGCGTAGCGCATGGCGAGGAGCTCCTTGTCGTGCACTGGGTAGTTCCTCTCCGCCGGCTTTAGCTGACGGGACTGGTAGCTGATCACCCGCTCACGACCCTCGTCGTCGAACTGCATCAGGGCACACCCGATGGCAAAATCGCTCGCGTCGCAGACGACGTGGAATGGCTTCGATTCATCCGCGAGCATCAAGACAGGCGCAGATGACAGGCTCCTCTTCACCGAATCGAATGCCGTTTGGTGCTCTTCTCGCCACAACCACGTGGTGTCCTTCTTCAGCAGCGAAGACAGTGGTTGGATTAACTTCGCATAGTCCTTGGTGTACTTGTGCAAGTAGTTCGCCATGCCCAGCCATTGACGAAGCTCGGTGGGGCTCGTGGGAGTCGGCCAGGAGCAGATCGACTCGACCTTCTCAGGGTCGGCTCGTACTCCGTCCTTGCTCACGTAGCAGCCCAACACCGGGATCTCCGGTGCACAGAACACGCACTTCTTCAAGTTGGCGTAGAGCTTGTTCTCCCTCATCACCTGGAAGACTTGCCGCAGGTGCTTCAGGTGGACTTCGACAGCGCTGAGGTCACCTTCGGCGCGGCTGTGCACGAAGATATCATCGAAGTAGCTCGGTGCGAAGTCACGGAGCGGGCGCAGCACATGGGAGACCATGCGGTTAAACGTGGCCGGCGCATTCTTCAGACCTTGGGGCATTACCAGCCACTCCCAGAGCATGCCGCTCGGAGTGCTTACCGCTGTGAGAGGTATATCACACTCTCGCATGAGTATCTGGTAGAACCCATCGGTCAGATCGATGGCACTGTAGATCACGCTTCCCGCCATAGAGTCCAGCACCATGTCCTTGCGCGGGATTGGCGTCTGCGCGGGTATGGTGGCATCGTTCAGCTTGTTGAACGCGTGGACAATGCGCCACCCGCCCGTCGCCTTCTTGACGCAAAAGGTCGGGCTGGAATGCGGCGAGATGCTTTCGCGCACGTGACCCGCCTGGCGTCGGCTCTCGAAGAAGTCGTCGATGGCCTTCACCTGGTCACGTGGAAGCGGCCACTGTCGTGTCACGCAGTACTTCGTCCCAGGCGCGAGGTCAATCTCGTGGCGCACACCTCGGTCCGCTGGGAGCTCAGCGGGGATCTTGTCGGGGAAGATGTCCGCATACTCGCGGGCAGTCTCATACACGGGGTTACCGGACTCACGCAGAGCGTCCCAGGACTGCGCCGCGAAGCGCCTCGCGCGCCGACTTGGGCTCGGCGTTCTTGGGTCTCGACGGCTCTTCCTCGACCTTGACCGCGTTTAGCTCATCCACCGGGACCGCCTCGGTGATCAGACACACTTGTTCGATCTCGCCTGCCTTCAGGTCTCGCAGGAAGTTCTTCCAGGAGAGTCCTGGGAGGCGCGTGATGGTGTTGGCATCACGGGGCGGACTCGCGACTTCGATGACGCGCGATCTTCGTGGAGCGCCCTCCACGTACTCGAGAGCGCACACCGACTCCTTCGGCGGGTGCTCGATCGCTGGAGGTTTTCGACGGGGCTTCAGGCGGTGACGCTTGGACTTCTTCTTTCGCTTTGAGCGCGTGCTCGAAGAGGTCGCGTCGCTCTCGCTCGACGATGATTCACCCTCCTCTAGGTGTGAGAGGCCCCGCTCGATCACACCGGCAGCACGCGGGTGCGCCACGCGCTCAGCCGCGATATCGTAGTGCGGGAGCGACTGCTGCTCGACCGCCTGCTCAGCTTGTGGCGGGAACCCACGCTCGACCGCCGTCTCATTGTGCGACGGGAACCCACGCTCGACCGTCGACATGTTGTGCGACGGGAACTCATGCTCGACCGCCGACTCGTTGCTCGACGGGAACTCATGCTCAACCGCCGACTCGATGCTCGACGGGAACCCATGCTCGACCGCCGACTTGTAGCTCGACGGGAACCCATGCTCGACCGCCGACTTGTAGCTCGACGGGAACCCATGCTCGACCGCCGACTCGTTCTCATTGTGTGGGAGCGCTCCTCGCTCGACCACGTGTCCGTCATCGCGACCACGCGATGTCATCCGGACATCCTCTTCATTCAACAGCACTGCACAGGCCATGCAGAGAGGGCCATCGCTCGCTCTGTGCACAACTTGCGTCGTGGCTGTCTTGTCCACGACGGTGACGTGAGGCCAGTCTCTTGGAGCCACCAAGAGGTGCGTGAACACTTCACGTACGTCGAAGCCGCGTCGACGCTTGACCGACCGAGCCAGCCAGTCGATCTCTGGCTGATACCGTGCGAGCCACGGGATACCCAGAATGCAGTCGAACGCGTAATTCATCTCGATCACCAGGAAGTCGTCGTTGCTGCGGAAGCCGTCGAACGTGTACGGCAGGGACACCTCGCGTCGTGCGACGCGATGGGCCTTGCCATCCGCAAGCTTGACTTCCACCTCGCCCGGACCCTTCCGGACGCGAACGCTCGCAGGGAGCACCGACAGACACGACGCGCGGAAGAAGTTGTTCGTCGCTCCTGAGTCGAGGAGCGCGCGCAGTGGACGTCGGGCACCGGCGACATGGAGGCTGACGATGATCAGCCTCGAGTCGCCACTCGTGGTGGTGGCATTAAAGCGTGCATATAGCACGGGAGGGCTAGAAGACCGGGTTGCCACCGGAGGACCCGGATCGTCGTTCCAACCAGTAGGGCGCCCCGCACCTACTGGCCCCGGCCGTTTTTGGTTGAGCGGCCGGGTTAGCGTCGGCATCGACGTGCGCGAGAACTGGAGCTGGCGCGCGGCACTCTGCTGCGCGATGTCCGATCTTCCGGCAGCGGAAGCAGGTCGGAGGGCGAGTGCTCCGACCTCCTCCCCCACCATAGGCTGAGCGCCGTCGATCACCCGACGCCTCAATCGCGTCGATCTCCATGGGCTCGGGCGCAGACACCCGAGAGACTTCCGGCATAGCGCGCGCGTACGATGCCGCCACCACGTAGTCCTCGCGGAGCGCGAGGGCGAATGCCTCCTCGAGCGAGGAGGGTTCGGCTCTCGTGAGACAGTACCGTGTCATGCCTTCGCGCATCCCAAACACAAAGACATGCACCTGAGATGCCATGTCAATGGGGTGGTGACAATGCACGACGCAAGGTGTCGTGTCTTCTGGACGTAGTCGCGCATGGACATCTTGCCTTGCTTGAGGGCGAAGAACTCCGCGCGGATCCGCGACTCGTCTTGGGGCGGCTCGAACGCGAGCCGGAGGTCACTCTGGAGCGCCTCCAGAGTAGGGAACGCGTGCTGGTCGACGACGAGCTTGCCGAGGGCCCACTCCTTGGCCTTCCCGGACAGCCGGGAGAGTAGGAAGTTGACCTTGGCCGACGGCGCTTCGATCATGCGCGAGGCGATAGCGATATCGATCTCACGGAACCAGCGGTTCAGTGGAAGACGATCGTCACCCACGCCAGAGTAGGTGGACGTCTCCAGTTTGACGACGTCGTTCCTGGAGGAGCGCGAGGGAGTTGTGACCCGCCGATTCGCGTCGGCGAGCTCGCGTTCCATGAATTCTTGGGCAGCTTGGCGCTGTTGTTCCGGCATCGCTGAGCTCAGCAGCGAAGTGACAACAGCCTCTCCGGACACCGCCGCGAGGCGGTGGAGAGCTTCCCACTCAATGCGCGTGAGATGGGGGAAGGCACCGTGCTCCAGGGTTGACCCTGAAGGTCCGGACGTCAGGACTTGGCTCATCTTGATCTTGGTCGTTGGAAGGACTACAAAGTGCTACCAGGTGTAACGGGCCAGGTGTGTGCCCGTCACTAGCTTACACGTAGCGGTGAGGAAGCTTACTTTAGACTCGGATTTAATGAGACCAAGTAGTCAGTCTTGGAAAAATCAACTCTGTTTTATGTTAGGACCAGGGCGGCTACCCCTGGTCTCATGTGAGCCACTCAAATGCAGATCAATGCCTGATTGGCTGAAATGGGATCTGGCTTTCCCAATTCCGCCAATCACAATGATCGTCAGTACACGCTACTCGTGTACTGACTTAACAACTTTATGTACTGTGAATCTACCTACTTATGTAATTGGGGCCCATTACAAGCTGAGCATGCCCTTCAGAATCGCCTCGTACTGCATGGACTCACGCCGCTATTGAATACTACGTGCTGCTATCGCTTACTATCCGCTTCTATCGCTTACTAAAGTATTACAGAGAGTCATGTTCGTGCCGTAGTAGGTGTTACAAAATGTAAGGCCAGGAGGAAGGGCGATCGGTTGGCCCCCGTTCCGCTCGCCTCGTCGGCTCGCTGCACTACTCGCAGTGTTATTAGTTAATAGGTAGCTAGGCGGGCCCTGCGGGCCCAATTGGGTGCCGCCGGCGCTGCGCTCGGCAGCAAATCGGACTTAGTGGGATTCGTACTTAGCGAATAAGCGTGACGATTTTGTGACGGACAGCGCGTCGTTCTGATTGATTCTTTAGACTAGCCGAGCGCCGCCGCTACGCGGCGGTAATTATGTGGTTAATTGTAGTAGTGAGGGCCGCCCACCTCCGCTTCGCTCCGGTGGGCTTTTTATCCAGTTCAATTGTTATTAAGTTTTGAGTGTATGCATGTCAAAAGTTTATCTACCTTGTATCTTGGAAGTACTGTTAGTACAGCTACGTGGGGTGCCAGCTTAATTAACTATTTCCACGTCAGAGTTACAATGAGGAGATGCATGTTACAGGGTAAAACATTCTCTATTGTACAGTCCTGTGTTGTAAGCCGAAGTTGTAAAAGCCGCCCACCTTCGCTTCGCTCCGGTGGGCTTTTGTCAAGTTCAACTGGTTTTAGTTTAGATTTTGCATGTACTACAAAAAAGTGTTTTGTGTTGACTGTACACTTACTATGGTTACGTGGCCGGTATCAGCTTAATAAATATTGCCACGTCAGAGGTAGCATGAGTAAAGGCATGCTGCAACGTGCTAAAATAAATCATTCTCTGTTGTACGGTACTTTGTTGTTAACATAATATGTGCTTATTGTGAATGTAGTAGAAATAGACGTTGGCATGAATTGGTAGATCGATATTGTGTTATTTACTGTACACTCTGAGAATTATGTAGACGTCTAGCATATCAAGTTGTCTAACCCTCCAAAACTCGCAGTGCAGGCTCACTCGCATTTTACTTAGCATTACATTTATTGTGGAAACCAAATAGATTGTCCGAGTGAATTAGCTGATTAAGCAGCGTTCATACATTGTGCTAATGTTCCTCAGTAAGAAAACATCGTGTGCAATCTATCATGCTATCGTTCAGCACTTTGTATGGGCTGCATTCATATTTTTTTTACATAATTTCTACGTGGGCCGCACAGTATCTGTTGGTTTGAAGCTTGTTGTTGAGGGGGCAAATTCCGAAGTGAGATTAAATGCTATCGTCTCGCAAACTACTCTCTAGTCTTCCCCTCCTGATTTCCTTCTTGTTCTCCTTGTGCTCGTTGGTGCATCTCATCAGCCCGATTACTCCCGGCTTCCGCTTGACTTGATCTCAGTATGCATGGGTCTCCCTGACCAGCCATTGGTGTATCCAGAGCCCGGCTGCCGCCGACTCTCCCGCCGCCGTCGGATCCTCTGAGTCATCGGCTGATGTGTCCGCACGTTCTCCTCGTCCATGTGCAGCTATTGGCGGCGCTCCCGAAGACTCATGAACACTCCCACTCGCCGCTAATGCTGCACGGCTGTCCCGATGACTCCGCTTGCGTCGGTCAGGTACTTGAGCCTCTTCGTCCCCAGTGCCTTGGTGAACATGTCCGCGAGCTGGTCCTCCGTCGGCACGTAGTTGACGACGATGAGTCCTCGCGACACATTCTCGCGGATGAAGTGATGCTTGATGTCCACGTGCTTGGTCCTCGCGTTGTAGCCAGCGTTGCTGGCGAGGGCGATCGCGCCCTGGTTGTCCTCTCATACTTGAGTAGCTCCCACTTGCTCGTGACCCATGTCCTTGAGCATGGCGCGGGTCCACAGCACCTCCTGCGTGCACAGGCTTAGCGCCATGTACTCCGCCTCTGCCGAGCTCAGCGCCACCGTGCGCTGGTACTTCGACTTGAAGATCACCGGCGCCCCGCTGATCATCACCATGATGCCCGACACCGAGCGTCGGTCGTCGAGGTTACTACCCCAGTCCGCGTCGGTGTACGCCGTCATCTCGACCTTCTTCTCGCTTCCGTTGTAGACGATGCCCAACTCCCGGGTGCTCTTCAGGTACCTGAGCACGCGGATGGCAGCCTTCCAGTGCTGCTGCCCGGGGTTCTCGAGGAAGCGCGACAACTGAGTCACGATGTACGCCACATCAGGTCTGGTACATGTCGTAATGTACAGCAAGCAGCCAATAAGTGCTCGGTATGGCTTCGCCTGCATTTCTTCACGCTCCTTCTGAGTCGTCGGCGACTGAGTCTTCGACAACTTCATACCCGACTCGCATGGGTTCACCACCGCCTTGGCGTCCTGCTGGTTGAACCGCTTCACCACATCATCAATGTATCGAGTCTGCTTGATCATGAGAGTCGTCGCCGAGTAGTCGTGGTCGATCTCCATCCCCAGGATGAACTTGGCCTCGCCCAGCTCCTTCATCTTAAACGCATTCTTGAGCGCCGACTTCACTTCCTGGATCTCGTTGCTCGTCTTGGCTGCGATAATCATGTCGTCCACGTACAGGCAGACGTACACGAACTTGCCCTTCTTGCCCTTGACATAGACGCACTGATCACCACCGCAGCTTCGAAATCCGATCATCACGAAGACTCGGTGAATCGTCTTGTGCCAAGCGCTCGCTGCTTGCTTCAGCCCATAGATAGCCTTGTTCAACCGGCACATCATGTTCTTGGCGTTCGTGATTCCATACGGCACTTCCATGTACACGAGTTCCATCAGGTCGCTATTGAGAAACGCCGTGTCCGCGTCCAACTGCTCGGTCACGTACGCCTCCGCGACCACCACCGACAACACAACTCGAATTGAGTTCATGTTGGCCACGGGCGAGTACGTTTCGAAGAAGTCCACCCCGTACTTCTGCTTGAAGCCCTTCGCGACGAGTCGGGCCTTGTACCGGACCACTCGTCCATGCTCGTCGCGTTTCTTTGCGAGCACCCAGCGACAACCGATCGGCCGAGCACTCGATGTCCGACGAACCAGAGTCCATGATCCGTTGTCGGCGTGTGCCTTGAGCTCCGCATTCATTGCCTTCACCCACTTCGACGACTCGTTGCTCTGCATGGCCTGCTGGTACGTAGTGGGCGCATCGTTGGCATCGCCGACGTCTGCAGCGTAAGCCAGCACCGCCTCAGCCAATAGGCTGCCTTCGTCCACCCTGGGTCGCTTTGGGGACGGCGGCCAGAAGTGGTCATCGTTATCCGAGTCATCGGGACCATCTTCTTTCGACTCCTCACCGTCTGCTGAACCATCTCCAAGTAGCAGCACCGGTTCTCATGCACGCCGGGCCCGAGCTGGCTCCGGATGGAAGACCATGTCATCGTTCAATACCGGTCTCGCGAGTCGTCGGTATGTTGTCAGCTCCTGCGGTGATGACTCCTGCGTCTCCACCTCCGGCATCTCCGCGTCCTCGACTGTCTCACGCGCCGGTTCCATCGGCTCGTCTGTGACAGGTCGTTGCGTCTGCTCGGGCACCACCGCATCCTCGACATCTTCCGTCACATGGATGATCGTCGAGTTCTCGCTGGACGTCGTGTCGTAGATGCCGTTCACCTCGCGCTCATCCAGCTTCACTGATCTGGACACCTTCACCTTGTTCGACTCCAAGTCGTACACTCGGTAGCCCTTTGAGTCGTCGGCGTACCCAAGAAACATGCATTTGAAGCTTTTCGGCTCCAACTTGGTGCGCCGCGACTTGTCCACATGAGCGTATCCGATTGATCCGAAGACTCGAACGTGGTCCAGCCGAGGCTTCGACTTGAACGTCAATTCGTACGGAGTCTTGATCGAATCCATACTGTTCGTCAACCGGTTGATCAAGTAGACGGCGGTGTTCACCGCCTCCGCCCACCAGAGCGTCGACACGCCCTTGTAATGCAGCATGCTCCGAGCCTTCTCCATGATCGTGCGGTTCATCCGCTCCGCCACTCCGTTCTGCTGAGGGCTGTACGGTACGGTCTTCTGATGCATGATTCCATACTTCTGGCAGATCTCAGTCATCGGCTTGTTCACGAACTCAGTGCCGTTGTCCGAGCGCAGGCACTTAATCCGCTGTCCCCACTGATTCTGGTACAGCTTCATGAACGACTTGAACTTGGTCGCGACCTCGCTCTTCTTGGTCAAGAAGTACACGACGACGTGTCGCGAGTAGTCGTCGACAAAAGTGAGCACATACCGCGCGCCACCCTTCGACTTCGTCTTCATAGGACCCATCACGTCCGTATGAACCAGTTCAAGCGGGCGAGTCGTCGCCAATGTCGACCGAGACGGAAAACGCGCAACCGTCTGCTTGCCCTTCATGCATCCTCCGCATAGGGTCTTGGTCTGCTGCCGAGTCTTTGGCAGCCCGTCCGTCGCCTCGCGAGTCTTCGCCATTGCATCTCCGTTCAAGTGTCCCATACGGGCATGCCATAGCTCCCACTCTCCGTCGACTCCCGCGTACTCGGTGTAGTACGCCATGTCCTGCTGGCAGTCCAGCATGTACGCCTTGCCGACCTTCTTCCCCGAAGCGATCGCCTTCGTCTTGTCCCCAGATGACGCACGACTTCCGCTGGAACTCGACACTCATGCCGCGGTCAGCCAGCTTCCCGACCGAGAGTAGTCGCCGGTCGAGTCCGGGATGTGGAGTACCTCCACCATCTTGATGCGCTTGCCGTCGATGCCCGTCAGGCGCACCGACCCTTTCCCAGCCACGCGGATCCTCTTCCCGTCCGCGATTGTCACATACATGTCCGCCGATAACTCGTCGTACTCGAACAAGTCGTCGCGGTGTGGCGTCATGTGCGCCGTCGCACCACTGTCGATCAGCCACCCTGCCGAAGGGTTCTCCGCCACAGCGAACACCGAGTCATCGGCGGTGTCGTCATTCCGTTGTTCCGGGCAGTCCCGCTTCATGTGGCCGACTTGGTCACAATTGAAGCACTTGCCCTTGAAGCCACTGAGTTTCCTTCCGCCGTTGCGCTTGCGGCCGAATGCCTTGCCGCCCTTGCCGAACTTCCCGTTCTGGCCTCTACCTCCGAACGAGGTAGCCTTCAACGCGCGCTCCGTGGTCTCCTTCTTCTCCTGTCGCTCGTACTCCTTGAGCAACTTCTCCTTCACCTCGATGAGGGTCACGTCCTTCGAGTTCTCGACGATGGATGCGATCAACTCGTACTCCGCCGGCAAGCTGCTCAGCAGGATGGCGAGTTGTCGGGAGTCATCGAGGGGCTCTCCCAGCGTCTGGAGGCCCACGATGAGCTCGTCAAACTTGTCCAGGTGCTTCGCCATCGTCGCACCTTCCTCCATCTTGAACTCGTGGAGCCGACGAGTCATCGTCACACGGTTGTGCATTGTCGTCCGGTTGTAGAACTCTCGCAGAGTGTTCCAGGCTTGGATGGTAGATGTCGCAGACCGAATCTTCGTGTGGTGTTCCACAGCCACGCCTTGAGCGATCAGACCGAGCGCCTTCATGTCATTGAGCATCCAGGCCTCGGTCATCTCTGTCGGGTCCTTCACCACTTGGACGTGCGCCAGCAGCCCCTTCCTCGCTAGCGTCATACGCATCGCGAACTCCCAGTGGAAGTAGTTGTCGCTTCCCAGGATGACTTCGGCCTTCTTGCTGGACGTCGTCATGTCGGTCGTCGGGGAGGGCTTGAGCTTCTTGCGGCTGTTAACCTGTTGGTTTGAAGCTTGTTGTTGAGGGGGCAAATTCCGAAGTGAGATTAAATGTTATCGTCTCGCAAACTACTCTCTAGTCTTCCCCTCCTGATTTCCTTCTTGTTCTCCTTGTGCTCGTTGGTGCATCTCATCAGCCCGATTACTCCCGGCTTCCGCTTGACTTGATCTCAGTATGCATGGGTCTCCCTGACCAGCCATTGGTGTATCCAGAGCCCGGCTGCCGCCGACTCTCCCGCCGCCGTCGGATCCTCTGAGTCATCGGCTGATGTGTCCGCACGTTCTCCTCGTCCATGTGCAGCTATTGGCGGCGCTCCCGAAGACTCATGAACAGTATCCTTACTAAAAGTAATTATGACTTCACTATTCTACTACGCGGCGCACATTAGCAGTTGCGCACTACTAAGAGTAGCTAAACATGCTAAATGTAACAAATTGCAAATTCTATCACCAAAGTACACGGTGCGCAATGCTAATTCCGCCTCCAGCATGTGTCATTCGGGTGTGTGCGACCTGATTACATGTTTGGAGAGCGCGGCAGGGTAACTTTCAGTTTTTGTCCACTAACTATCGCTTTATTACTATCCAGAACACGGCTCCATACTGTGAATTAACGATATATGAAGCACGCATAAGCCAATGTAGTTATATGTCCGCGCAAGATGGACGTCAAGCTCGCTGTAGCATATAGTGTATCCATCCCTAAAGTATGGCAGTAAACCTTAGCTGAGCATGCTCGAAATATTAACCGCGCGTCACGTTACCTTGCGCTTCATGCACTCGCACTACTTGCTTACTACATGCTGCTATCGCTTACTCTGCGCTTCAACCGCTTACTAAAGTATTACAGAGCGAGGCATATAATGTCGAAGTAGGTGTTATGAAATATGAAGCCAAACGACGGGAGGGTGCTACTATCGCCCCGTTTCGCTCGCCTCGTCGGCTCGCTGCACTACTCGCAGTGTTGATTGTTATTAAGTAGCTGGGCGGCCCTGCGGCCCGCTAAATCGCATCGCGGGTGCCGCCTTCGCTGCGCTCGGCATCTTGGGGGCCGCCTTCGGCGACCAAAACCGTACTTAAGAAGGGTTTTGTGAACCACCCTAATTTTGTCGCCATCGGCTTCACACGGAATTACGCACACACTGGACGGTCTCTCTCTTAGTTGTTGTAGACTAGCCGAGCGCCGCCGCTTCGCGGCGGGAGGTTTTGTGGTTAGTCATAGAAGTAAGGGCCGTCCACCTCCGCTTCGCTCCGGTGGGCTTTCATCCAGTTCAAGTGGTATTCATTTCGATCGTTTGCATGTAAAATTGTTGATGATGTCGGAAGTACTATTAGTAAAGTTACGTCGGTGATATCAGCTTAAAAAGCCGTTTCCACGTCGGTGTTACTGAAGTAGATGCATGTTGCAGGGGGTGCCACCCTACAGTAGCATATATACGTGTTTTTATTCGGTTCGTCCTCCTACCATAGCTCTCGGTTATTTAGTGCGTGTCCTATATTTTACATTCTGTATTGGGGCTGTAAACCCCATCAACATCCAAACTGTGCGCTTCGTTTTTCCTGTACTTAGTGTTGCATTTTAGGCTTATTTTAAAAAATACCGCGTATACAACGTGGCATCATTGTTTCGTATCGCCCATAATGCCTGGTAAGTAGCGGGGTGCTCAAACTTCCACGTTACCTACTTGAACACTCATTTTTATCTACTTAGACGTCGCTATCGGTTTTATTATTTTACTACGCAGCGTACAATAGCATTTTAGCGTCCGCCTGCATTCACAGTGGCTAAGATATTGAAAGTAAGAACCTTGCACCGCGTAACTACAAAATTCACGTTTACGCTATACTAATTCCGTTTCCTACATGCGTATCCGTCCAATAACACGGCAATCTCAGCGAAAACTATAATAAAAAGCTCCCGCTCTGTGAACGTCAGAATATCCTACCGCAACAACGTACTATCTTACCGCTACAGTGCGTACCTGTAGCAGGTACAGCATGTACCTTAAAAGAAATATGAAAAAAAACACGCTCATGCAAGGGTAGCTTAATATCGTCTCAAGATAAAGCCGCTGCAGCTATAGTATATCCCTCCCTAAAGTATCACAGTAAAAGTATGCTATGCGTGTCAGTAACAATTTCGTGAACGCGTTCCGCTACGCACTACGAACTATAGCTACACGCTGCTATCGCTTGCTACGGGTAACTACGCCGTGAGGCATATCAATATCTGCTGTAATGTGTCCAACCCAAAAGTATTATAGTAAAACTACCCTGAGCATGCCCTTCAGACTCATCTTGTACTGCATGTACTCGCCCTGCTATCGAATACTACGTGCTGCTATCGCGCTTCTAAGTCTTATCGTTAATTAAAGTATTACAGAGCGAGTCGTATTAATGCCGAAATAGGTTACAAAGTATGAGGCCAAGCGGCGGAGGGTGATTATTCGCCCCCGTTCCTCTCTGTTGAAATGTGAAAGCAAGCTAGCGAGCGTCCACGCTCAGCACGAGAAACAACAGCAATAGGAATTCACGGCACTAAACGTCACTTGTTATACACTGGGCAGATTCGAGACTGAGGGTCAGTCTCGATCTCCCTTGCCTATCCTACTAACAGATACTGCTGCCAGCGACTCCCTGCAGCTCTCCGTAGCCGCACGATCTTTAGGTGGCAAAGGCCACGACCCCTTGCACAAGATCTCACAGCGCTGGCCAGCTCGTCGATGCTCCAGCGTCACCCATATTTCAACACGCCCCTCTCAAAGTGAACAACTTTGACCTCACAGAAGCATGCCAGTGCACGCT
Source organism: Phytophthora melonis (assembly GCA_024211575.1). NCBI lineage: Eukaryota > Oomycota > Peronosporomycetes > Peronosporales > Peronosporaceae > Phytophthora > Phytophthora melonis. Next base: position 3,754,765 of record JAMXKT010000037.1, on the reverse strand, counting down.
GAGTCACTCGACGACTCTCATTCCAATCAATCGCGACAGGTTCTCGAACCGAGCCTTCGCCAATGGCTTGGTGAACAAATCCACAGGATTGTCCTCGCTCCGGACTTTCCACAGGTACAAGTGCTTCTTTTCAACCTGCTCGCGAACAAAATGCCACTTCAACTCGATGTGGCGCGTCCGTCTACTGAAGGTCGGACTTGTAGCCATTACAAACGATGATTGGTTGTCGACACCAAGTGTCAGCTTGCTTTTCATCTCAGGCAGCAACTCGTCCAGAATATTCATCAGTGCTCTGCCCTCCATCGCAGCTTCACAGGCTGCAACATATTCAGCCTCTGCAGTCGATTGAGTCACAATTGTTTGTCGTCGCGACGCCCACGAGATCGCGCCACCTCCTAGAGTGAAGACAAACCCAGTTGTGCTCTTCCTTGAATCACGGTCGTTCCCCCAGTCACTATCCGAGTAGCCATCCAAATGCACTCCAATATCGCATCGATCCGACTTGCGATAAGTGATGCCCTCGCTAGTCGTACCCAAAACGTAGCGAAGTACCCTGTTTGCAGCTCCGACGTGCTTCTCCGTTGGATGGTCTACGTACCGACTTAATTGACCGACTGCATACATCAGATCTGGCCGAGTGCTGGTTACCAAGTACATCAAGCACCCCACGACTTCACGATAAGCCATCTGATCCAGGTTGTGCTTGCACTGCGAGCTCTTCAGCTCACACGCTTCAAGACGCTGCGTCGTCTCCATCGGGATCGCACTGCTATTCGACTCCTTGCTCAAACCGAACCGCTCCAACACCTTCTCAGCATAGTGCTGCTGGTCGATCGTAATTTCGCCAGCCTTCTGGCGAACACGAATACCCAAGTACTGATGAAGAAGCCCCAAATCCTTAATGCCATAGTCCTCTCCCAAGTCATTGAAGAGAGTGCACTTGAACTCCTCGGAGTTGGATGCACACAGCAAATCGTCCACATACACCAAGACAAATGCCATCGTGCCATCCTTGCAGTAAAAATACAGACACAGCTCCGACTTACACTGGATGAACCCATGAGCTTTGAACCACTTGTCCAGCTCGTCATTCCATTCTTTGCCAGACTGCCGCAAACCATACAAAGCCTTGCTTACTTCGTACAAGCCTGCTCCACTAGGAAATCCCTCAATATCCTTGATATACTGCTTGATCTTCAGAGTTGCGTTGAGGTAGGCATTATTAATGTCACCCTGCCACACCTGCCAGTCCAAATGAACAGCTAAGGCCAACAGCAACCTGAACGACGATAGACGAGCAACAGGAGAAAATGTGTCATCAAAATCGACACCTGCAATTTGTCGAAATCCTCGCGCCACCAGCCGAGCACGAAATCTGATCACATACCCCATCTCGTCTACTTTCACGTCAAAGACCCACTTAGTCGTAATGAAGTGCTGCCCCTCGGGCAGTGCATCGATCTTATTGAGAACACCTTTTGCGCGCAATACCTCCATCTCTCTCGTCATAGCTGCCAGCCATTCACGAGCTTGCTTCGACCTCATTGCTTGCCGAAATGTGAGAGGTATTTTTACGTCCCTCTCACGCCACCTTCGCAGCATCGAGCTCACAAACAGCAATGTGGAGTTAACCACATAGTCATCGAGGTATTTTGGCCGCTTTCGCTTACGGGGATCGTACCGAGGTCTCTTATCTTCACCATTGCGCCGACTGCGCTTGTCCAGTTCTTGACTACGATTCTTGCGCTTCGAACTTTGCGCCGGCACTGGTACCAAAGACCATAACTGATCCAATTCAGCCGTCTCGCGAGCTACATGCTGCTCTTCTGTTTCTGCCAGTTCGTACGTCTCAATCTCAATGGGCGTGGCTTCGCTTTCTTGATCATCCCTATCGCTGACACCACTTACTTCCTTTTGGCTGCCACTAGTAGCCATACTCGCACTCGGGTCATCATCATTATCACTCTGCACCTCAGAATCACTTTCAAAATCTGATTTGCTCTGCACAATGTGCTCACTCGAACTTGTACTGCTAGAATATGAATCATTTGCAGCTTCCGAGCCATCCGACGCACTACTCACGTCGTCGACATCACCGCCAACTTCACTGTCAGCGCTATCCTGGACACTTCCATCCTCGCCATCAGCATTATCACTTGCCTTTGGCACTGCAGAGCGTAAATGCACACGAAATCCGCCCAGACCAGGGCGGTGCAGCGGCCGCCATACCGCCGTCGACCTCTGTGGCGAATCAGCATCATCTTCAGCCTCACTGTCTTCACCTTCAGAGCCAGCCTCAGCTTCCGAGTCCACTTTGGCGTCACTGCTAGAGTCACTACTAGCATCATGTCCACGTCACTATCGCTATCAGCTTCATCATCTAGTCCCTCCTCAACAGTATCAAACTGTTGACTCTGCGCCCAGCGGGAAATGGTTGAAGGTGATATTTCTGCTCGATCTCGATACAGAATAGCTTCATTCACTCGAACGTCGAACACTACGCGTGCAACACGGTACTGTGGGAAGTACACCTTCGTACCTACGCGATCCTCTGCGTAGCCCAGCGAGTATCCGATCTCGCAATTGTTCGCCATCTTCTTCCGCAGCTTGAGCGGAATGTGCGCATACGCCAACGCACCAAACGTTCTGATGTGATGAACATCAGGCCTCTTACCGAAAAACAATTCGTACGGCGTCCGAGACGCAATACTTCTGCACAAAACGCGGTTCTTCACGTACGTCGTGTTCTCTAGCGCGTCAGGCCAGAGACTGCTAGGCAATCCAGATGCAACTAGCATCGCCTTCATCATACCACGCAGCGACTGTATCGCACGCTCTGCCAAATTCAATGACGACGCATCCGGAGCAAGTTCTTCATACTCGATGCCTACTTGAGCGTACCAGGCCTTCATACTGTCGTTCGCAAATTCTCCACCACCATCAAAGACCACACGCCTCACCTTGCGGTCCAGCTGGCGCTCCGCCCACGCGATATATTGCTCCAGCTTCTCATTCGTCTCCTTCTTGTCCTTGAGGGGAAAGGTACGAATCAACCGCGAGAACCCATCGATAACCACGAGTACCTGATTAAATCTTGTCTTGTTATGCTTGCCAGGATCCATCAAATCAACGAAAATCTCATCGTTAGGGTCACTAATACGACGATCCAGCGAGCGCATGTGCTTCTTACGCTTCTGCTTCGCTAACTGGCAAGTCTCGCACATGGGTAGCTCTCGTCCCTTCAACATCATACCGTCAACGATGCTCTTGTCAGACATTGACTTCAGGTATTGAGCATTTGTGTGCCCAAGCCGGGCGTGCCAAACACGAATGTGAGCCAGCCCATCCATCTTCGTGAAGTTCACGACTTCACCAGCGCGCGTCGCCTGCCGAGAGCCATCCTCCGTGAACGGGTTGTAACTACGGAAACTCCACATGTTGTTCGGCTGCAGCGTTGCAGCCAACAGGAATCGATCACCATCATACACGTTGTACGCGCCCGAAACTGGATCCTGCACCTCTGTGAGACCCTGGTCTCTCGCAATTCCTGCCGAAAACAAATTCCATCGAGCGCTCGGAACATACAGCACCCGATCCAAAGTAAACCTTTGCAGCTGGCCATTTTCCGACTTTGTCACTAGCTCAGCAACACCTACACCGACTGCATGTGTCAGCATATTCTGTGCAAACCCACGCCACGGATCCTTCACCGTATCAAACTCCTCATAAGCCACGAAATACTCCATCGTACCTACGATGTGCGCACTTGACGCCGTATCATAGTGCCACAACCCAGAGTCATAGTCATCCTCCAGCTCTTGACGGTCCGGTAGAACATCTACCTCCGACACCACTGGGGCTGTGAGCACGGGTACCACCGCGCAACTCACACTCTGCTTCTTTGCACAGCCTTCTGCTGGTTTTGACCGTGTTGCTTCTGCTGCTGCCTGTTACTCTCCACTTGCACAGCGGATACCGCCGCTGGCTTTGACTCCAACTCAGGACAAAAACGCCTAATGTGCCCAAATTGATGGCAGTTGTGGCACTCAATCTGCGACCTGTCCTGCTTCTTCTTCTTCCACTTCTTCGCTGAACCTCCATGCTGCTCCTTATCACTACCAGGCTTGCCATTTCCACTAGCAGTCCCACGAGCACCAAATACGCCACCAGCTTCATCCTTAAGCTGTGCTTCTGCCACCAAAATCAAATCACGAACTTCCTCCGGCTTTGACAGACCTCCAATACCAAAGCGCACCATTTGTGCCAATTGCTGGTACTTGTCATTCTGGGGCAAACTATTCAGCAAAGCGTCGACCATGTCGACGTCGTGAACGGGATACTTCAGCACCGTGAGCTGATCCCTGATGTCCATCATTTGGCCGATATGCAACATCATATATTCGCCTTTGCCTGCTCGGGTGTGCCACAGCTTGTGCAGAAGCTGGCGCTGCTTGTGTACAGCCAGCACCTGGTTACTGGGAGCCTCGTAATATTCCAGCAACGCCTTCCACATATCTGTTCCCGTCTTCTTCTTCATCACCCTCTGCGCCAAGGCAGGCGACACAGAGCCCAGCACCATCCGCTTGATCTGTGCCTGCTTCTGCTTCCACTCCAAGCGCGCCTTGTCGTCACCATCCTCCTTCAGAGTCTTCTCCCCGGAGGCCATCAGATCGAGGTCCTTCTCCTCGAAGCAGCTAACCATCAGCGCCTTGTAGTATTCCCAGTTTTCACCATTCCAGTTGATAGGAACGCCCTTCGAGCTCAGCTCGATCTTCCCGCTGTTCCCACTCATGCCGAGCACCTTGTAAACACACGTAGCAAGTCTAACACAGTAAGTTTGGGCTCATAACCCTGTTGAAATGTGAAAGCAAGCTAGCGAGCGTCCACGCTCAGCACGAGAAACAACAGCAATAGGAATTCACGGCACTAAACGTCACTTGTTATACACTGGGCAGATTCGAGACTGAGGGTCAGTCTCGATCTCCCTTGCCTATCCTACTAACAGATACTGCTGCCAGCGACTCCCTGCAGCTCTCCGTAGCCGCACGATCTTTAGGTGGCAAAGGCCACGACCCCTTGCACAAGATCTCACAGCGCTGGCCAGCTCGTCGATGCTCCAGCGTCACCCATATTTCAACACTCTCGCCTCGTCGGCTCGCTGCACTACTCGCAGTGTTATTAGATGCTGTAGAGCAGGGCGGACCTGCGGCCCGCTAGATCGCGCGCGGGTGCCGCCTTCGCTGCGCTCGGCAGCATGGGGTGCGTCTAAAAACGTACTTAAGGAGGTTTGTGTGGACCACCTCTATTATGTGGACACGGGCGTCACACGGAATTACACACGTACTGGACGGTCTCTCTCTTAGTTGTTGTAGACTAGCCGAGCGCCGCCGCTACGCGGCGGGAGGAGTTGTGGTTAGTCGTAGTAGTAAGGCCGCCCACCTCCGCTTCGCTCCGGTGGGCTTTTATCCAGTTCTTTTTTTTAAATTTCGATTGTGTGCATGCAAAAATTGTTTTGATGCAGGAAATTCTATTGGTAACGTAACATAGCTGATATCAGCTTAGATATTTATTTCCAAGCCAGGTTACCATGAGTAGACACATGTTGCAGGATGTGACAACTTAAGCCCATTCACGGGTTTAATTGGTTTGTCCTCCTACTATACCTCTCGGCTATTTAGTTCGTAGCCTATATTTTGCATTCTGCATGGGGACTGTAAGCCCCTGCAACAACCAAACTATCGGCTCCATTTCTGCTGTGCGTATCATTGTGTTTTGTGCTTATGTTCTTACAAAAATACCGAGTATACAACGTCGTTTTAACGTTTCGTTTGGCCCGTAATGTCTTTAAAGCTGCGGGGTGCACAAACTTCTACGTGACCTGCTTCAACGCTCTTTTCTTATTTACTTAGACGTGGTTGTCAGCTGATTATTCGACTACGCGGAAAGCAGTAGCATTTTAGCGCCCGCCGGCATTAATAGTAGCTAAGAAAGTGAAGGTAAGAACATTGCACCGCGTAACTACAAAGTTCACGCTCACGCTATAGTAATTCCGTTTCCTACATGTATATCCGTTCAATAACATAGTTGTTGAACACGCTGCTATCGCTTACTGCACACTGCCACCGCTTACTATGTGTTGCTATCGCTAACTACGCGATGAGCCACATCAATATCGTTGCTATAAAGTGTTTATCCCCAGATATTATATGGTGAAAATAAGCTAGGCGCTCTGTAAATAGATTATCCACCTTCAGCTTATCCGGATACCTTGGGCTACATGTACTCGCACTGCTACCACTTGCTACGTCGCTGCGTTCGCTTACTACGTGCCCCTATAGCTTTGTACGTGCTCCTATAGCATTCTACGTGCTGCTATCGCTGACTGTACGTTCAGATCGCTTACTACGTGCTGCTATCGCTTGACTATTCGCTCCTAGCGATGACTACGTGCTGCTATAACTCACTATGCACTGCCATCCGCCCGGATCATATGTATAGACCTGTGTGAACTTATATGTCCATTCATAATTGATATATAAATTCTCATAGTTTATAAGTTATTAATAGACAAAAATCGATGACTTTCCCTCACTTGAGTAACATGTCACTAAAGTGGGGTACCCAATATTGCATGATAGTGCCCAAAATATTTTATTTTGGGTACCAGGGCCCGGATACCTGGCAGCGGGGACCCCGGATACCCAAACTAACGCCTGCTGTGGGACCCCCAGGACCCCCGGATACACGTGTATCCGCCCTGTAATATATATAGGAAAATCACCAACTTTTTCCACCGACTTTTGACAGGATGCGTATGCAGTGGAAATAAGTCATAGGGCGTTTGGCCAACTTATAAGTCGGATAAAAAAAGTAGGTTTGCCACCTATTTTTTGTGGGAGGCAGCGACTTATTCTGTCATCGGAGCCAGCTCGGACAGAAACCACCGCGGACTCAGCAGCGCAGTCGCGCTACAGCAGCGCTCGAGACGGGGATCCACGGCGTGTTCAGCGGTGAGGACGCCCCGCAGATGACGCGTGAGACGCTGGGCATGAGTTTCACGACGCGGCAAGTGTTCACTGTCGCCGATTTCATGACGGCAAGCGTTCCTTCAAGGCGAGGCATACAAGAACAGAGATTACCTGACGACAGCCGCGCAGTCGAAGACCCTATAGCACCAGAGAATCGCGCCCAAGGCGTCGACAGAGCAGCCGGTACCACCAGCCAAGATGTCACGATGGGCGGCAACGACTCAGAGATGAATGTCGTCAGCTGTAACGACAGTGTGGGCAGAGACAGGAGTGTGGACATCGGGCTCAACTACGGCGATGTTACGGCCAGCGACAGTATGGAGTACCCCCGAAACGCCATTACGGAGGACGTCGCCTACGTAGAGGCTGCCAGCGGCGGCATGGAGCTCTGTCGAAACGCCACCATAGAGGCCGACGTCGTGGCCGCCGGCAAGGTTTGCACGGAGGCCGTCGAAGACGTGGACCGAGCGATCAGCAGCGACGGAGTCGTGTTGAATGCTGAAGCCGTGGGTGCGGAGAGCGACAACACCCGGGGGACGACGATCGGTGAAGACAGCGGCACTGAGGACGTGGCGATGAGTGATAGCACGTCGCTCATAGATGCCGCCGCTGCTCCCAGTCTACTCAGTGATATTAATGATGAAGAGATAGTCATGCTCTTTATGCCTCTCATTATGATGGAAGCTACGATCGGTCAGCTCGACGGGCGATCACTGCGAGGTCCACGAGAGGAAAAAATCACGGTGCGGACAGACTTTTTATCCACGCTGAAAACGCAACGATCACGGAAGGCGTATCGTAAAACTTTGCGCTGTACACCAGAGTCATTTGACGCTTTGTGCTCGATGCTGGAGCCTCTTTACTATCCCAAATATGGGCTACCCGGATCAAATCAGCAGTATACATTCGATCATGGGCTAGCTGTGCTGCTCACATACTATGGGAATGGATGTGGGCAAGATGGGGATGGCATTGGAGGTGCTGCAGCTCAGCTGGGAATGTATCGTACTGTGGCAAGTCGATACATTAAGAAGATCGAAGATCTTCTGCATGGAATGATGAAAGATGTCATTCGTTTCCCAGCTCCAACAGACGACGCTGAAGGGAGTGCTCTTGTCGATGGTTTTGCTGCCCGGGGAGGAGCTTTTCCTGATGTGGCGTGCGTCTTTGATGGGACGCTGATAAGGACTAGAAGACCTAGCGAGCACCAGGTAAAAATCGCATCTTGCTGTTGCGCGTTTGCATTAGTGGTTTGATTGACAATGGTGACTTGCAGTGTACAAGGCTTCTACGAAAAGAGTGGCAAACGTTCCTACAACTGCCTGGCTGCGATTGATTATCGTAAGAAGTTTTGCTACCTGGGAGTTTTCAGCGGGAGCAACTCGGACCAGTCGATGTGGAACCAGTCCAAAGTACTGGGGCCTCGAGCTAGAGAGATCTGTCCTCCTGGGGTTAATTGGCTCGGTGACTCTGGGTTCAAGTTGTGGCCATTTTTGATGGTGCCATTTGATGAGCGCGGCGGACAGCGGCTTACTGGCAAGCAGCGATGGTGCGTCATTCATCAGAAGACTGTGCCTATACTATTAACGGGGTTTTGCTAACTGTATTTGTGTCAACGTAATTGTGTTTAGTTTCAACTACCACCTCTCATCCACTAGGATTCTTGTCGAGTGCGTGTTTGGTAAGTGGAAGGCTCGCTTCAAAGTCCTTCATGGCGTGACCGACCGGCGTACACATAAGAGAAATGCCCGGATGATATGCGCTGCCGCAGTCCTGTACAACCTGCTAATTGACATCGGTGACAACCTCAAGTTCAAGTTCGTTCGAACCGACAAATGCCGACAGGAGGCTAACGAGACAATGGATGCATTCAATCAAAACTGGGATAGAACGAAAGATGAAATTGATTTGGCGAAAAAGAAGAGGAACACCTACGCCGACCGCTTCTATCGCTCCGATAACGCATGAAGACCGCAGAGCCGAACGGGCTGTCGAGTATTCAGAAGGTCTTTACTCCACTCGTGGATGCTGGAGATAGGCCAGCATTTGCTTCATGATCTCAGCATTTTGTTCCTGGTAACTGGCAATGCTCTGGAGGATAGCTGTGGTAGTCTCTTGCTGTTTTTCGCTGGACGAATTAATGGATGCCGTGAGTTTCTCCATCGATTGCACAATGATCGCTTCCCCATTCGCTTGAGCAGGTTGCTGACGTGTCGAAAGTAGTTTCGTCATGCTGTCGAAGCCGTAGCGAATACTCGCGCTGACAACATCCACTGGCCTGTTTGACGGGGGTCTGGTTTGCTGCGTTTTCGTTTTGTTTTTTGCGTTAGCTTTCGCTTTTTCACGGGCTTCATTTGGCGAGTCCACACTTTCATCTTCGGAGTCATCAACTCCTTCCGAGGCTTCGTCGCTCGAGCTACCCGATGCACTCGCTAAACCTGACTCAGCTATGGCTTCACCAGTACAACCGGGGTTGCCTGAAAAAAACATCACACAATAACGGCCAAAGTGCCGCCAACTCTGTGCCGAGGGTCTCTCGGTAAGAGCGGCGCACATATAGTGGATCGCATGTCAAGTGCCGAGTAGAAGTACCACTGCAGGAAGCATCGCTGCTGTCTCCAGCATCCTCCACTTCAGTGATCAAATAATCAGCAGGCGTTTCAGGGTACTGGCGTGGTTCTGGACTGTTTCCTTCTTCATCAGTGCGGGGCCCGTTTTCAGTAGATCGGTTACCAGTAGCAAGCAGCTGCGAACGCTTCTTCTTGTACGCCAGGCGAATGGAGTTCAACTTGTTTTTGAACTGCTTCACGCTCACGTTAACGGGCTTCTCTTTTCCCCAGGCTTCCTCTGCTAGCGCGCGCTGGTGAAAAACGGCGATAGTGTCTTCCCATTTTGCGCGCATCCCTTTTGTGTCGGTGTTTGTGGTGCGAAACTTCTTCAAAATTATCTTGTTCTTGTAGCGGGCCTCTATGGCCAGCGTCGTCAGCAAGATGGTCCAGCGCATGCTCCTGGTTTTGTCGCCCACACCATCAGTGGATGGCAAGCTAGGTTTTATGCCTGCCGACTTCTTGGTGATTTTTTTCTTCACAGCGCGGGATTTGGTCTTGGCACTTGTCTTCTTAGCTGTCTTTCCGTTGCGCGGGGGCTTTAATCCTGCTGGTAGCGTGGTTTGGGAGTCGGAGGGGAGATTGAGCGCAGTTGTCTTCTTGTTGATGGTAGAGATGGCCACATTCGAGGCGGGCCGGCTTCGCTTCGGCGCGCTTGCGATGGGCTTGACCTTGGCAGCACCACCTCCAGATGTAATCACCGCCGACGCGTTTAGTGGTGGAGCTAACTCTGTCGTAGGCGTGTTGCTCTTGGTTGCTTCTTCATGAGGAGACCCTGGATCATCAAGAATGCGTCGGGGTCTTTTGCGTGGTTGATCACTTGAACCGACTGAAGATGACGCATCGCGTGTCTTGGAAGCTCGCCGGAGTCGTCGAGCGACGTCGCGCGGCACCTCAGGTGGCGTGGAGACTCCGAACTCGAACTCCGCGGTAGAAGGCGTTCTGGAGGCAGGAGCTGGCGTCATGGTGGCGCCGTTGCAGTGCTGGAGTGAAGGAGTGCGCACTCGCGAGTGCGCACTCGTTGAAGTGCAACAGAAACAACCTACAGTAAAGCATATTGAATATACATTCTACATTAAAGGTTTTGTGAAAAGTCGCCGACTTTTACCTGGACTTCGCAGCGACTTATTTCCCACTTTTTTCGATTTCACAAATAAGTTGTCAGCCGAAAAATCACCTGCTTTTTCATTTGGACATCGTTCTTAACTCTTAGCTGTGAATCTCAAACTGAATGTATTTCCCTTTATCGCGGCAAAGCCGCCTGTGGTGCAAATGTATCTGGTTCACTATCTAGCATAGTGAACCCTAGTCATATGCATAATCTGTGGCTCTGAAGCCATGTACTGATTCTACTACTGAAATAGATTAGACAGTGTGCACTACATAAACCTGTGTGTGCAACACTTCGTAACCCTTCGGGTAACATTCGTATAACCCCGTTACATGATATGGCAGCAGACATACTGACTAAGGCCCTACCAACAGGACAGTTCATAAATTAAGAGAACTGATCGGGGTTAGAGACCTGAAGACTACGGACGACACTTAGTGGGAGTGTTGAGCCTCGAGCCGGACCAGCGCCGAAGGGATGCGCCTGTCGTCGGTAGAGCCGATGGCGATTCCATAGATGGGCTGATAGCACAGGGCGAGACATAATTGTAACGGGGTTACACGCACAAGTGGCTACAGCCACTTGTAACTCTAACAGACGCGATGTCTGTTAAAGGTTCGAACACTTCCTCGGCCTTGATGTACGATACATCAAGTGCCACATTCATTTACGATCACCACGACGGGTGGTCCATAGACATTTAGGATTCCTATTGGTTGAAAGCAGCATCTTTTAACCAATGAGCGACATGCATAGCAAAGGAATTCTGCCAACCAGCCGTTGGCAGATTCCCAACTTAGAATATTACATTTGGAGGAAGTCAGAAAACATAAAACAAAAATAACAGTTCTCATCTTTACCAAAATCAGCTACTTAGAGTCTTTATCTTGTTTAAAGTATACTCGTGGACCTCGAGTATACTTAACTCAAGTAAAAGAAACCTACGCTTCCTCATACACGTGCGCACACGTGTAAGCTGTTGTAGTGAGCCAAGGTAGGCCCATTACACCTGGTAGCACTTTGTAGTCCGTCCAACGACCGACTACCTGAACGTTCGTACGGGACTGTACGGACGGGGAGCTGAGAACCTTTCATGAACACGGAGGTGCTCATGGAAAGCTCCGCTACGCCTGCAACTCATGTTGCACGCGCTGACTGCCTCCACCTGTCGGATCCAGAGTGGGAGGCACTCCAACGACTGTCAACAGTCATTGGGGAGGCGGCAGTTGCTGCGATGCTGCGTACGTTATCGCCGACAGAGCAGCATGGTGTTGCTCTGGGTTTCATCCTGAAGGAGCAGCGCGACGCTGCTTGCCTCTACCGCGGTGCCGTCGGGGACGACACCACGCATTCAATCGTTGAAACTCAACGTGAGCAACTATGTAGGAAGAGAGGGCGAGCCTCTCCTCCGTTGGCTTGTCGAACTCGACACTGCCATTGCGGCTCGACGTATCGTCGACCCGTTGTCGAAGGTCGCGTTCGCCATGTCCTGTCTTGGCGGACGAGCGAGGAGTTGGGCGTACGGACGCCGACTCTCAGATCCTACGTGCTTCAGCACGTACGAAGCGTTCAAGGAGGAGCTCAGACAAGCGTTTGAGCCCCACAAAATGAGTTCCGGTCGAGGGCGGAGTTCCTCGACCTGCAGCAAGGTAAGCATGATGTCCATGCTTACGCCCAGAGAGCACGGTACTTGGTCTCGAACATCGTGACCAACCCGATTGACGAGGCGACCAAGGTCGTCACGTTCATGAAGGGATTGAGAGATGGGCCTGTGAAGACCTATCTCTTCCGTGAGTATCCGAATACTCTCGAAGCTGCGATCACTCTTGCGATGCAGGAGGAGTTTAGTCTGAGGCAGGCTAAACTGCATGTGAATGCGCCGAGGCTGCAACCACCTCCGGTCGCGATGGCGGGAGGTCCGGAACCAATGGACCTCTCGAATGCAACGGGTGTTGACTATCAACGCCAACAAGGAAGCAATGTACGATGCTTCCGTTGCGGAAGGATCGGTCACTATGCCCGAGAGTGCACGGCACCCGTGCACCGAGATGGTGGTCGACGCGGCGATGCTGGGCATCGTCGCGGAGAAACAAAAAACGCTGGAACCCAGTAGGCGCGGGGCGCCCTACTGGTGAAGCAGTCACGCGTGTCCAACTAGGACATGCGACACTGAGGACTGCAGCCCCCAGTGAGGACCCTTCTCACTGTAAAATGCATGATGACAAACCAAGTCTTGTCATCTTGAACGTGTCGTCGAAAAGAGAGAGCAACTCTTTTCGTGCTTTGTTGATTCGGGCGCGTCGAATAACTTTGTTCGACTGCGAAGTCTATCAAGGCTTGACTTCGAGGATTTAAAGATACCTCGAAGTATGTTGGAGGTACGACTGGCGACGGGTGTCGTCGTCAGGACCGAGAAGCGCATGGTACGCGTGCGCTTCATGTATAAAGGTCAAGAGTTTGTCGAAACCTTTATCGTCCTGGACCTGGACGATAAGTTTGACATTGTGTTGGGCATGCCGTGGCTTGCACGGCATGATCCGGTAATCGATTGGGAGAAGCGCACTTTAGTGCGCTTGGTCGCGACGGTGGAACAGAGAGCGATGGCCCTGTTACCACCACACACGCACCAGCAGGTGCGCGCGAATCTCTAGTCGAGACAGCGCCTAATGCAGCTGTCCCGGAACGCCCTGGACGCGCGCGAGCGCGCGCGCGAGACAAGTAGCGTCGGCGTCGCCGCCGACGGCTGAAGGAGAAAATGTATCGATTTCGGAAATCGACACAAACATTTCAGCGAATCAGAATGAGTCTCCGGCCTCAAGAGGCCCGGATGACGAACATGTGTCACACGCCTCAGCCGTGGAGGCTGACGCGAATCTGATTGTGGACGTGTCTCCGGTCCGAAGGGACGCGGATGACGTCATCATGTCACACGCCTCAGCCGTGGAGGCTGACGCGAATGTGATTGGATCAGTCTTGGCCAATAATAAGGGCCAAGGTGATGGAACGTCGTCGACTCCGGGAGTCGATGACTTTGATGGATTTGATTCGTCGGCTCGGGGAGCCGACGCACCCTCCGTAATGGGGGTCTCCGCCAATGGAAGGCGTCGAGGTATTGAAGTCACGTCGGTTCCGGGAACCGACGCTGCGAAAAGACATTTCGCGTCGACTCCGGGAGTCGACGCACCCTTTGCACGAAGGGCTCCGCCAATAACAGGCGTCGAGGTGAAGATGGCGTGTCGGTTCCGGGAACCGACGCTGCAGGCGGTGCGGACGGTTGCAAACGTTCCGCACCGGAAAACTTGCATGCTGTCGTGCAGCCGGGCTCCACGACGAAGCGCCGGGCGACCAAGCCGGGCTTGAAGTCGCTCGCCCGCGGGATGAACCCGCCGGCGGTATTAAGAAAGAACACCCGTCCATGGCTGGGCCTGGACGAGGTCAAGGACCATGCGGAGCCGGGCTCCGCAAGTCAAGAAGACGGCGCATGCGAAGGTCGCTGCGCAAGTCTCGGCCCGGGGCCGAGACGCTACAAGAGACGTCTGCCGGGCAGACGAAGGCTGAAAAGCCGAACGTCGAGACGTTTAACGTCTTGACGCGTACCTGTGCCGGGTTCCGGCACAGGGAGATGACTCTCGCTAATTCTCCGACGCAAGCGTCAGAGTTGACTTCGCTTGCAGTCATGAGCTGGAAGCGCTTCACGCGTGACTTGCACGATGGACGCATCGAGCAAATATGCATTCTCTCGGACGCCGAGAGAACGAAGAGCGAGAATAAGGAACTGAGACGGTTCTTCATGGAGAGGACTACTGAGAGTGAAGACACTCTCAGTGCCAAGACGAAGAAGGAACGCTTTGAAGAGCAGAGTTGGGACTCCCTGAAGACGAGTCCCTACTACGAGATTCTACGGGAATCCGCGGACGTACTTCCGGAAGAGATCCCTGCGGAGCTTCTGCAGGACAAGGGCATTCAGCACGAGATTGATCTCGTGCCGGGCACGAAATACTGTGTCACGCGGCAGTGGCCACTGCCGCGAGAGCAGGTCAAGGCGATCGACGACTTCTTCGAAAGTCGTCGCAAAGCTGGACAAGTGCGGGAATCGAAATCCCCGCACAGTGCTCCGACGTTCTGTGTCAAGAAGCCACAGGGCGGCTGGCGCATCGTTCATGCGTACAACAAGCTGAACGATGCGACGATACCGGCGCAGACACCGATACCGCGAAAAGATGTTATCATCGATTCGATGGCCAGGAGCACTGTCTACAGTGCTCTTGATCTGCGCGATGGGTTCTATCAGATCCTAATGCGTGAGAGCGATATCCCTCTCACGGCTGTGAGCACGCCGAGTGGCATGCTCTGGGAGTGGCTAGTGATGCCGCAGGGTCTGAAGAACGCCCCTGCGACCTTCAACAGGTGCGTGACGCACTTGTTGCGCTCGGTGCGCGACTTCGCACCGAGCTACTTCGATGAAGTGTTCGTCCACAGCCGTGCTGCGGACGGGATGAGCGACGTTGAGATGCACAAGGTGCATCTCCGGAAGCTGCTTGCGCTCATGCGCAAGCACAAGCTCTACGCGAACCTGAAAAAGTGCATCTTCGGGGCGGGCGAGATACCCGTGCTCGGGTGTCTCGTTGGGAAAAACGGTGTCCGCCCTGACCCTGAAAAGGTCAGAGTGATCAATGAGTGGCCGACGCCGACGAGCGTCAAGGAACTGCGGCAGTTCCTTGGCTTGGCCACGTACTTGTGCAAGTACGTGAAGGACTACGCGGGCACGATACGCCCGCTGTCACAGCTCCTGAAGAAGGACGCCGAGTGGATTTGGTCTGCTGAATGTCAGCAGGTTTCGATGCAGTCAAGCAGGGCTTGACTGAGGCTCCGATCTTGGCGGTGGCCGACCAAGATCGCCCATTCCACGTTGTGGTGTGACGCATCCGATTTCGCGATCGGATGTGCGTTGATGCAGCACGATCACGAGGGCCGTGATCGTGTCGTCTACTATCAGTCGCGTCAGCTGAAGCCAGCTGAGCGCAATTACCCGGTGCATGACAAGGAGCTCCTTGCCATGAAGTATGCACTTGCGAAGTTCCGAGTGTATCTCCTCGGAAGTAAACCGTTCGTGGTCTATACAGACCACGCGTCGCTGCGGACGGCTGTCAAGTCGCCACACATCTCGCAACGTATGGCGAGATGGCTTTCGTTCTTTGCGGAATATAACTTCCGGGTTGAGTACAAACCCGGAAGACTCAATGTGGTGGCCGACGCGTTATCGCGTCGACCTGACTACGCTACGAATGAAGTCGACGTCAATGCCATTGACGCCATGCGATCGAGCACTCCCACGTCGTCGCTCCTCGACGACGTGAAGGCCGCGTACGCGCACGACGCGGACGCGAAGCTCTTGCTGGCCTATGGCTCAGCGCCTTCTGACGAAGCTCGTCAGAAGTTGCCAAGACATCTTCGTGCTCGTGCACACCGTTACCGGGTGCACGAGGGTTGCTACTCTACAGCGCAGTCAACGACAACGCGGACCGCGTTGTCGTTCCCAATGATCATGACCTGCGACTCAGGATCATGTACGAGTATCATGATGCACCGACTGCGGGCATCCGGGCCGTGAGAAGACGTATCTTCTTCTCACGAGGGACTTCTACTGGGCCCACCAGTACAAGTGGGTGCGCAAGTACGTCCGTGCTTGCGAGGTGTGTCAACGTGTGAAGCCTGCGCCCTTCGCGCAGGCTCCTTTGCAGTCACTACCGACTCCGTCGGAGTGTTGGCAGTCCATGTCTTTGGACTTTGTGTTTGGTCTTCCCCCGGATAGCCAGGGAACACGGGCGTTGTGGTCTTTGTTGACCGCTTCAGCAAGATGGTACATCTTGCTGCAGTACCCGCCGAAGTGACTGCGAAACAGACGGCACGTCTGTTCGTTGACATGGTGTTCAAACACCATGGCATGCCGATGGACATCGTGTCCGATCGAGACCCGCGCTTCACCGCGCACCTGTGGCAAGAAGTGTTCACACTTCTTGGCAGTCAGCTCTCGATGTCGACTGCGGATCATCCGCAGACGGACGGACAGACCGAGCGCGTGAATCGCATGCTCGTGGATGTGCTCAAGAGCTACGCCCACTCGTTCCAACACTGGAGCGAGTGTCTGCCGATGGCGGAGTTCGCCATCAACAACTCGGTGCATGCCTCGACCGGGCATACACCGTTCTACGTGAATGCCTTGAGGCACCCACGCCTCCCGAGCTTACTCGGGATGCTGGCTCCTTCCTTAAGTGGGGAGGATCTACGACTGCAACACAGCAGCCGCAGAATGCCGCTGACACCTGCACGGTGTCAGCCGCAACAACGCGAAAGAAGAAGAAGGCCGCGTCTGTGCAGGGCACAGACGCACACAAGCAGAAGAAGACCGCGTCTGTGCAGAGCACAGATGCAAACAAGAAGACGAAGACCGCGTCTGTGCAGGGCACAGACGCAACCAAGAAGAAGAAGAACGTGTCTGTGCGATGCACAGACACCACATCTACGAACGCAGAGGCCGGGCCTACTGCTGGAAGCGAGCTGAACGAGTTCAGCTCGGACGCAATGAACTTCGTGCAGCGCAGACAAGCCGTCATTCGGTTTGTCCAGGACGCTATTGCAGCTTCTGTCGATCGACAGAAGCTGAACGCAGACAATGTTGGCAGGGGCAACACAAATGAATTCAAGAAGGGTTCATTGGTTTTGTTAGCTACTCAAAACCTGCCTAAACATGCAGTTTCCGACTTCGGAGCGAGTAAGCTCGCTCCGCGCTTCATCGGGCCGTTCACAGTGTTGGCACGGCACGGCAACGCCTACACGCTAGACATTCCATCTAGCATGCGCCTCCATCCGACATTCTACGTCGGACGGTTGAAGCCATACCTGCGGCACGAGCTACCTAGCTCGGCTGAACCAAAGCAGAAGACTCGGCGGAAGCCATCATCTTCTCCAGCGCGAAGTCGCGCTGGAGCAGCAGGTCGAGCTGGAGATCCAGCCCGGCCGGGACGATCGAGGCGGTCTAGGAGACCGTCGCAAAGTAAGGATACTCAAGAGCACCGAGCGCAGCGCTCTGTAGCTACTCCACGACCGAGTTCCGGTCGTGGGGAGAAGCGAGAACAGGGTCAACACCAAGTTGACCCCACACGGGCGTGTTCCCACCACCGCCGCCACCAGTTCGTGACGCACACGGCTCAACTCGATGGATAGTTGAGCGGATTGTTGACCACAGTATCCCGAGAACGAACTTAAAACCAGTTCGTTTTCGTATTCGTTGGAGAGGATTTCCTCCCAACCAAGATACATAGGAACCGCGGAACGTCTTGCTCCAAGACGTTCCGGACATGGTGAAGGCTTACGAAGCCCACCATGCACTACACACTGGACAGTAATGCGAACGCTGTTGTTAACAACAGCGCCCGAAGACACTTCGAGGGCAGGCCGTGATGCCTGCCCCCGCGGCAGCGAAGCGCTTCGCACACTGCCGCGCATGATACTCAGCAGCAGAGGTCCTCCGCTGCTGCGCCAAAGGTCTTCAACTTCAACGTGCTCGTTCTATCACGAGCACGCTCTCTTCTAAACGTCATGCATTGACCAAACAGTCAATGGTGGTTGACGTGCCGAGACCGGCACGTCTAACCTTGACGGGGGGATGGTGTAACGGGGTTACACGCACAAGTGGCTACAGCCACTTGTAACTCTAACAGACGCGATGTCTGTTAAAGGTTCGAACACTTCCTCGGCCTTGATGTACGTTACATCAAGTGCCACATTCATTTACGATCACCACGACGGGTGGTCCATAGACATTTAGGATTCCTATTGGTTGAAAGCAGCATCTTTTAACCAATGAGCGACATGCATAGCAAAGGAATTCTGCCAACCAGCCGTTGGCAGATTCCCAACTTAGAATATTACATTTGGAGGAAGTCAGAAAACATAAAACAAAAATAACAGTTCTCATCTTTACCAAAATCAGCTACTTAGAGTCTTTATCTTGTTTAAAGTATACTCGTGGACCTCGAGTATACTTAACTCAAGTAAAAGAAACCGACGCTTCCTCATACACGTGCGCACACGTGTAAGCTGTTGTAGTGAGCCAACGTAGGCCCATTACAATAATAGTGTTAATTATACTGGGTTGATTATACTATAGAAAGTGTCTATGTAATCTACAGGCCGCTACCATTGGTTGGTTGAGAGCCAATTCTGATTGGCTCTTGCCCGAGGCATATTAAGTGTGATGACGAAACGAAGCATGTGGTATTTTAGGAAGGGAGGAAATTGTCCTCACTTCCTCTTTTGCTTCGGACTGAGCACGTCTGATAGGATAGCAATAGGATAGAGGAATAAAGGGGTCATTAATTCAATAAAGACAATTGAAGACCAATAAGCTTTGGGTTCAAGCTTTAAGTTCATTTAATAGGGAGGACCACAAGATCGCCAAGGTACTCAGCGGATACAAACCCAAGACTGCTGTCCCGCTTCAAGACCTGTCCTGCTTTGTACAGCCAGACGCTCGAGTCGATTGAAGGTGTCCAGCGCATCCTGTTCGCCTCCTGCTACCAGCTCCAAACGGAGAGCTTCAACATCAGCCAGAAAGTCCTCGACGGCCTGACCGCGTGCGCCCTCCGACACTACCCGCTGCTGAAGGACTTGAATCAATAGAGCCCTAGAGCCCTGCCGTCAAGCGCATCGAGGTCTGCGTCGCTCATGCTAGCCGCTCGCTTGCGGATCTCCTACGCATCTCGTCGAAGCTCAGGTTCCCTGTAAAACAGCACCCGTACCGACACACCAGCCCACCAACACGAACCCAAGCCAAGCGAGCCAAGCTACGAGCAGAAAGTGATAGACCATCAAGCCACTGTCATTAAACACCTTATCTACAATCAGAAGATGCAGGACGCCAGGCTCGAGGCTAAGCTGAACGGAGATCCAGAACCTCCTGCACGAAAGCGAAACAAGGCAGATGAAGACATAGATGAGGTAACTGAGGCACCAAAGAAGAAGCAACGCAGAGGATCAGCAACGCACCTGCACGCGACTTGGTTTACGTGGTACGCTCAGGAGCCGCGCTGGCAGCGAAGCAGCTGCGCTCGAGATCCAAGCTGCTTGTCACCTTCATGAAGCTCGTCATCGAGGACGGCTTCGCCCTGGACATCGCGGTGGAAGATTATCGCAATCGTGTGCTGGAGCTTGGGAAGCGCGCCGAGGATGCCATCCTTACGTACCTGAAAACAAAGCACTGCATCAACTCTCGCGGATCCAGCCCTCAAGCATCTTCAGCGACTGCATAGCTCGGCATCATCATCCAGCGCCACCAACAGTTGCTCCAGACATCGGCAATCCAAGATCCGACCCCTGGTTACACACAAGACGTGCTTGACGTTGCTGGTAAGTAGTCACAATAGTTAGGTTAAAATGCATACACCACATTCACAAACCCCAGGCGCGTTGACCGGTACGGTGCACTCCTCACTTCGAGCACCAGTCTAGATCTTGTCTTTGTCTGGTGACGCTACCATGCTCGTAGCTCCAGCGAGCCTTCAACGCCTCCAACCCAGTAGTACACGATAACGATGGCCCGAGTTGAACATGCATCCTCAGGGCCGAAGCCCTGCGCTCTTCCAGTTAAGCTACATCGTTGGGGGAGGGGGGGGGGGGGTCGGAGGCGCGTCTGGGTTGTGCACGACTCGGTGGCGCCTGTGTCTGGTCGGCCAGAAGGAGGTAGGTCCGCGCGGTAGGGTCGAAAATGACGGAGTAAGGACTCAGCCACGAAAGCGGCAACTGATAAACTGAGATGAAGAGGTGGCACGCTCTTACTGGTAGATGGATAGCCAATAGGAGTGGGTAGGGATGACTGGCTATGAGTATTTTTTTAATTATCCGGAGAAATTACCCGGCCGACTGCAGAACTCTCGCTTCATTGTTGAATTTATGGGCTCGAGAGCACATGTGCTCTCGAGCCAAATATTTGCGTGGGTTTGTTTTTTTGCGTTTTCTCAGCCCACAGGCCGTTTCAGGCCATTTCCTTGCGCCTATAAACTAGGCTTAAACAAACTTTTGACGCTCACATCTAATTTAGATTCCCCTAAACTCGACCTCAAAAGTAAATCACAGTCAAAAATGCTGGCACGGTTCCTATCCTGGGAGTAAATTTATGTTTTTAACAAGTCCGATATTGGTCATCAGGTCCGATATTTCATGGTATGGAAACGCTGTCGTACTGGGCCTCCAAAAGGTTCATATGCGTGGGCAGCCTGCTACCGATGGGCAGCTGCTACCGATGACACTGGTATGAATCAAAAAATATATTGGCTGTAGCGAAGTAAAGGGACGATTGAGGTGGACTCTACAATGAATGGCGTTCCTGCAACGTGAACTCGACCTGATTTACGACACCAAGATGCTTTTATGGTAACGTTACTGGCTTATCGCAACGTTACAATCCCGAAGGATAAAGGGTAGGACATGTTCGGACTCGTAATTTAATTGATAAATTACTCGCGTGGACCACAACAGTAATTTATATTTGAGGTGTTTTCGGCGCCAAATGAGTACAGGGTGGGCTTCTGAGGACCGCAAATCAAATAAAATTGGTTTCCTGTGCTAACATATATTCAGCCACCATAACAGAACCTCCCTCGCTATCGGTAGCTCTGCCGGCTTAAGCTCTCCAGCTTCTAATCCGGACTGCCTTCACTGCTTCAGCGCCCCCTCGTGCTCTTCGCTTCTCCTTCCAGCAACACGCGCGTCACCAGCGTGACTGCACCACGCATAGCTGCCACCTCGCCCTTCGAGCAACCCTTCAGTATCTTGCGCCACTTGAACGTAGCTCGTACCGTTGGCACTGGCGATATCCTCATTTATGTGGAGTATGCTTACTGCGTCGTGCTGCTGCATCTCCAGCCTGTCGGGAGATCCGCCAGGGATGACGAGAATATCGATGTGTTCCGTCACGTCCTCGAACCGTGCGTGGCGTACAGCGCCATACCGAATCACAGAGAGTTACGGCTACGCGGAACCTCCGCAGATAACGATATGGTGGAGAACTTGCCCGGTTGGTCGCACACAGTCGGGAGCTGCACCAGGTAGGACGTGACCCCAAATAAGTCCTGCTGCACGACGCCATCGAAGACGATGACGCCGACGTGGAGAGGGAGCTTCGAGCTGGGTGAGCTGGACATGGTCAACGGGCGATCAACCGCAGTAGATCAAGCAGGAGAAGAGAGCCACGGGGCCCTTACGATCGTCCAGGGGGGAGGCGCTACGATCGACAGACGGTATCAGGTCAGCTGTTGGGTGATCTGTGGTGCTGACTTTCGGGGTCGCACAAGTCTTTGATCGGATATCAGGCTGCTGCCACCGTCTGTGTGGCGGGTTGCTCGATTGTGCCACCGAAAGTAGCCGTATGAGTGGAAACGATGCACGATTAGTTAGTTTGAAGTGTGCTGGTGACTATCCTGATACGAAAGTTGATAAACGACAACTTTGGCAGTGTGTCAGTGACTGGGTCGGTGACAGGGTAGCAGGAGATGTAGAAATTTATCTGCTGGAGGTGCAGTATTTTAAATTTGAATATGCTGCGGGTTAGCCGGCTACCTACTCCCGGAGATGCTTACTGCTGCATCTCCGCCTACAAAGGTCGTATCGCTAGACCTTGAAAGTGCAGTATTGCTACTGGCGCGATAAGCGGCATTGCCACAGTGTCGAGATGGGTTCCGGTCAAGCGGGCTTACAGTCACGACAAGTGGGACCTCCGCCTCGTCGAACCCAGCCAGCGTCGCAGATCAGCTAGCATTTTGAGTCCGCGCAGAGGCTTTTTACTCCTGCTGTCTGGTGAGAACGGCGTAGCGAACAGGTCTGATACGCGGGCGTGGTGAATCTCCGGGTACACTTGCGAGATTGGCTAGCGAGTATCGCCTTAAGGGGCGGTAGTTGTTTGGGGCTGCTTTCGTAGGCACAATTCTCTAATCGATGGCTCGAGTCTCGAGTGGCGGCATTGTGCAAACTAGTTGCTGCGAGAGGCAAGGAGAGCTGTATTCGCCAGTGGGGAAGGATCGATGATTTCTGCAAAGCAGGGCGGCTTTGAAGGCCTCAGGTGACGAAGACTTCAGTGTCCTAAGAAGTCATGAGCAGTGACAATTTGTCCGTGCCTTCTTGGTAGCGACTATATCTGTGAAAGCGTGCCTACGGTTGAAGGATAAATGAGCGAGAGCTGTGTTGAAAATACGATGAATGGCATCAAGCCCCATGAGCTGAGTGAGAGTGACGGCAGCTCAAGCAGCGAGGCTGCGACTGACAGAGCAATCTGGTGGGCGTTGATGGTTTGAAGACGTTGGAGTGAATGTCGAAGGGCTAGCCGGCGTGGTCGGCGGCGGGAAAGCCTCAGCGAAGCACCCAGTAGTGGAGCTGGTGGAAAGCGTCTAACTTTGTGCGCAAGCATTGCTTGTGGTGCTTAATTGGCAGTCATGGTGACGTAATTTTGATGACGGTGTATTGTGAGCACGGTTCGGGGGTGATCGAGAGCGACTCATTGGTGAATGTGGCTTTGTCTACACCTGCGAACAGCATACCTGAGTCGGTTGGATCGAGTAGCGTGCGGTGATTTTGTCAAGTGATAATGTCATTTTCAAGAGCGACAATATTTCTGTCGGGAGAGTGTTGCTCGTTGCGCGACTGAGGCTGGTGCGGGTGTTGGTTGCGCACGGCGATACGGTGGCTGGAAGATCTAGTACGGTCTGGGTAATCAGTGATAAAACACAAGGGTGTGATAAGCTACTGAAAACGTGCAAGGGTGATTGCGTTCTGTCGATGATTAGAGGTATGGTTGGATTTTTGTTCCGTGAATTGCTGGTGATGGTCCAGTTCAGTGGTTCTTCCTTTTCGAGAGAGTCCGATGGCGCGTGGCGTTCATAAGAGCTCGATTTCCATGGGCGGTGGGAGATAAATGAGTTGACAACACGAGTGTAGAAATGCTGATGGCTGTCTTCGGGTCTGCAAGCGGTAAGAGCGCGGACGACACCGCCGATCAATGGCTGATTGACTGCGATGGAAATAGACGATTTAACCCCCCCCCAGCGCGAGAGCCTGTATTAGACACGATTCGACAAAAAGCTTATCCTGTATTAGACACGTTAAGGAATTTCCACCTCGTTTTTGTATGGGTCTATACAAACTTGAAGTCAATCGAGGATAGGTTTGAGTCCCATCCTTTCCGGATCAGCCTGCAGAGCCGTGCGCCTTACTGGATCTTTGTATTTCCTAAAAATAAGGTACTAGACGTTTTCGTCAAATCAGTATTAGAGATTACAGTGGTTTTCGCGCGCCACTCATTTGGAGCTCACTCTCAAAATTACGCCGCAGCCGCACAGACCTCATCCGGCCAACTTCTCCGAGCTACTGCCAGCTTTTGAGGTTGTCCGTGGGACTGACGGCGGCCAGTTCGACATCCAAGCGCCTTCAGCTCGAGCAACTGAAGCCCCAACCAAAATGCACAACGCGAGCGTGTGGGTGCCATTGATCGATCCTAATGAAGTAAGGTAGCTGCGTGATTACCGAGATACTGCTACCGTCTTGTCTGGTGTCTAGGGATGCCCATACCAAATTCTATGGTTTCTTAGCAGTGTTTGGACCGCCGGCGACTACCAGCTGAGTAACTGGACAAGGTGGGATTTGCGTAGCTTGTATTGTACGTGGTATGATGCAAATGGTATTGTGTATTATACAGAAAGCCTGGGCGATAGAGTCTCGCGATTCTGGACTTGGCGCTTCCGTCAGACGAAGAAACCGCTCGTGTTGATTGATCAAGCCCTGAAATCGATCAAGTCATGCTATCGGGTACGAGCTGCTATTATGCAAACATGCTATCACATATTTTGACGCTGTGGGTATGTGTATGGTGGAATGGTTTAGGTCTTGGATCGCGAAGAAACCTCACACCAAGTGCTGCAACCATGAACACCGCAGAAACATTATGGTACGTTTACCCTGTACATGCACAATATGGATGTGCGTTGTTGACAACTATCGTGTGTGATACAGATGTATCGCGCTTTCCGTTTACTGAAAGAAAACTCTGGCAACGTCTCGATTGAGTGGCATGTACGCACCCAACGTAAGCGACGGCTTCTACGAGGATCACCAACCAGTAGGTCGGAAGCAGCGCGAGGCAAGACAACAGCGGAGCCGTCAGAAGCATCAAGGACTTCTATACTGTTCTATAAAGCCTTTCAACAATATACACGTTCTGCTTCTAGACAAAAATATGATGTTGTATCAGATGGATATCTTTGCTACGAGCTTTCTCCATGCATATGTGGCCTTGAAGGCTCCGATGTAGTTTCTTTCTGATACAGCGGTAATTTGATAGCTGACATGACTTCGTTCAATAGTACCTGCAAGTGCTCTAACTGTGTTCGTTTTGTTTTCGCTAAGTTCTGTTATCGTGTCTTCTACGGTTTACCATAGAACCAATAATGTATTATACAGTTTAAGGCGTACCATTATGAACACATAAGGAAGGCAACAACAAGGAGTCGTTCGCGCTTATTTGGTGCTAGTGGTAATCGCTAGCTGTCGAGGGTCACAAACTTCTTCAGCAAGTACGATAATGATATATGTAAGTAATCACCATCGGGTGGTGAAACGACGGAAGTAAGGCATGGTGATCCCAGCGGAAAATACAGTAAGGTCCAAGCACGGACCCATCGGCGGCGGTGACTGTCAACCTGACACAAACGTGTTTGATTGATGTGGGAGCGTTGCGCGGTAGTACATGCGTGTCCGATGAAACGCAATACAGTGCGTGCTACAGCTCTCCTGGCTCTTTACTTGCCTTGATTTCAGTATACGCTCGTGCTGCTGATTGCCATCTGACTTGAGTCTCTAAATATCGACAAAAATTCAACCTCACCACTTTGCGGTTTTTGCACCCATTGGACACAATAACCCCGATATGGTGTATTGAGTAGGCACGTTAATAAACTTGATACACTTTAGATAGGAGAAGCCAATTCAGGGTTAGGTGCATGGACCGGCTTTGACAGATACACGATTGTATTAGTATGTGCCAAAGTATAGATGCCCAGCATGGGATAAACCGATATCGTGTATAGGGTTTCGGTCAACGGTGGGAACTCAGCTCGCTCGCGCTGGAGGGGTTAACCCCTCCAGTGCGAGCGAGCTGAGTTCCCACCGTTGACCGAAACCCTATACACGATATTAATTTATCTCATGCTGGGTACATATAGTGGAGTCCACACTATTATAAACATGTATCTCCCAAAGCCGGTCCATGCACCTAACCCCAACTTGCCACCTCAGCTCTAACGTGTCTCAAGCGCATTAACGTGTCTGGGTAATACATCTTATGGGGGACTAATGTGTATCACAGTACAAAAACAGCGCAGTCGTAAGGTCGAATTTTTGTCGATATTTAGAGAATCAAGTCACATGGCAATCAGCAACACCAGTGTATACTCAAATAAAGTCAAATAAAAAGCCAGAAGAGCTGCTGCACACACTACATTGCGTTTCGTCGAGCACGCTTGTGAGCTGCTGCACACACTACATTGCGTTTCGTCGAGCACGCTTGTGCTGCTGAATCGCACAGGCACTCCCATCAGACGCGGCATCGCTGTCACTACTGCCGCCGTCACTTGCGGCCGCCGCTGTCGCCGCCGGCTTCCGAGCGCGAATCTTGCGCTTGGTAATGGACGGCGGGATCAAGGTACCGTTCTTCCAGTGTCGGTGCCAAATCTCGAAGCAGGGAACTGCCTCGCCATTACTTGTGTGCTTGACTTTGTTGCACAGGAACACTCGTGCAGCCTGAGCGTTTTTCGCCGCCGTCTTGAGCTTGCAGCCACCGCAATAGAACGTAGTCTCGCCTCCTCTCGCCTCGCCAGCGCGCTTGAGCACCGAGCACACCTTGCAGGCACGCTGGCGTCGCTTTCTCGTGTCGTCCGTGTTGCCCTTCCTCCACTCGTCGGTTTGTACGGGTACATGAGTTGTTGTAGCCTTGCGTTGCTTCGATGGAGTAGGGTGCATGCCGCGGTGGCGCAGCATTTGGGTCCAGTCGTCAGGCTTCAGCTGGATCAGCTCCAAATGAAGCTTCTTCAGGAACTCGACGTGCGTAGCTTTGCGATTGCCATCCATGGTGCGGCGCCAGTTGTACACAATGAAAGCATTGATGATAGCGAGATCAATCAGACCCAGGAACAATGACTTGTAGTATTTCTTGTAGCGCCTGGCCCTTTGAAGAGAGTATCTGTAATAAAGCAGTATAATACACGATAATCAGTATTGATAAAACTGTACATACACGATACAAGCACTTTACCTCTGGAGTCGAAGCTGGTCATGTACGTCCACGCCGCCCATGTATGTTTGATAGTCCTTCACTACCCTTGGCGCCATCAGCTCAGCGTGCTCTGAGGTATCCGGGTCCCGACGCACGATGCGATCTTGCGCGCCACTACCACCTGTGGCGAGAATGTGGACTCCCTGCTTGTCGTACCAACGGATAGCCTTCATGGCCGGAACGTGTAGCGCTTCCGCAACCTGATACGTCCCTCTGTCGACGTCACGGGGCGTCTTGTTGGACGCTCGCCTTCCGTTCTTCAGCTTCTTCGGGAGGATGGCCTCACACAGGCCGCGTTTGTTCATCATGATAGTGCCGATAGTGTAGAAGGCCATGGTCAGTAGCTGCATCGCCAACACTACCGACGTATAGAACCTATCCGTGACGATCAACCGGAACTCGCGGGGTCCGTCAGCGCCAAAAACCTGTTTTAGATTCCGTACCACCGCTGCTGGCCCGGACTTCTCGTCGGAGGGCGTGGTGTTGTCTTGCATTTGCTTTTTCCCACAGTAGACCTCGAAGCTGTATAGGACACGATAGCACACCGACCGGGTTGTATTAGACACGATAAGTCAACTTTAGAAGCAAAAAAAACAGAGCGCGCCCTCGGGCGCGCTCTCCCTTACCGAATACAATACGCGGTTTGCGAACAGCACAGCATGAAGAGCTTAGTGCCCCATTTGTGGGGCTTGTCCTTCATGTAGACACGCATGCGGTTGAAGGTCGACCTCGACGGTAACATGGCTTCATCGAAGGCCATAACTGCAGGAGGGATGAAGTTGGATCGGAAAGTTTCTTGTAGAACATTGATCACTGGACGGAGCTTCCACGCACGGTCCTTCGTGGCTTGGGGGTCGGCATTGCTGCTGAAGTGGAGGTTTCGGGATAGATGGGAGAAGCGGTCGCGCGTCATGTAGGGATTGAAGCAGTCACGTGGAATGGCCCCTTCATCGGTAGTTCTCCAGTGGTGCTCGAACTTCTCCTTCTTCGGCGCGATGGTGCTGCCGATCAGCAAACCAATAAAGACACACAATTCTCTGCCCGAGATATCCTTTGTAGTTTGCAGAAACTCCTTTATTTGTTGCGGCGTCTGAACTTGAAAGTCAGGGTGCTTCTCCTTTCGTTTCTGCTGCTTGGCGTGTTGGGCAGCTGCTCGCACGTCCAGGTTGTCCTTGAAGTAGTCATCACTTGCTCCAGCAATAGCTTCCCACAAGTGCGGCGGTGCAAAGCGAAAGAAAGCTCCTGACGGTGTCAGTGCAGCAGCAAGTGAATCGGCTGTAGGTCCGTGTTCACCTTCATAGATGTTTGGGTAGTCTTCTTTGATCCAGCCGTCTGGCCGCGCGTCGTATGGCTGGTGCATGTACGGGTAGGGCGTCACATTTGTCGGTTCCGTCCATCCATTGAACTTCATGTCCGCCAAAACGTCCTTGGGCACGCTGCCGTGGGCAATCTCTGACAACCCTCCCACGGTTTCAAGCAGTGAGGGATTGAATTGGAGATCCGAGGCCGAAGCTGACACCTCCGCAGCCGGTTCCGTGAGCCCCAATTCTTCGTCATCGCCGAAGACAGAGTTTGGTCCGTTCTCCCCATCTGAATCCAACACTGTGTAGTCGTCAACGGCTTCCCCAGGCTGCATGATATTTGGATCATCTGTATGATACACGATAGAAGTCAGTAAAATGTATCGGTATCATGTATCTACGTGTATGTACACAATAAACTTACCAACCGAAACTGGTGTGTCTTCTTTTGTTTCCTCATTCTCGTTCATTTCGCTTTCCTCTTTCGATTCTTCTTCAAGTTCTTCTTCATCACTCGCCGACGGCTCGTACTCGCTATCAGGTGCATCGCACTGGCCAAACTCCGAGCGAAGGTTTCGCGTTGGCGTTTGAGGAGAAACGGTTGCTGCAAAACACATACGACAAACGCAGAGAGTCAACACCAAATTGACGCCTTTCAGTGACACTTCATTCCCTTACCTGGTGACGCCGATAAAGCAGGGCTTGACACGTGGCTGCTGGTCTCCGATCCGAGATGAGGAGACGTAGGGATCAGATCGGCAACGCGGTGGCGGCTGGAACTTGGGGTGCCCTCACCTGAGTTGAGTGTACAATACACGTTTAAGTTAGCCAAATAGTTTGTAGAATACAAGTTATCATTCGTTACCTTGCGGCTGAGGAGGCTGCGCGTCCGCAGCATCCGATCCAGCGTCCTGCTCATCGCTGCATGTACCAGGTTCAGCGTCTTCAACGTGGGGAGAGGTTGGGATGAGCGGTTCGCCAGCAGTTTTGCCTGTATCGTACACGATAGAGTCAGATATAGATCGTATCCAATACACGTTACTCAAATCGTTTACCTTGTTGGGCTTCGTCACCATCATTTCTCGGGCAATCGCGCTGGCCACTTGCTTCATGCGCCGCAATCGTTTCGTCGGGGCCATCGCCTTCGGCTTGTCCGTTCTGAGCAGCAATCGCGTCCTCGTAGGTTTGGCGCTCCATGTTTCTCTGCTCCTCCATTGACACTAGTAGCCACAAGAGAAAAGATACCGTCAAACTTGAGTTATAACAAAATACAGACATTCTCGAAACGTACCACGATCACAATGGTCCAGGTACTTCATTAGCGCTTCTGCGCCGACGAAAAAGTCTTCATTCTCGACATCGTTCTTGGTTTTCCCGGGCTTGATGTATGTGTGGTCGAGTGAGAGTCCCGCAGGCTTCTTTGAGGTCCAACCGGCCTTCGTGAGCTCCTTCCAGCGCGCACGGAAAGCCATCGAGTCGTTGGTTGGGTGTCGGGCGGTAAACGTGCGGCAGCGCAAGGTCTGTGCGGCGGCGCGGGATTTTCTGAAGTGAGGCCAGAATGGATGGCGTGCGCAAACACCTTCACATACTTATACTGATTTGCTGAGCACGCTGAGCACCTCTGGCATCTTATTTTTACGAAATACGAAGTTCAAGTGCCGCGCACGACTATGCAGGCTGATCGGGAAAGGATGGGTCATATACCTACCCCCGGTTGACTTCAACTTTGTATGAGCCTATACAAAGACGAAGTGAAAATTCCTTAACGTGTCTAATACAGGATAAGCATTTTGTCGAATCGTGTCTAATACAGGCTCTCGCGCTGGGGGGGTTAAGGCGCTGGGAAGATGCGGTTACCTTGAGCAATGGCGACGCGATGAACGTCGAGACGCAAACGTTCGGTCCAGTGGGATTGCTGCTGACTGGCACTTTATCGAGCACGAGCGTTAACTTGTCCGTGCTAGTGGCGTCTCGGAGTGTGCAGTACTTAAGTGCAATGATGATCAGCGGTAATAATTCAAGGTGAGCAACATTGGTCTGAAGTCCCACGAGAACTGGAGCAGTGTCGTTGGCAACTCTGTGCGAGTCGGTTCATCTAGCGCAGCTTTGATCACAAAGGCGCTCAGTTGAAAAGACCAGCGGTGGGATTAAGAGCTGAGGCTGCGTGCACAACAGGGTCGGTGTTCAGAGAGCTCTAGCAGATAGTGTTGGTACCTTCGTCGGTGACATGACCGCATTCGATGATGCAGACAACTACGGCATTTGGCGCATTGTAGTATTACCACGCAATGAAGAAGGTCTGAGTTGCTGTGGAAAAGCTCACGGTGGATCGAGTGATGATTTTGCAACACAGGACATCAAGTCGGCCAGCGGTTTGTTGTTTTCGGTTGAAGGATGGTCTGATTTGAGGCTAGATTATTGAGGAAGGATGACATTAGCTCTACAGGAGGCAATGATAACTGTAAGAACGATGTCCAAATGGAAAATCGCCAACTTTTCCCACCGACTTTTGATAGGATGCGTATGCAGTGGAAATAAGTCATAGGGCGTTTGGCCAACTTATAAGTCGGATAAAAAAGTAGGTTTGCCACCTATTTTTTGTGGGAGGCAGCGACTTATTCTGTCATCGGAGCCAGCTTGGACAGAAACCACCGCGGACTCAGCAGCGCAGTAGCGCTACAGCAGCGCTCGAGACGGGGATCCACGGCGTGTTCAGCGGTGAGGACGCCCCGCAGATGACGCGTGAGACGCTGGGCATGAGTTTCACGGCGCGGCAAGTGTTCACTGCCGCCGATTTCATGACGGCAAGCGTTCCTTCAAGGCGAGGCATACAAGAACAGAGATTACCTGACGAAAGCCGCGCAGTCGAAGACCCTATAGCACCAGAGAATCGCGCCCAAGGCGTCGACAGAGCAGCCGGTACCACCAGCCAAGATGTCACGATGGGCGGCAACGACTCGGAGATGACTGTCGTCAGCTGTAACCACAGTGTGGGCGGAGACAGGATCGTGGACATCGGGCTCAACTAAGGCGATGTTACGGCCAGCGGCAGTCTGGAGTACCCCGAAACGCCAATACGGAGGACGTCGCCTACGTAGAGGCTGCGAGCGGCGGCATGGAGCTCTGTCGAAACACCACCATGGAGGCCGACGTCGTGGCCGCCGGCGAGGTTTGCACGGAGGCCGTCGAAGACGTGGACCGAGCGATCAGCAGCGACGGAGTCGTGTTGAATGCTGAAGCCGTGGGTGCGGAGAGCGACAACACCCGGGGGACGACGATCGGTGAAGACAGCGGCACTGAGGACGTGGCGATGAGTGATAGCACGTCGCTCATAGATGCCGCCGCTGCTCCCAGTCTACTCAGTGATATTAATGATGAAGAGATAGTCATGCTCTTTATGCCTCTCATTATGATGGAAGCTACGATCGGTCAGCTCGACGGGCGATCACTGCGAGGTCCACGAGAGGAAAAAATCACGGTGCGGACAGACTTTTTATCCACGCTGAAAACGCAACGATCACGGAAGGCGTATCGTAAAACTTTGCGCTGTACACCAGAGTCATTTGACGCTTTGTGCTCGATGCTGGAGCCTCTTTACTATCCCAAATATGGGCTACCCGGATCAAATCAGCAGTATACATTCGATCATGGGCTAGCTGTGCTGCTCACATACTATGGGAATGGATGTGGGCAAGATGGGGATGGCATTGGAGGTGCTGCAGCTCAGCTGGGAATGTATCGTACTGTGGCAAGTCGATACATTAAGAAGATCGAAGATCTTCTGCATGGAATGATGAAAGATGTCATTCGTTTCCCAGCTCCAACAGACGACGCTGAAGGGAGTGCTCTTGTCGATGGTTTTGCTGCCCGGGGAGGAGCTTTTCCTGATGTGGCGTGCGTCTTTGATGGGACGCTGATAAGGACTAGAAGACCTAGCGAGCACCAGGTAAAAATCGCATCTTGCTGTTGCGCGTTTGCATTGGTGGTTTGATTGACAATGGTGACTTGCAGTGTACAAGGCTTCTACGAAAAGAGTGGCAAACGTTCCTACAACTGCCTGGCTGCGATTGATTATCGTAAGAAGTTTTGCTACCTGGGAGTTTTCAGCGGGAGCAACTCGGACCAGTCGATGTGGAACCAGTCCGAAGTACTGGGGCCTCGAGCTAGAGAGATCTGTCCTCCTGGGGTTAATTGGCTCGGTGACTCTGGGTTCAAGTTGTGGCCATTTTTGATGGTGCCATTTGATGAGCGCGGCGGACAGCGGCTTACTGGCAAGCAGCGATGGTGCGTCATTCATCAGAAGACTGTGCCTATACTATTAACGGGGTTTTGCTAACTGTATTTGTGTCAACGTAATTGTGTTTAGTTTCAACTACCACCTCTCATCCACTAGGATTCTTGTCGAGTGCGTGTTTGGTAAGTGGAAGGCTCGCTTCAAAGTCCTTCATGGCGTGACCGACCGGCGTACACATAAGAGAAATGCCCGGATGATATGCGCTGCCGCAGTCCTGCACAACCTGCTAATTGACATCGGTGACAACCTCAAGTTCAAGTTCGTTCGAACCGACAAATGCCGACAGGAGGCTAACGAGACAATGGATGCATTCAATCAAAACTGGGATAGAACGAAAGATGAAATTGATTTGGCGAAAAAGAAGAGGAACACCTACGCCGACCGCTTCTATCGCTCCGATAACGCATGAAGACCGCAGAGCCGAACGGGCTGTCGAGTATTCAAAATGTCTTTACTCCACTACTGGATGCTGGAGATATGCCAGCATTTGCTTCATGATCTCAGCATTTTGTTCCTGGTCTCTGGAGGATAGCTGTGGTAGTCTCTTGTTGTTTTTCGCTGGACGAATTAATGGATGCCGTGAGTTTCTCCATCGATTGCACAATGATCGCTTCCCCATTCGCTTGAGCAGGTTGCTGACGTGTCGAAAGTAGTTTCGTCATGCTGTCGAAGCCGTAGCGAATACTCGCGCTGACAACATCAACTGGCCTGTTTGACGGGGGTCTGGTTTGCTGCGTTTTCGTTTTGTTTTTTGCGTTAGCTTTCGCTTTTTCACGGGCTTCATTTGGCGAGTCCACACTTTCATCTTCGGAGTCATCAACTCCTTCCGAGGCTTCGTCGCTCGAGCTACCCGATGCACTCGCTAAACCTGACTCAGCTATGGCTTCACCAGTACAACCGGGGTTGCCTGAAAAAACATCACACAATAACGGCCAAAGTGCCGCCAACTCTGTGCCGAGGGTCTCTCTGTAAGAGCGGCGCACATATAGTGGATCGCATGTCAAGTGCCGAGTAGAAGTACCACTGCAGGAAGCATCGCTGCTGTCTCCAGCATCCTCCACTTCAGTGATCAAATAATCAGCAGGCGTTTCAGGGTACTGGCGTGGTTCTGGACTGTTTCCTTCTTCATCAGTGCGGGGCCCGTTTTCAGTAGATCGGTTACCAGTAGCAAGCAGCTGCGAACGCTTCTTCTTGTACGCCAGGCGAATGGAGTTCAACTTGTTTTTGAACTGCTTCACGCTCACGTTAACGGGCTTCTCTTTTCCCCATGCTTCCTCTGCTAGCGCGCGCTGGTGAAAAACGGCGATAGTGTCTTCCCATTTTGCGCGCATCCCTTTTGTGTCGGTGTTTGTGGTGCGAAACTTCTTCAAAATTATCTTGTTCTAGTAGCGGGCCTCTATGGCCAGCGTCGTCAGCAAGATGGTCCAGCGCATGCTCCTGGTTTTGTCGCCCACACCATCAGTGGATGGGAAGCTAGGTTTTGTGCCTGCCGACTTCTTGGTGATTTTTTTCTTCACAGCGCAGGATTTGGTCTTGGCACTTGTCTTCTTAGTTGTCTTTCCGTTGCGCGGGGGCTTTAATCCTGCTGGTAGCGTGGTTTGGGAGTCGGAGGGGAGATTGAGCGCAGTTGTCTTCTTGTTGATGGTAGAGATGGCCACATTCGAGGCGGGCCGGCTTCGCTTCGGCGCGCTTGCGATGGGCTTGACCTTGGCAGCACCACCTCCAGATGTAATCACCGCCGACGCGTTTAGTGGTGGAGCTAACTCTGTCGTAGGCGTGTTGCTCTTGGTTGCTTCTTCATGAGGAGACCCTGGATCATCAAGAAGGCGTCGGGGTCTTTGCGTGGTTGATCACTTGAACCGACTGAAGATGACGCATCGCGTGTCTTGGAAGCTCGCCGGAGTCGTCGAGCGACGTCGCGCGGCACCTCAGGTGGCGTGGAGACTCCGAACTCGAACTCCGCGGGAGAAGGCGTTCTGGAGGCAGGAGCTGGCGTCATGGTGGCGCCGTTGCAGTGCTGGAGTGAAGGAGTGCGCACTCGCGAGTGCGCACTCGTTGAAGTGCAACAGAAACAGCCTACAGTAAAGCATATTGAATATACATTCTACATTAAAGGTTTTGTGAAAAGTCGCCGACTTTTACCTGAACTTCGCAGCGACTTATTTCCCACTTTTTTCGATTTCACAAATAAGTTGTCAGCCGAAAAATCACCTGCTTTTTCATTTGGACATCGTTCTAAGGCGGGTGGCAGAGCTTCGAGCGATAGCAACTCCTGCCGTAGAAGTCACAGTGCGAGGCAGGTTGTCAACGGGTCCCAGCGTGACTGGGGGCATCACAGCGACACCGTGGTCCTTGACGATGAAGACTCTGTGGTACGTCCAAGTAGCGGGAGTTATCAACGCTGGGGATGGCGCAACTGCAAACTGGGAATGGCGGAGCTACAAGCTGGGAATGGCAGGACTGGCATGGCGACCTTCGACTAGGAACAGCTACAACCACAGGATTGGCGGTGCTACCAAAAATTCGTAGGATCCAAGTAGATATCTGCTTGAGAGGATTACCTTCTGCGATTTCTTGCGAGGGACGAACATCAACGAGAATCAGACGACAGTTCGACCTGTGCCGTGGACGGCACCACCGGGAATGGCGAGTATACGAGAAAATTCAAGTGAATTCACGGCCAATTTTGCTACGAGGCAATATGAAAGTGCCGAGGATGTCACTACCGGGAATGGCGAGTAAGCATACTCCACATGAATGAGGATGTGGCCAGTGCCAACGGTACGAGCTACGTTCAAGTGGCGCAAGATACTGAAGGGTTGCTCGAAGGGCGAGGTTGCAGCTATGTGTGGTGCAGTCACGCTCGTGTTGCTGGAAGGAGAAGCGAAGAGCACGAGGGGGCGCTGAAGCAGTGAAGGCAGTCCGGATTAGAAGCTGGAGAGCTTAAGCCGGCAGAGCTACCGATAGCGAGGGAGGTTCCGTTATGGTGGCTGAATATACGTGATGTTTAAATGTACTAACGAGAACTGACACGACCGGTATAGCTGGGGGTCGCTACTATGCTTGGAGTGTGTGACCTGAAGACGGAGCCAGGCACACTCGGCACGACCTGAAGACGGAGCCAGGCGTGCCCCAGAGCCCAACATAGTGGTGAATAGCCTGGAGATCTAGGTGTTATGTGGTGTTCTTATCCCAGCAGGGGCGGCGTTTACTACGCATTCATGAAGTTCCTCAAGAGAGTCGCCGAGGACGCGACGTACGTGCTGACGGTTTGCATTCTGGCGACTACGGGGCTGCTGGACGGCAAGCGGGCGACCACCAACAAGATGGCCTACCGGGGCGTCGTAGAGGCCCACCCGACCGTCAACTGGGTGCACAAGGCGCGTTGGGGACGGATGGCTACATCTGGACGAGCTCTGGAGTGACGGCCGGGATGGATGTGACATACGCGTTCATGGCGGCGGTTTACGGTGAAGACGTGACTGTCACTATGGCGCGCTACATAGAGAACGTGCCGAACACGGACGCTAACGACGACCTCTTTGCTACTGTGTGAGGACAACAGGAGCTGCGTTGAATGGCAAAAGTGCTGGCTTGTGGTGATGTGGTGAAGAATGCTGCATACGTTCCGGGTTGCTGTATTTTTGTATGAAATAGCTGGTGTACACGCGTGTACACGGGCGACGTCAAGCCGCAAAGGTGATGTAAGTTAATATCTATTCAGGACCCGGGTGGTGAACCCGGGGAGTTTCGCAGTTCGAAGCTAGCTTGTACGGATACCCTTTACAAGGAAGCCGATGTACTCGGGCATCTCCTGCGCCTGCTTCGCCTCCGCGGTATCTGCCTAATCTACCACTGCATGTACAATCGAGTGTACCAAGCTTGATCGCTTCTTTTCAAAGGTATTGCCAGTTGATATACATATATCGGCACTCCAACGAATTGGTACGTCACGTTTGGGTTTGACAAATCCACCGTGTGATTCTACCTCCTCCTACACGTCCGATGAGGACTCCACACCTTTAGTTATAACTTTAGTCATTTGTAGTTCGTGGAACAGTAATCAACAATGAGCTAATCAACGTAATTTCCATCCTTCCTGCTACTAAATGCGCGCGGATGCCCAGGTAGAATCCTGCATTGCTTAGATTGCAATGTTGTGCTCATAAACTGGCACTTGGTGATAAAACAAACGTGCATTCGAATATGTAGCGCTATCACGATAACTGTTCAACCGAACTTGCAGGATAACCCGATGAATTCAGCAATTGCTTCAAGTTTGATGAGTGAAAACTGAGGTCTAGCAGATTTCGATAGCGTGTAGGAGTAAGATACATCGGGTGTTTGTCCTTCGCTTGATGATGTCCGCTCGGGACTTCCTCTCGCTCAGGAATTCACGGCGTACAGCGACAGCATAAGAGCATTCAAACTCTGTTTGTTAAAACATGGTACAGCCGCACGCATATTTTGTCCGGGTCGCAATGTAGTCTCACAGAAGGAAAGTCTAAATCAGCCAAGTCTTCGTAGACAAATGAAACGATTGGCGGGGATCCGGGTGCCCGCAAATGATACCAACCAAATCGCGAATTATTTATTTATTTGTTGGGGTACCGTCGGGGCAAGTAAAACCATCAAACTCAACTGCTGTCGACGAAAACCTACCCACAAAATCTGTCACCGGTACTGAATACACCCGAATAACAAGTCTCCGCTAAATGATTCGTTCGCCACCGTATAGGACACCACCGCATTGTCGGCGGGTTTGGATTAAAAAAATACGTTGAGCAAAAAAAATCGAGCTGTACTTCCCTTCTTGGAGTGCACAACCTAGGGCTTTAAGAAGTTTTTTGCAGTGTTTTAGTGGAAGGTTTAATCTAATCCATCCAGATTAAGTCCAATGAGTGTGGAGATTCACACATTATCAGCCCGCCGACATTTTACGTCACGGCAAACTCAGCTGACTACACGATTTTCAATATCTCTCTCTGAGAAACTATGCATGCTGAAGAAAATCTGTGTCTGAAAGAGGAGGACATAGGTTATGACTCAAAACAAATCGAATCGATAATTTTACCGCTAATTGAATGAGTAAGTATTATTGCGCTGCATGTATTGTAGTGTAATACGATGCAGTGATGGGGCACCGGTTTGCCCAAGGTTAGCATCATTAGCACCGATGCATCAAAGTGATCAAAAGAATTTAATGCTGGCTAATACACAATACGTTGTTCTTCGTAGTAGTCCGCTAATACAATATGTTTTTCGGCGTAGTAGCCAGGTCTAATGGCATCTACAGTAGAAGGAAAAGAAGCTTCGAGGCGAAAAGGCATCCATCAAAACCTGTATGTGTCGATTGCTGTATGATGTTGTGTGAATGGTGTTTGATGTCATCCGCACGGGGGTGAAGTGACGAATGTAGCGTGAATGTCGTTCGATGTCATCCAAAAACCTTCCCCAATCGACAGTTCTTCGAACTGCGAATTACGAAGTAAACACTTTCTCGATCAATAAACCGGGTGGTGGACGCGGTCATCACGAGGCAAACGCCAAGTGCTAAATGATAGCAAATGGCACCATACGTGAGTGCGCTAGGGCACTACGTAGTTGTGGGCCACAACTTGTGGCTGGGCTCCGATAGATTTTCGTACACGCACACGCACCGCTAAAAACGAATACTGTAGACAAGCGTTAAGGCTACATGAAGATCCGTGGCGAGCTCAATCTCTTCAACCCCTGAATACATGTGGCTTCCGCGCTCGGTATAAACGTCTATTAAAGGTTCTAGTGGACTGCTCGGGAATACCAACACTGGTGGATAAATCGCTATCGATACAGCTCTCATTTCATATATGTCGTCGGACAGCGAGCTGCCACAACGTCAACAATTACAGACGCTAAAACTCTTAATGGACCGATTCCCGTAGCCTAAATCCTGACAAGATATCTTGTCAAAAACCTCTTGTACAAATCTCGTCCATGAACCGGCAATTTGGTCTCCAGATGTTTTAAATCGGTACAGATTTACCTGTGAAGTTTGAGGTTGAAGCAGGCTTGACCGGCATTCGTGGGCCGCCAGGCTCGCGTTCCGCCGCAACCCGAAGGGTTGCGCGCGGCCCGCCCGCAAATATAGTCTGCGTTAGTTTTTACCATCATCACTAAGACACAGAATGAAGGAGAAACCTGCACGAGCTGCTGTACAAGCAGCGATAGACAAGCGTGACTTCCCGCCAGTGATTAAGTACCCTGAGATGCAAGCTGACCTTCTCTCGACGTGGTTCCTGCTGCCGACCATTGTCTGGGTACCAGAGTGCTTGTCGAGGAACAAGAAACCGGTGTGTATTGTGGATAAGTGCCCATGTGAACCGAAGATAAAGCAGTACATGGAGCGCACGGTGGAGGATGTCGAGCACAAGACGATTCTGTACTACGCGAGATATGTCTGTACTGGTATTGCGAAGCGTACATTTTCCACAATCGATGATGACTACTTAGCCTCCTCCAAATTGTTCCTCCTCAATTTCCCGTATTTGCTGACGCACCAGAGTGGGGTGTCCTCGTCAATGTTCGACATGGTGTACGAAAGTATGCTAACCACCAAAGGTATTGCCGGCGCTGTAAGCAATGTAGCTCGTCGTCGTCAGAAGCGGTATTTGGAACTGCTGTCTCGTGCTGCCGTTGCTGTGGAGTCTCGTCGTTCGATTGATGCAGAGTACGAAGATTTTTTTCCTCCGAGCTACGAGCAATACATTTCTTGCCATAGCTGCCTTGATGCTGAGACGCTAATGGATATCTGGCTGTCACAAACTGAGATTTGCTCGCATCTCTTCGAAGCTCAAATGGCTGACACAGTGTGCAACCGAGTGATTCGTCTGGATCACTCTCAAAAGTTCTGCAGCAAGTTGAAGCAGCATGGCTCCGACAATAGTAAAACTCAGCCTGAAAGCATCCGATTGCTACTACTGGTACAGAATGAAGTTGGTCAAATTATGGGTCGTGCGCTTACTTACTCGGAGAATCATGTTGAGACTCGCGCGGTCTTAGAGCTACTACGAGATCGTGTGGCCGCCTCTGATCCCACTGATCCTCGGGTATGTGTTTGCGACAATGCTAACGCAAACCGCAAGCTGGTTGAGAGTGTGTTTGGTGGTGGTGTCGTCGTTAAGCAAGACCCCTTTCATTTAATATTGAGGTTCACTGAAAAGATAAGAGATCTAGCCAAGCGCAAGTGGTTAGCTGGTCAGATATCTGGAGCCTTGTACGATGCTGAGAAGAACCTCCGCCCCCCTGCCGAAATGGAGCAGAAGGTTTGTGCGGCTCTAGCAAAATTCACCTTTCTAGCGTCAGTGTCAGTGAACAAGAATGGGCAGGCTGTACGGCTAGCAATATCGAGCAAATTCGGGCTGGAGATCTGTATGTGAGTGAAAACCAGTTTTGTGACGAGGGCGGGAGCACGCAGGTGCTATCTACAAGTCAACTAGAGGCCGTGCATTCCAAGCTCCGCAAATTACTCGACCGGGTAGTGTCTGTTCAAGTTGGGCTTCGAATCCTCGACATATTCCTTCTGCAGGTAAACTGTAACTAAAACACTCGGAAGAAGTGCAACCAGGTGTCTAACTTCTCAATGTTTACTTTCGTTTCCTGCATCTCAGCACAATTTGAAGACTGGTGCAAGACACAGTCGTAACCCTGTGTTCTCAGGGTTCGATTTCTTGACTCTTTCTCGAACAGCGATTTTGTGCAAAGGTCAACTCCCCGATACACCACAGACCGAGTACATACGAAAGCTGCTGGCTTGGCGTCCTGAAGTCACAAGGGCTGGGCACATGTATCGTCCTGGAGGAGAAAATATTGCTGGTGGCCGTCCATGGGAGCGCCTGTACGAAGCTATACCCTAAACGTATTTCGAGCTGAAGCTGCGGTGCTATCCCAGCGCACCAATGGTCCAGACATTCGTGACTATCTGGTGCGCACTCACGTCACATCGAAGCCACTGACTAAAGATGAGTTCACTTGGCAGCTGTGTTGGGGCTAGAGCCTGAATACGATGCGTCGGTGTCGTTTTCAGCTGAAGAGTTTGCTCTACTCAAGCTACTGCGTTCAGAACAAGTAGGATTGCAGAAGCCGTGGTCTCACTGTGCTGTCGTAGCCACTGTGATGTATAATGCTGCCGTTCACCGGCTTGGCGAGAACCCGCGCCTCGATATTAGAAAGCGTGGGCTACGGGCTGTATCAAAACGCTTGGATGCAGTAGATGAGCAACTTTGCCGCCAAAGCAAACAACCTGGACCCCTATTTGATGTCACCGCCAAGAAGAACAACGATGCTGTGCACAACCCTGATGAAAAAGCCCTCCTGGAGCATATATTTAATATGCTCCGAGATTCGCCTGGGATCAAGAAGCGGAAGCAAGTTTATTTTTCTATCTATGACTTTGCTTCCTGTGTGTGTCCAACCATTTTTCCGAAGTCCCATGAATGTGTGATGAAGTGGTGGGATCGATACAAACGATCCCAAAATCGAAAGACTGAAGGCACCAGGAGCAGTGAAGCGCGTCTGGATTCGGAAGCGGTAATTTCTGAACCTCTAAACCCTAAACCAGCAACACTACTACGAGCCCATCGTCAAAGCAGCTTGTGCAAGCGCTCAATCCGATTGAAAGCCCAAGCGCGGTGCTTACAAGCCCAACCCTTGCCAAGAAAAAATCTTCGGCACAAGATGCGGCCCCAAACTCATTTTCCTCCTCAGAGCCGAATAATCTAACCTTGTCCAATCCTAGCCTCGCCGCAACCTGCGTGCCAATGCAAGTTGAAACCTCAGCATCTACCAGTCAAGCGTCCGTACTATCAGCTCCTGTATATCCACTTCAGCAATGGGATCCAGAAACCGAAAAGCATCTGCGGCAAATTGCGGAACTTACTGGCAAGAACAGCAAAGGAAAATGGACGCTCATTTTCCAGGAGTATCTGAAACGATACCCGACATCCAAAATGGGGAAGAATGCAGTACGCATGCGGTTGCGAGACCGCCCAGCTCGACCTGCAGCTTCGCAATCCATTCCTCTAGCTCCAGCAGCATCTCAGGCGCCTGTGGCAAATGAACAGCAGCAGCACGTGGTTAATCAAAACGTTACCGGAAAGCGCGCGAATCCAGCTTGCCAAAGCTGCAAGTCTCGCAAACGAAGGTGCGGCCCACTTAGCGACAACGACAAGTGCAAGTACCGGCAAGGCCATCAGCAACAGAACTCAATTGCTTCATTTTTTACCTGAGCACATTAAAATCCAGGTTAAAATACTTACCTTTGCTACGCATACATCATGTAGAGTAAG
Organism: Phytophthora melonis; assembly: GCA_024211575.1. Taxonomy (NCBI): domain Eukaryota; phylum Oomycota; class Peronosporomycetes; order Peronosporales; family Peronosporaceae; genus Phytophthora; species Phytophthora melonis. Next base: position 3,712,724 of record JAMXKT010000037.1, on the reverse strand, counting down.
TGTCATCGACAGTCAACTAACTCGGATAGCAAAAGAAATACCTTTTTTACCATCCAGTTAGAGCTTTGCAGATGCCCGAGCGTACGAGAGCAGCGGGCTGGAAGCAGTCGAGGCGATAAAGATTCGCCGATTCACAAAAGCCTTCCTACATCGTAGAATATAGTGCACAATGTTAGCACTTATTCACCGTACAGTCTAATAGAGCATTCATTACGTACGAAGTGTAGAAGATCTAAGTGTGCAGCAGTGTCGCGGCATCCTGGGTTCGTCTGTTCTGCATAGGCGACATGTTCAGTGTCCGCGTTGGTTTGGGATCTGGCTGCACACCCACAACTGGACGGGCGTACATTACCTGCAACTCTCCGCTGCGCTAGAGTGCAACAAAGCCGGTTGCAGCACGTCATCTTCGACGGAAGTTGCGCGCGGGCTGCCAAAGATGTAGCCGTGAATTCATCCACAGCACTGGCGCCTCGCAGTCTGCACATACATAACAGGTCTATTAGTCTAGGGCTCGTACCCTGTAGGAGCCTGCGAACGTGCGTACTTGCGTAGATAACCTTCCGCTTCTTCGTGGTATCTGCTGACAAATGAGATGGCGAAGTCATCATCTGTACACTAAGCTTTCTATAGCAAGGGGGGGGGTCACCCCCATGGCATCGTGGGCCAATCGGGACAAGTCCCGGGACAGATTAGCCGGTCCAAGATGGTCCCACCTGGTCAAGTTGGTCTAATCTGGTCCCGGGACAAGCCCACGAATGCCGGTCAAGCCCCCCTTGAAGCAATTGGGCGATTCTCGCAATATCGACTACACGCTAGCGACAACCAAGAGTGGCGGCAATGCTAGCCCTGAATGTAGGGTCAGTCTGGCAGCGCAAATGCATTTCGGTGCAGTGCCTTGATTCGGTGACATCACTTACCTCGTCTTCTGCTTCTGCTGGTGCTGTATATGCTTGGGGATGGGCTCGCCTTGTGCTGCCATTGCGTCGGCAGCGCTGTTAGAATTGTCGACGAACTCGTCTTCGTCGTCCGCGTCTCGTATTTGCAAAATACCTGCCAGCAACACAGGTTCCCTGTTTTCGCAGCAATCTGTACGCTGGTCTGTACAGTAACAAATCTATCGGAGGGGGGAATACCCTTCGACAGAAGCTAAATCTGTCGAGTTGAGTCGTCGAGAACTTGTCTAAAAGTTGTCGATTTATGAAAATCTGTACTTTACGAAATCTATACAAAATGGCCGCGACAGATCCTACACGACGTTTATCCGAAGATTTCATGTTTGTGGGTCGTCGGCGACAGGTTCATTTGGAGCTCGGAGATACACGTGGCGCAACCTCGAGTGTCTGCAGCCTCCTCTCGACTATGATGACCTCCACCACCATCTCGTTCAATGTAAGACACGTCAAAAGCCGACATGTCAATAAAACCAGAGCATGAACTGCACACGGCTTCGCCGCAGAACCGGCAGTGATGGCAGCGACGCATGGTGAGCGTCCTGAACGTCTTCAGGCAGAGGAAACAGTGATCGCTCTCTACCCACTCCATCTTCGTGAGCCTCTCAATCGTCACGCCAGGCTTCTCCGCCTCCGCCAGATTGCCCAGACAAGCCGCCAGGCTCTGCCGCCACTTAACGTACTTCTTCAATAGCGAGCTGCCGTGTGCCTGCGCTGCTCGGATCCGCGGACTGGCCGCCACCGTCTTGAGAATCTGCTTGTTGGGCATGAGCGACAGGAGCAAACTCACGCGAACACTGTCTGGATCGTTGGTGGTCTCGATCACCACGCCTGAGTTACGGAAATGCAATCGCTCTGTCTTGGAGGACTTGGGCAGCTCAGAAGGTGTGGACTCCAATAAGCGAGCGTGAGGCCATTATGTCGTGCACTGCTCGCCGACCGTTGCGCAGTCCGAGTCGCTCCACGGACTTGTCCGGGTGGCGCTCGAAGACGTCCTGGTAGCTCATCATGGTGAAGTCGTGGCACGAGTCCACGCCGCCGAGTTTGTTCAGTGAGCGCAGCGTGAGCCAGTTGGCGGCGTACGCGTCGTCCACCGAGTAGCTGCTCCAGACCCCGTCGTGGTCCTGCGCCGACGCGGGCGGCGTGGTGCACGTGAGTTTGTCCAGCGTGACGCTGTTGTCCAGGAACCTCCCGAAGAGCTTCTTCATCGCGCTCTGGTACTCGTCCGTGTGCGACGTCTTGAAGAAGCTCAGCAGCTCGTCCATGTCGGCATCCAGTGTTGTGACGGCGCGCACCATGTAGAACTCGGACGGGTGGCCGCCCTGCCGGCGCCGAACGTCTCCACGGTGCTGATGCAGCTCGGCAGCGCGTCGCCCATGAGCTCGTACAGGCGGCAGTTGTTACGAATCTCCAGCTGTGCGCAGGCGTCGACGTGACCAGCAGCGCCATGTCTGTAGCGTCCTCGCGCACCCAGCGCAAAATGCGCGCGGCCGGCGCGTGGCCCGAGGTCTTGCACTGCGCCGTGCGGCTCATGACGGCGACTGGGCGCTTGGCGGCTTGGGGCTGCTGGAAGAACGCAATATACACACTAGCGATCTGATACACCGATACACCGCACGTCGAAGTTGCGCGTGATGGGCAACTTCAGTCGCCAATGAGGAAACACCAAAGAACGATGATGCAGGACGGCACGATGTCGCGATGGTCATCGTGGACAATGGACAGTTGAAGTGACAAAAATTGAAGCGCCAAGTTGCGAGTCGCCAGCAGCAACAAAGTCGTTAATTCCTCGCCTCCAGCGCTCGCTGGACCGAGAGAAGAACGGCATCGGAGGAGTCCGGGCAAACTCATCTCGGCAAGGACATGCTCCGCTTCCACATCTCCAGCGAGAAATCGTGCCCGTCGACCAGCTCGGACAAGTTCGCAGGCGACATCGAGCAGGCTCTGGCCGATCTCAAGGCGCTGTGGCACCCGAAGGAGTAAGCACATCGTTGGTCAGCGCGAGTCTGGGCTTGTTGAATGCCTAGTAGCTAATGCAAAAGTAACAACAGTCAATAGCACATTACATGTTTCCTGTTTTCATCGAGAACCGCTTAGACCCATTACGACGTGATTTGTTCACTCCCTAGGTCTGCTTGTTGGCAGTGGCTTCGCGACGTGCCGCATCCTGCAGCAGCTCCGTGTCCACTTCACCCGCCGGGATCTGCACGTAGCGGATGGAGCTTCCGCGGATAAAGCAGTTCTTCATGTTCATCTAAAACAAATAATTTCACCCACACCGCACTCGGTTAGAGAATGGTTAAGACACTGGTTAGAGAATCTCTAACCGTACCAGTTGCGGGAACTTGTCGCCCTCCACGACCGACACGTTGAGTAGCTTGATGTTGAGATACTGGTCCACCGAGTCGAGCACGCCCATGAGCGCCACGTCGTTCTTGAGCTCCACGGCCACCTCCTTGCCGACCAGCGTCTTGAAGAACGAGTAAAAGAGCTGTGGGTATGCAGGGGGTGAACATATAGCAGCAAGGGGTCAGTTAGGGGGTACGCGCGGCAGGAGGAGGAGGCGAGACCTTCGCACCATTGTCCTGGTCTTGTGGCTTGAGCACTGATGCTTGGCTTTATCCAGGACACATTTTGACCAATGGGCAATAGGTTGATTGCATTCAATTGGATGAAAAAGAGAAGTATACATAGTAGTGATGTGGGCACACAATGCTGTAGCATATGTTGCATTGGTATTGCGTGAATGGCTTTTTCAGGTTGACTTACTTCCACTACGACTTCGGCTCTGTTTCTCGCCAGCAGGTTCATGGAGACAGCGGTTGCGTGAGATCAACTTCTGCGTCGCGATCGATGATCACGGTAGCATTGCGATGTAAAGTCGTTTTCAGCTAAAAGTACAGGGGGGTTGCTTGCGAGCTTTGATCTGCTTATTCTGCGGCTTTGCTTTTTGCGCTGATTGGCAACCTCAAGTCGTTTGCACTTCTTGTATTCCGCGATGATCACTTGATACTAGCCTACATTCTCTCGAAGAGTGTATGCGCTTTTCAAGTTGGTCCTTCACTTCGACACACAGTCTCTCACTTTCAAAGCCACCGCCGACACCAAGTCAACCAACCACCTTCCTAGCTCCTCCACGATGTCCAACATCCCCTCGACGTTCGAGGCCTACAAGTTTGCCAGCTACGGCGACGTACTCAAGGAGGCCCAGCTGCTGGAACCCACCCAGGTCCGCGTCAAGGTGGTGAGCGCTGCGATCAATCCCCTCGACTACAAGTTGCTCATGTTCGGAGCTGCCTTCCTGCCAACGGCCCCGACTGCTGAGAACCCGTTCCGCATGGGTTTCGACACGGCCGGTGTTATCGTTGAGGTCGGTAGCGGTGACGTCCGTGGCTTCAAGGTGGGCGACGCCGTGTACGGCACTCCCGACATTACTGCCGGCGGAAGCTTTGGTGAATACTTCGCTGTCTACACGAAGTACTTGGCGCACAAGCCGAGCAACTTAACGTTCAACGAAGCTGCTGGAGTGCCGATGGCAGGATTGACCAGCTACCAGGCGCTTAACAACCTTGGAAAGCTCGAGGCTGGACAGCGTGTGCTCATTCTGGGCGGCCCTCGCAACACCGATTTGGTCAAGTCTCTCGGGGCAGACCAGGTTGTCGACTACACGTCGGAGAAGTGGGGCGCCGTCCTTGCTGAGCACTCGGTGGACTTGATCTACGACTACGGCATGGAGCCTGAGTCCTAGGCCTCGGACGCGCAAAAGGTTCTGAAGCAGAACACCGGCAAGTTTGTCACTATCGACATGAGCCCGAAGCCGGTGGAGTCCCCCATCGGTGCCACTTTCACCATCTTTACTTGCACCCAATATATCAAAACGATGAGGAAGCCGGGCTTGGGGGGATGGCGGGCCTAAACCAAAAGTGACCGCCCCCGCAGTTCGAGCGGATGGAAGCTTCGTTCTAGAAGCTTCCACAACCACAAACCACAAACTCGGTGCTCCCGGCGTTAACCGCATAAAATAAAATAAAACAACCACTCTATTATATATACATCTGCTCTATCCTATTACTCCTACAAGCCAAGCGGAGCCCCACAAGCGGGGCTCTATGAACAGGGTTTAGCCGAGCTCGTGAGACTGCCCGCTTCGCTTCGCTCAGCGGGGGAGTTTGATTATAATATCGTACTATTTTCAAGTTCTATATATTCGCAGTTCGAAGAACTGTCGATTGGGGAAGGTTTTTGGATGACATCGAACGACATTCACGCTACATTCATCACTTCACCCCCGTGCGGATGACATCAAACACCATTCACACAACATCATACAGCAATCGACACATACAGGTTTTGATGGATGCCTTTTCGCCTCGAAGCTTCTTTTCCTTCTACTGTAGATGCCATTAGACCTGGCTACTACGCCGAAAAACATATTGTGTATTAGCGGACTACTACGAAGAACAACGTATTGTGTATTAGCCAGCATTAAATTCTTTTGATCACTTTGATGCATCGGTGCTAATGATGCTAACCTTGGGCAAACCGGTGCCCCATCACTGCATCGTATTACACTACAATACATGCAGCGCAATAATACTTACTCATTCAATTAGCGGTAAAATTATCGATTCGATTTGTTTTGAGTCATAACCTATGTCCTCCTCTTTCAGACACAGATTTTCTTCAGCATGCATAGTTTCTCAGAGAGAGATATTGAAAATCGTGTAGTCAGCTGAGTTTGCCGTGACGTAAAATGTCGGCGGGCTGATAATGTGTGAATCTCCACACTCATTGGACTTAATCTGGATGGATTAGATTAAACCTTCCACTAAAACACTGCAAAAAACTTCTTAAAGTCCTAGGTTGTGCACTCCAAGAAGGGAAGTACAGCTCGATTTTTTTTGCTCAACGTATTTTTTTAATCCAAACCCGCCGACAATGCGGTGGTGTCCTATACGGTGGCGAACGAATCATTTAGCGGAGACTTGTTATTCGGGTGTATTCAGTATCGGTGACAGATTTTGTGGGTAGGTTTTCGTCGACAGCAGTTGAGTTTGATGGTTTTACTTGCCCCGACGGTACCCCAACAAATAAATAAATAATTCGCGATTTGGTTGGTATCATTTGCGGGCACCCGGATCCCCGCCAATCGTTTCATTTGTCTACGAAGACTTGGCTGATTTAGACTTTCCTTCTGTGAGATTACATTGCGACCCGGACAAAATATGCGTGCGGCTGTACCATGTTTTAACAAACAGAGTTTGAATACTCTTATGCTGTCGCTGTACGCCGTGAATTCCTGAGCGAGAGGAAGTCCCGAGCGGACATCATCAAGCGAAGGACAAACACCCGATGTATCTTACTCCTACACGCTATCGAAATCTGCTAGACCTCAGTTTTCACTCATTACACTTGAAGCAATCGCTGACTTCATCGGGTTATCCTGCATGTGTGTTCAGAGGTCCTCTATTTACGTTTAAACCATAGAGTCCTGATATCGCTGTAGACTGAGCCTAATTGATAAACAGTGTTAGGGTAGTTCCTTCTCCGGCGAGAATTGTTCTTCCAAGTACTCCCATAGCTTGACAGGCAGGTGCTCTCGAAGTAGTACCGTTGGTAAACTTGGATAGTTGTCGCAATTTGAGAAATCCCCTGATTGCTTTGTAGATACGTTTAGATGCTGGTCTCCATGCTATCGAGACAACGTCCTCGAGCGCTTGGTGCATGTCATTCTGGGCTCGAGCCGACTTGATCATTGGCTGGATGCCTTGAACACAGAGAGTGACTGTCGATAGTTGAGCTCTCTGCTTTAGCTGATGCATGGCTCGGACGATGAGCTGAACAGCCATACTAGTTTCCGTGACTGACTCGTTCTTTTGGGCGAAACCAATGACAACTATTTCTTGTGGGTCATTCTCCAACACCACCCATATTCCTCTTCGCCCTGGTGATCCTTCCAGTTTCACAGAGTGAAAAATTAATGTCTAGCGCTGAATTGCTATCGGCCTGTCTGAAGGTTGAATTGCCAAGAAAACCGCGTAGCACTGGGCCAACCAAAAACTCGCTTCTTTGGTTGCTGGACGCGAAGCCATTCCCCGGATGACTGCCTGCGTCTGGAAATCAGCTGCCTTCCACAAGATTCGCTGCGCTTCGTGTGGCGATACTTGATCTCCGTCAAAGACTTCTCTATTTCGTATCAGCCATAGTGTACATTGAGTACACGTCGTCCAAATTAGCCACAAAGCCCTCATTGCTTCATCCTGTCCTTCCCCCCAGCACGAAATACTCTTCATCGCTTCGTCAAGAAACGCTGGTGAGACCTCAGGCGGTATTCTAGCTGCTAGATGCGGAACTAGTGATGCTAGCTCGTCTCGATGCGGGTAGTGTCCAATCCATTGAGGAATCCAAACATGCCATACGTCCTTAGCTCACTCGCAATCCCATATGATATGCTCGATGGTCTCCAATGACGTGGCACATTGCTCATATGAGCAACCCCGCTCTTGAGGCCATCCAGCATGGTACAAATTTAAAGTTCTGGTGCAAATGCGAAACGATGTCCACCTCTGGAAGTCCGTCAGTATACCGTCATGCTGCCAAATTGCAGTGCACGGCTGAGACTGCGCCGCTCGCGCCCACTCGTGCTGCTTTGCTCCACTATCCATCTTATCTAACACTTGCTGTACGGAAAACTTCCGAGTTCTTCGTATTCTCTTCGATCGGGTCTTAAAAATGGTCTGACGAAGTGAGAACCCCTTAGTTCTCGGTGGCGCCTTCCACGGCGTGGGGTGTAGGTAGGGGGTCGCTTCAAACGCTAAACCTAAAATATTTTGCTTGAGCTTTAGTGCATGAACGTCTTTATCATATTTCTCTGCCGCGTTTCGATAGGCAATGTTCCATGCCCATTCTCTAACGTCGTGGACTAGTTGTAGAACTGGGTCGTGAGGGTTACCGGGTACGAATGCAAGAACGTTGCGGTCGATATCTGCATGCCACGAGATCGGGTTATCCTGCAAGTTCGGTTGAACAGTTATCGTGATAGCGCTACATATTCGAATGCACGTTTGTTTTATCACCAAGTGTCAGTTTATGAGCACAACATTGCAATCTAAGCAATGCAGGATTCTGCCTGGGCATCAGCGCGCATTTAGTAGCAGGAAGGATGGAAATTACGTTGATTAGCTCATTGTTGATTACTGTTCCACGAACTACAAATAACTAAAGTTAAAACTAAATGACATGTCCATGACTTCCACTTCTAAGCTTATCAAACGATTCCGCCTCACTCACGCATATAATCTCCACATCATTGTCACGGTGGAGAGCACGCTGAGCATGTCCTACATTGCGCTCGTGTGAGGACGCATGGTCGAAAGTTACAGCTGAGATCATATACTTAAGTAGAATTTCAAATCGGGCCTTATTAACAAGGCCTGCATCAATTCCTTGGTAAGCTAAATAATTTCAGTACAGTCCTTTTTCTAAACCAATCGAATTTTCCTTATACTCTTGGAGACCTTATATATACCAGGCGTTCGGTATTCACGCACATTACTGTAGACTCCGTGCACTATATAATAGACACTCGCAAACGTGTCATATGAGAGTTCATTAGGCTACCTTGCTACCTATAGAAGCACAGCTCGAACGCTCTACATGTAGTTGCTACTGAGGTATTTGATTAGTACTGCCCCGCATTGCGCGCCAACACCGTAGTGTCAGCGGGCATATTTGCAATATAACGCTGGCTCAGAGGTAAGGACGTCGGTGGGCATAAGTGATCCCGTGGGTGCACTGGTATCACGCAAAGCTCGAGGTCTAATTTATTGAACTTCTTCGCTTTTTAAGAATAAATATAAGACGTGACAGTCCGAGTCTGGAAAAATTATTGAATAAAGGTCCTCGTGAGCTTAAAGAAGGTCAGCACTTTGTTTCAAAGTGGTATACACACCTTTTCAGAGTTAACGATTCGAACTGAAAGAAATGTTCATTTATTGTCAATGATCGAATACCTGTTGAAGGCTACATAGTGGCGAATTGCGGTCATATTAGTCGTGTGTTCTTTGCTACACCATCGACCCCATTTCGCACCATTTTTATTAGATATACACCCAAGACAGCCCATTCAAAAATCCCGACACCACTTTTTGTGATTAATACCGATAACACAACTGCATTAACCGACCTATAAATCTCGAGGTTGTTGAGCGCGTATCCGTGATTCAGCCTTTAAGATAGTAGTACCGAATCCAACTTCTTCAAGCTAAGCTACTGTTCACCCACAATTCGTTTTAGTAGGCCATGGCATTCTCGAAGTTCCAGGACTTTAACGTCTATATATCTACACCTTTCCAACTGCAAAACTGCAAATTGTAAGTTCGATTCTGCAAAAGGTAAGTTCAAAACTGCACGAGCAGAGACCAGGCTAGTTTCGTACTTTTATACACAGCTCATTGGTTGGTGTGCAGCACGGCTAGCCAGTAGGCAAGTTGTACTCTATAATCATATACGATGATACATATCATACAGGTTGAAATATACATTTATAGAGTATTGTTGTTTTGATTTTACCTTTTGCTGTTTTGAACTTACAATTTGCAGTTTTAAATTTGAAAAGGTGTAGCGGTTAGAAACGGTTTAGGATGTTTTAAACCGATACGATGCTTACTGGGTCACTTGAGTTTATCGCTAACAAACTGACCCAGCAAGCGTTTAGTCCCCCCCCCAGGGTGTCCGAAGCAGGACCGTGCACTGATTGTTATGGTAAACCCGGTGCCTAGTACTGTAGTATAGGCAAACGAACGGCAGCTTTACATCGTATTGTCACCTATCGATAGGTACCCTGAGTTCGGACAGCAGTGTCATTCTTTGGTAAACCGAGCACTCTTTCCGCGGGCTCTGCATACTATTCATATAGTAGGTAGAAGGTTCATTATGTGGTTCCGTTGCTTGACCAAAATGCCCCTCGTTCATTATGATGCATTGCTACCTATAGTTACGAATGCTCGAACGCTGTACACACAGATACTAATACTGTGATGCTTGATTAGTAGTGTTCGAGGTGTTTAGTCAAGGCCGAAGTCAAACTAATGTATAGATTGTTTGGGTATGAGCTGCTCCAATGCCCACTTTTCTATTTCTTACCCTTGCTACCCAGATCCACACCATACTACGTAGAAGTTATTATTTACTTCTCCTGTCAGTGAAGTATTTGCCACGTGAAGTGAAGCGATGTTGAACGCAGGGTGCAGCGTCACCGTAGCTTTCTGCTCTACAAAGGGGTTTGCTTATAATTTTCAGGTCAAGTTAAACATTGTGGGTTATGTTGCGCACTAGCCGAGTGCCGCCGCTACGCGGCGGTAAATTTTAGTTGGTTGACGCTGCACTCGCTATGCTCGCTCCACTGTTGGAGCAGCTGCCTACGCTTCGCTACGGCAGTAGTGGACCCGTTCCGCTCGCCTCGTCGGCTCGCTGCACTACTCTCAATGTCAGGTTAGTAATACAGCGGCCGGGGCGGGTCCTGCGGCCCCGCAATATCCTATAGTGGGGTCGCCTCCGCTGCGCTCGGCAGCAAATAGGACTTTCCTTTGAGCATTCTAAAGCACGTTGGGGGTCATCAGTCGTTCTGGACTATTGAAGGCGAGCCCCATCAAGCTCATGGAGTGAGTGCGAGTTGCGGCTGCCCCCCCATAAATCGCCGAGAGATCGAGAGCGAGCTGCTGACCCAACTGTCCAAGCACACGCATAATGTTAGTAGCATGAGATAGTTGTGAGAAGTAGCGAGAACATGTAGTGCAAGGATAACGTGCCCGTTGTTGGTACAGCTAGCAGTTGACTCCCCCCATGCTCGAACTGATGATATTGCGCTACTTGGCCCCGAGCGTGGACGAGCCGCCGGTGTTGGTTGTTGCTGAGCGTTGTAGGAAGCTGGGTCCGTGCGGGCGTAACCGTGGAGCAACTCAGCAGCGTGGGCGTGTTGTTGTCCGATGGTGGGTTGCTCGAGACGACGGTGCCGCCGAGCAGCAGACCGACAGCTGAGAAGGTTGTGTCAATGCGTTGCTGTACGTACCGCGGGTGGAGACGCGAGCTGCCCCCAGTGTAGGAGGTAGGAAGTGTGAGCAGGGCCGCCCGCTGTGTCGAAGAGTCGGGTGCGTGCCGCCGGGCGTGCGGTCGAGCGTGCCGTGGTGGCGTGTCGGGGCTGCTGGGGCCCTGCGCCCGACGGTGCAAACTCTTGACTGGCCCAGAACGAACTGCTCAATCTATACTACTGCCAGGTTCGGCTGGGGACAAAACATGTACCGGTTGCCCGGTCCAAGAAAACCGCCCGCTTAAATGGCATACTAAACCTACTGGTGACCGTGCGCGGCTTGGTGTGCGTGTGCGTAGAAGATGTTCACTCCGTCCCATAAGTATTTTTTTATTAAAGGGCCTTTACTATGTGTTTGTATTGAACCAACCTCGCTACATTAATCCTTAGTATTGTACTACGTAACAGGGCAGACCCAGCTATTGCTGCCACAAACGTACTACATACTCGCCGTGCTACTGCTCATTACTATCGTATGCGTTTATAATAGACTAATCTCGCTACATTGACATCGTACAAAGTAAAAGGCAGGCCCAGCTATCGCTGCCTCAAACGTACTCAACCTGCTATCCCTGCTACGCTCATTAATACTGTTAAGGTTGCTAATAACAATTATTAATCTAGCGGTACGGCGAGGGAAATATGATCGCCCCCGTTCCGCTCGCCTCGTCGGCTCGCTGCACTACTCGCAGTGTTATTAGTTGCTGTAGAGCTGGGCGGCCCTGCGGCCCGCTATAACGCACGCGGGTGCCGCCTTCGCTGCGCTCGGCAGCTTGGGTGGGGCCTCCGGCGTCTAAAATCGTACTTAATTCGGGTTGTGTGGACCACCTCTATTATGTGGACACGGGCTTCACACGGAATTACACACGTACTGGACGGTCTCTCTCTTAGTTGTTGTAGATACACTCGCGTATGGGATACAGGATATTATTAGCCAATCACAATTGCCAATTTAAGATTTACATTGCTTGACTTGTTGAGGGATACAACAATTTCAAGCCAGTTGTTGTTGTTGTTGTATTACGTCTTCGCGAGCAACTAGCGTAACCCTAAACCTACTCACTGTAACCTTGGAGGGGCCTGAGGTGTTATGGAGATGTCGCATACGTCAGGATGAATGGCTCCCCCCTCTCCGCACGAGGAGTGCGCCGGTGCTGGCAGCGGCGTTCTCCTGCTCGCGCCTCTGCATCAGTCTCTGGTGCTTGGTGGTATCGACTCGGTCCTGTCAGCGAGCCACTAACCTTGGGTGCTTCGATCTTATAGTATTCTGGTCTTGTTCCTTGCACTTCTCCCAACTCGAAGCCAGGGCCGACCGCAGCGCCCTTAAATGTAGCGTTCTGTGTTCGTCCTCGCGCTGGTGTCGATGTCGCCGCGCACGTTCGGCTGTGTAGAGTCTGGAGTAGGAGCCCGCCCGCGTCTTGGTCTCTTCATGCGTCCGAATTGTCTTCCTGGGCGATGCCGTGGTCATCACGCAACAGCGAAGTCTTCAGCACGACGGGACTGGACGCGGGGCGACCGCCGCCTGCGGTGGCGCTACCTGCACGTAGAGTGAGCCACGCATCCTGTCTTGAACTCAGGGGCGCCCGCACAGAGTGCGAAGCACCCCCGGCGCTGCTCCGTGCGGCGCCTGCAGGAACGCGCCCGAGGGCGACGCCCCACCGGGAGGACGTTACTCCAACCCGACCAAAAAATTTCAAGCCAGTAATCTTTGCAATCTCGGCCGCTCATCGCTCGTTCATTTCTGCAATGGCGCGGGCGCCACCACCAGGGCGTCCACGCCTGCCTGGAGGCCAAGGAATGTGGAAGACAAAGCGGGTTCTAACTTCGTATACAGCAGCAACGAAGAAGCTCTTGTTGAGCATCTGAGACTGCACTGCAATGTTCGTTTCACTATATACACGTTCTTTCCTGATCTACCAACAGAGAAGTATCAAGGGAGACGAGTATTGGTGCTAAGGTGGGCTCGCCAGTATGACTCTATCGCTGCTACGTGTGCTTCTGTCGGTGGTGGGGGCAAGCGAAAGGCTCGCTCTACCGGATCAACTACGATCTTACCTCTAGATGTTGAGCTAGAGATCGTGAGCTGGGTTGACGACTTGCGCGCCGAGGGCGTTCCAGTCACGTATCTAATGCTGCGACTGAAGGCGTTTAGCGCGGCTAAGGCGGCGGGAGTGCAGCGATTCCGGGCGTCCTCAGGATGGCAGCGTCTGTTCAAGCGGCGTCACCGCCTGTCAATGCGATCGCGCACACGCCAAGGCCAAGTTAGCCCAGCAGAACTGGACAAGATCGCTGCGGAATTCTCTCAAACTGTAAAGTCTAAAGCGGCGGAACTGGGTGTGTCGGTTATATACAATGCCGATCAAACCGGTGAGTGTCACTGTATTTATGATATGTCTTAACCGACTGTACTACTACCTCCGTGAGGAAAATACTGCACCTTTCCAAAAAAATTTCGCAGCGCTCCGCCTCGTTCTTTTCGGCGGTTATAAGGCTTGCGGAGAGTTCTTCCGCAAGGGCGAGCTTTGACTGAAAAGAGGTCTTTGAGTGGCTCTTTGAATAAGGTGCAGTGGTACAGATAATGAACGAACACATTGTGCAGGTGTACATATTCCACCATACAGTAAAGCTACGGGCGTGCTTGCTTCGTCAATTGAAGCAGCATGATTCACTAGATCTCCTTAGGACGCACACGATGACTGCGTGTCTACATGTCTGATCGCGCTTTCAAGGATTGCCTAGCGGTGAGCGCAGCGCTTTGACCTTCCGCGCGGGCGAGTCGTACTTCAGCCGAGACGAACGGAGGAACGCAGATAACCGGATCCTCCTCCTAGCCAGCACCTACACACGATATCCGCCTTTCACCTTGGAGCCATTTCATCCTCTCCGCGCCCGCCCTTACTGAGATCCTGCACCTGGTAGTGGTCTGCAACAACCAGAGTCCGCGCGCTTACCGGTAGTACATCTCCCCTCGTCCTTGGGCCGTCATCCTGGTCGTACTTGATGATCTCTTGGCTTGGGCTTGGCTGCGAAACTTGTGAAGTGAGCGCGTGCCAGCCGCACATCGGGCGGGAGATTTAAATCAGGACCGGGTTTGAAAGGGTTTTATCGCTTTGGAAAGGGTACCTCGCGTATCAGCTTTCCAGCTCAGGTTAGGAGGTCCAACGGATTCTAAAGGGTATACTGTATTGATAGAGTGAAATATGATTGGAAAGGTGCAGTATTTTCCTCACGGAGGTAGTAAAACACTGCATGGCACCGGTGAGAAGACGGTGTGGGTGCGCTGTGGTGGCAAGTGCAAGGAAAGAGCTACCGTCCCGTTTCTCGTTTTCAAGTCAAAGCCATCGACAATATTACAGCGACGTGAAGCCAACACACGCCTTCGCCATGGATTTGGAGTAACCGTGTGGAAAGAAGTCGGACCTGCGCAAGAAAAAGAAGGAGTTCAAGTTCATGGCAACGCCAAAGGTAAATAACGCATACATGTTGTATTTTATGACTATACTCATGTTATTTTTCAAGGTTGGTGGAATACTGCTTTGTCTGTAGAGTTTCTCCGCTATCACTTCGGTGCGAGACCCCAGCCGGAGAAGCCTGTACTCCTCCTCTGGGAGACTTCTCTGGACACTGGTCCAAGGAAGTCATCGAGTGCGCAAAGGAGCTGAAGGTGGAGTTGCTCAAGGTTCCACCGGGGGCGACGTCTGTCTGCCAGCCCGCGGATGCTATGTGGAATGGGCCTCTCAAAGCCCGTCTACGACTGCTCTGGATCGAGCACTTTGAAGGCCCAGCTTCTAGACCGAGACCCGGCTATTGCGTTCAAGCTGAAGCCCCCACCACCACCAGAGCCGAGATATGTAACTGGGTGAGCTCGGCCTGGAAGGGCATGCCTGCTTTCATCCTTTCCGGGGGATATCGTTAGTGCCATCTGGAAGTGGAACCCCTTGAAGAAGCGGCGATGGGAGTGAACGAGCTCATTAATCTAGGGTGTATCGACAGTCGTGTTGGTGAGATTCGCCCTGATAGGGACTTTGATGTAGCTGAGATTGAGGAAGGTGATTGCTAGAGTGCTCAGTTTAGTAATTTTTAGTAAATACATCTGGGCGTCATGTGCCGATCCATTACCCGTACAAAATTGGGCGCCCTGAATTTCAGCTCCAGTAGGGTGTATTCCTCTACAAAGCAAATTCGGTACTTACCCCTTGGAATTAACCTTCACTGCAGCGGGGCTGCCGTAGCTTTAGGGCCGTTCCTAACCAGGATCGCGATCCCAAAGGGGTAGGTGACACTAACTACAATCCATGGGGTCGCGATCTGGTCGTTCCCAACGGGGTCGCGACCCGGCCATAGATCGCAATGAAAGCAACATGCTATAAATAAAATGCAAGGGTTTACTATAAATCTCTTTTGATACCTTAGACACTCGATGATAAACGTAAAAAATGTACCGACAGGAGCTGCATGTAGCACGTGAGCTCTTGTTTACTAGGATACCATCCTTACTCGCAGCAACGGATATTTGGTGCGGTAGCGCTGCGCCGAAGCCGCTGCGCGATTCCGCTCGGCTCGCGACCCGAGACTCGGATCGCAGGGGTTACGCTGGGGATACACAGTCGGAAATAAGCTCACTTCTCCACAGAGGGTCAGTCTATCCAGACTCAGGTGTCGGATTGACTACAAGTGTCACCAAGTGCAGCGGGGCTGCCGTAGCTTTCGCGTCAGAGGGGACGTAACAGACACACAGAGTCGTGGCTTAAGATAGCCCGTTCTAATACCTGAACGCACGAGTCCGTACTCCCTACGAATTCCAAGAGTCAACCCTAACTATTAGCTGTGAATCTCAAACTGAATGTATTTGCCTTTATCGCGGCAAAGCCGCCCTTGGTGTAAATGTATCTGGTTCACTATCTAGCATAATGAACCCTAGTCATATGCATAATCTGTGGCTCTGAAGCCATGTACTGGTTTTCCTACTGAAATAGGTTAGACATTGTGCACCACACAAGGCTGTGTCCCACACTTCGTAACCCTTCGGGTAACTCTCGCGTAACCCCGTTACACCCTCCCCCACCAAACCGTAACGGTCAACGACCGGGTCTTGTTCCGTCAAGCCTCCTTCTCAAACGGGTCAATCCACATCATGAGGACGTCTCTGAGAACTTCCCGGCGCAACGCGCTCTCACATGACAAGTCATAAAGCTTTGTAGTCTTTCGACCACAGGAAGCCTCTCGCGAGGGCCGCCTCGGAGCCTCGCTCTTCTCGTGCTTCAGCACCTCGTGCTCACGAACCTCCGAGCTCCCCAGCGCAGGTGCGCGCACCGACCGCGCTTCCCAGGCTCTCGGTGTCCCAGTACTTCGCGGCGCAACGCCTCAGGCAGCGCTCGCAGTGAGCACGCCCCAGCTCTCCTCGAGCACTATCCCGCCAGATCATGGACCTCAAGGATGAGGAGGAGGGCGAGGTGGACTACAGCGAATCCGTTGCCGGCTCTCCGAGCCACGAGGATGTGTCTGCGTCTACACAACGCTCCCTGAATCGCCGCGACGCTTCGCCCACGCCGGCGGCGCAACGTGAAGGCGGCACGTCGGCCCCTGTTGGCTCTTCGAGCTCTCGCGATCAAGAGCGCCCCGCGTGCACGTCTCCTGCGAGCTCGTCGGTCCATCTCCCTACTGAGCGCACGGCGCCGTCGAGAGGAGCCGCGGCCACTGCTGCGCACTCCAATCCCGTTCTCTGAACGCTCTTCCGGCCTCCGCGAGCTGCGCGAGCTCACTGAGCCGCGCCACAGTACTCGCCGCTCCGTGCGGAAGAAGTGCCCTTGGACCCCGTCATCTCCAATCCTTTGGACGAGGGTCAGTCCGAGCAGGTTGCGGCACCGATGGCCCCCGTGCGATCCCAGTACCCCGAGCTGCGGCCTCTGCTGAACCCCACCACCGCCGAGTACGGCTTTCGGCCTCGTGACCCCGCGGAGGCGTGCCGCCAGGCGTTCCAGCAGTCGCTGGCTCAGCACGTCATTGGGCCTGCGGTCCGTACTCCGGATGAGATCGCTCTTCCTACGTCTCTGCGAGAGCGACTCTTGACTCCACAGTCTACGACTGTCTCCGAGTACCGCGAGCGGTTGCGGCCGCAAGCCAAAGGAATGTCTGTGCCCGCCATGCGGACGTACCCTGCGGTACTCAGCCCGGGCGAGGACTCGATCGAGTACAAAGCTCAGTTCGAGCTCTGGGCCGAGAAGAACAAGAAGCTCAGCTCGATGGATGCTCTCCGAGCTAGCTTCAGCGAAGTGGATATTCGTGTTGAACGCAAGCTCCGCTTCGACTTTGCGAAGATCCGAGCCAAGCGCAGCCTCTCGGCTAACGCCCAGCTGCATACCCATTTGAGCGCTGCGCGCTTCGCTCCTTTGAGCACTCCAGTCGCTCCTTCCCACGAGGGGTGAGCGCTGTGGCTCACGGCCAGCCCCGGAGCAATGTGGCTGACCCAGCAGCTCCCAGCCTATTGACGGGAAGCGCGGGACGGCCGGCGTGCCGGCCTTAAGCCCTCGGGGCGCTGGTGATCAAGCTAATCAAAAGTGTCCACGACGGCTGGGCAGTCTTGGTGGAGGGGCACCTCAAACTCCCATGCGTTCTCAGAGAGTGGGTACCCTCGCCATTTCACCAGATACTGGTTTTGACCCCGGGACCGCCGCTTCGCCAGCTGGCGCTCCACATGGTAGTGAAGGTTCCCTTGCTCGTCGAGCAGCGCCAAGCCGCCTCGCAACGTTTTATGAGTTGCACGAGACTCGACAACAGACGACTCGTCTTCGGGACCACGTCCAGGATGTTGATGCGCGTCTTCCGCGTACCCCCACGGAGCTCGACGAGCTTGCCCGCGACTTGGGCTTGGTTCAAGTGCCTGGGACCGGCTCTGAGACTTGGAGAGCTGGGTACAGTATTATAGCGATCGCGACGACCGTCACATCCAGGAGCTCTCCGAGCTTCAACGTCAGCAAGCTGCGTTGCAGGGTCAGATTGACCCTCTGGCCCGCATGCAGGGCCCGCCCGCTGCGCCTCCTGCGCCGGTGGCCGCTGTGCCTGCGGCATTTCCGACGCTGTTCCTGCCGCCAGGGCTCGCGGCACCGCCGATGCCGAGCCTTCCGCCTGTGCCTGCAGAGCCTGCGTTGATGGTCGCGTCTGCGACTGCGTCCTCGATGATCGCGACCTCCGCACCTGCGGCCTCGTCGCCCTTGGTGCCTCCATCGGCACCTGCGTCGGGTCATGGCACGGCTTGAGCAAGCCCACGTAAAAGACAGGGTGCGTCCGCATTTTCTTCGGAATATTGAGCATGTACGCAAGGCCCTTCCTGGCCACGACCTTGAAAGGTCTGATGAAGCGCAGGCGCAACTTCGTCTTGAAGACGGCTGACACTGCATGTGTAGATAGGGTCTTAGCATTAAGCAATACCAGGTTATCGACCTCATAACTGTCAGCATTGCCTCTGCCCCTGGCATCTGCATGTTCCTTTTGGTTGCCTTGGCTCTCAGCCATTGCGTCACGCACGTGTCATAAGACACTCAAGCGCATCGACAAGAAAGTGTCAACCTGTTTACGAACAGTAGTCGGGCTGACATCGGCTAGCCGATCAGCTAAAACGGCATCCTCTCCCCCACCAAGCCCGAGGCCACCACGTGGCGGCGTCAGCGGGACGCGGGGATGAGACAAGCTGTTCACGTAGAACGGCGTGTAGCCGGTCGAGGCATGCACGGCGTTGTTCAACGCAAACTCACCGAGTGGCAGCCAACGCTTCGGCGTCTCAGCGCAAATGCTGCGGAGCACGCGATTCACTCACTCCGTCTGACCATCGGTCTGCGGGTGATCCGCCGTGGATATGTCCAGCTTGGTGCCAAGCACCGCAAAGGCCGCGCTCCAGAAGTTGCCCGTGAAGCGGGGCTCTCGGTCCGAGACAACCCACTCAGGGAGTCCGTGTTATCGAAACACTCGGTCCCAGAACAGCGTTGCTGTACCTTTACCATCGATGGTATCCGGCACAGCCACAAGGTGAGCCATCTTGCTCAGTCGGTCCACAAAGACCACGACATCAGTGCTGCCCGCCGCGTCCGCCGGCAGGCCAAAGACAAAGTCCATACTCATGGATTGCCAACAGCCCGAAGTGACAGGCAAGCTCGCCAACTGCGCTGCAGCATGGGGTGACGACTTCACTCGCTGACACGTCTCGCACGTTCGCACGTAAGTGCTCGTCCATCTTTGGCCACCAGTAGTGGGTGCTCACCGAGCTGTAGGCTTCTCACGGCCAAGATGGTCAGCCAGCGGCGTGTCGTGGACCTCATAGAGGATAGGATACTTCAGGTCCTCATCATGAGAGATGGCCACGCGTGGCGTGTCCTCGGAGCCAGTGCTGTAGCACAGCAGGCCACCATCGAGGGTGTAGCGATGCAAACGCGCGCGCACACGCGCCGACAATTCAATGCCCGAGTTTTGAAACTCCTTGCTCCTGAGAGCCTTCAGCAACGCGACACAAGTCAGATCCGGTAGTGACGAAGTCACGGTCATTACATGAGCCAGCTCATAATCCGGGGATGCGCGACAGCGCGTCCGCGAGGACATTTTGCCGGCAAGGCTTGTACTTCACCTCGAAGTTATACTCTGCGAAGAAGTACAGCCAACGGGCCATCCTTTGCGAGAGATGAGGCAACTGAGTCGCAGTGCGTAACGACGTATGATCCGTGTAAATCACGAACAGCTGAGAGCCCAACCGGTGAACCCTGAACTTGACGAGCGCTTACTTCATCGCAAGTATCTCTTTGTCATGGACAAGATAGTTCTTCTCAGCAGCTTTATGAGATTCGAACGCCACCACGCGCTCGCGCCCCTCGGCGTCTGCTTACAGCAGGGCACAGCCGATGGCTAAGTCCGAGGCGTCACAGACGACACTAAACGGACGAGCGGGGTCTGGCAAAGCCAGAATAGGCGCATGAAGGAGACTGTCCTTAATTGCCGCGAACGCATCTTGATGCTCGATGTTCCAACACCACTCCGCATCCTTCTTCAGGAGATTGGAGAATGGCCGAGCCATCTCAGCGTAGTTCTCGCTGTAGTTGTGCAAGTAATTAGCCAAGCCAAGCCACTTGCGAAGATCCTTCTGGTTCTTGGGAACCGGCCAGTTAACAATGACCTTGACCTTGACCGGGTCGGCCCTCAGGTCACGCTTCCCAATGAAGCACCCTAACAAGGGGATCTCTTCCTCTCTGAAGATGCATTTGCCAATGTTGGCATACAACTCGTTTTGACGCATGCACTCAAGCACAGCACTTAGGTGCTCGACATGATTCTCCATATCAGGCTTTCCGTGCTCTGCACGACTGTCGACAAAGATGCCATCGAACGTATGCGCGTACAGCCGATGGGGCCTGAAGAGCTGCGTCACAAGACGATTCAACGTCGCAGGCGCGTTCGAAAGCCCTTGGGGCATCACCAACCACTCCCAGAGCATGCTGCTCGGAGTACTCACCGCAGTGAGAGGAATGTCGCTCGTCCTCTTGAGCAATTAGTAGTAGCCATCGACCAAGTCGAGCGCACGGTACATCGTACATCCTGCCATGTTGTTCTGAAGAACGTCCTTCCGAGGAATCGGCGTCTGCGCCGAAATGGTGGGGGTATTCAGCTTGTTGAAAACATGCACGATACGCCACTTGCCATTCCGCTTTCTGACACAGAACGTCGGCGTGGAGTGTGGAGACTTACTCTTACGCACCATGCCCGCCTCGTGCTTTGCACGGAAGAACACGTCAATAACGCCACACTGCTCCTTCGGTGCCTCGTCACGCAGTACTTCGTTCCCGGAACGAGATCAATTTCGTGTGGGACACCTCGGTCCGGAGGTAGCCCCGAGGGCGGTTCCTTCGAGACCACTTCTTGGTACTCCTTCACCACGTGATACAAGGGGTCCGACGGATCCTTCAGGATCGCCGATCCGCTTTGCGCATTCAGCGCCTTCTTGGTGTGCTTCATCCAGAAGCGAGGACGAGTTCAACTCTTCTTCAGGTTGTATGACCACCACCTCAGCCAAGTCTCCAGCCTTCAAGGCTTCTCCGAACTCGGCCATAGACATCTCGCCCAGCTCTAGGAGAGCAGATAGTGAGGGCAAGTCGTTGAGACTGATATCTCCGTCGACGTCGCCCGTCACTCCATTCACGAGTGTGTAGAGCAGCTCGCTCTCGTGTGGGGCCTCACCGCTCGACACGCCCTTCTCGACTCGTGAGACCACAGGCGCCTTGCGTCGCGCAGCCAGCACTTCGCGGCGCTACCGCCTCTTCATGGACACTGGCCGCTCAGAAGAGTTCCGTGATTTCGCGTGCTTCTTGACGTCAGGTGTCACCACTTTCAGCTCCAAAGGAGCACCGGTGTCTTTACCGACACTCAGCGAAGGGCTGCGCGACCCGCAGCCCCACTCAGTGGATTACGTACCACTCCACGATCTTCATCCGAGCAGAGCCCTTGCCCCTCGGCATCGTACCAACCGTGCCGTCGCTGGCACGCAGCAGGACGTCGCCCTCAGGCGCACACCCGCTCAGTAGAATTCGTGCCGCTCCACCTGCCGTCCACGAGCCACGCTCGGAACGCTCGTTCTCGACACTCTCAGTGACTGACTCGGTCCAGTGCTCACGCCAAAAGCGCTTCTGCTTCCTAGCAGAGGTAGGTTCATGACTTGCCAATGCTCCCAGGAAAGAAGTGCGTACCACCAAGGGCTTCGACCTCCAATCAATCGAATGCTCGTGGCGCTCCAGCCACGCCATACCAAGAATGAGATCGTATCTCGAATCGAGGTCTAAGACCAGACAGCGTTCCACGCTATTAAAATCTAAAAACTTCACGCCCAAGTCCACAGGGACTTTAGGCACCGTGACAGGAGTGCTCGTCGCGAGACGAACAGTGACGATGTCACTCCCGCGCGATATCAGCGCCTCAGCATAAAGCTGACTTCCGTCCATCGTGAAACGCCGGGTGTAGTTACCCAACGCTCCCGAATCGATCAAAATCGTCCATGGCTTTGTGAAGCCCTTCACCCAAGCCTGGACGACTAGCAAGCCTGGCTTGCATACACGTTCCGTGTTACAGAGTACGGCTCTCTTTGGAGCTAAGTCCTGTCGACCTCCACCTCACCGAGGCTCAATAGAACTTAGTTATTCCCCAGTAGGCCGCCCAGCGCCTACTGGGGTTTCTCGTTTCCCCGAGACGAACCAGAGCCCTGACTCGAACCCGAAGAGCGGAGCCTGGCGCTGGAAGCGCAGCTGACATCCGGCGCGCAGGTGACGCGTGTCACCACAGATAAGGCATCGGCGGATTCCGCGCCGCTGCTCAGCAACATGAAGCTCGGCTTCTTCGTCTTCAGCACAGCTGAGGTCCATAGGGTCCGGACCGTTCGACGAACTGGTGTGAGGAGCGTTCCACCCAAGTCTTGACGACTTGAAGTTGTGCTCCGCGTTCAACGTCATGCTCACAGCCTCTTGAAAAGAGCTTGGGTGAGTACGGAAGACCTCCGTCCTGGCCACGCCAGTGCGAAGCCCTTCCATATACACCGTGACGATGACTACCTCAGCCAGAGGCTCAGCAGACATGCCCGCAATGAGAGTTCTCAACTCCTGGACATAGTCCACCAACTCCTTCTTGCCCTGCCGGGTAGCCAGGAAGCACGAGCGTACGCGATACGCCTCGTTAAGCGGAGCGAACACCCGGGACAGTTTCTGCTTCAGCTGGTCCCACGTCGGAAAGGCCGTGTCGACCGACGTCCCTGACGTGAGTACCCACTCTCTCGCTCGCCCACCGAGCTTCGTGATACCTAGCGCCACGCGCCGCGACTTCGTCTGGAGTAGAGCTGAGCTCATAGCCATCTCGCCTTCACGGGTCCAAAGCATTAAGTTTTCCCCTTTCTTGCCTTCGAAGGTCTTAATGCTCAACATGAGCGGCTCGGGTCTTGTTCCCGCGTCGGACGTCTTGAGGCGCCACGGCCGTTGCCATCCTCTTCTGGAACTGCTCTAACCGAGCATTCTCGTAGCTGGAGAACGCCTCGAGACGCACATTCACCGCGTCGGGGCCTTGTTGCGCAAGTTGCGTCACGCCCTCCGGACCCAGCAAGGACATAAGCTTTTTAAGCGCATCCTGCTGGTTCGGGGGCAAGTGAGTGAACTGCTCCATTCTGCACATAGGGTCAGTCTATCCAGACTCAGGTGTCGAATTGAATACAAGTGCTACCAAGTGCAGGGAGGCTGCCGTAGCTTTCGCGTCAGAGGAAGTCGCGGCTAAAGATAGCCCGTTCTAATACCAGAACACACGATTCTGTACTCCCTACGAATTCCAAGAGTCAACCCTTAACTCTTAGCTGTGAATCAAACTGAATGTATTTCTCCTTATCGCGGCAAAGCCGCCTTTGGTGTAAATGTAATTGGTTCACTATCTAGTATAGTGAACCCTAGTCATATGCATAATCTGTGGCTCTGAAGCCATATACTGATTTTCCGACTGAAATAGGTTAGACACTGTGCATCACACAAGCCTGTGTGTCCGACACTTCGTAACTCTTCGGGTAACTCTCGTGTAACCCCGTTACATTCACACACTCCACTTTTAAGCGCTTCGAATACCTCGACGTGGGCCGCGCTTAAGGCTTCCCGCGCTGTCTGACCGAGTGCAGGGGAATGTTGCCGAGGGCATGCCTCTAGGCTTCTCGACCCCATCCACCATGTTAGACTCACTCGTACTAGTTCGCTGCACGCAGCATGTCTCGAAAGCCCCGTCGTTGTGTAGGACAACGCAGCCAACATGAAAAAGGTTGGCTGACTGATTGATGCAAAACACCCAAACGTGGTTTTCAACGGATGCTCGGCGCACGCCATGAACCTGCTCCTAAATTACATTTTCAAGATCAAATTGTTTGGAGACGTTCTGGAAAAGGCTATCAAGATCGTCAAGTTTGTGCGCGCTAGACACCTGCTGCTTGATCAAGTTCGACGATACCGGCTCCGGCTACCAAAAGCAAAGAAAGCATGCGAGTTAGCGGCCCCTGTGTCAACAAGATGGTACGCTCAAGAAAAATGCATCAAGAGCGTTGATCGCAACAAGGCAGCGCTGAAGGCAGATTTGGTGAGCTCAGAGCTTATGAAGGACTACTCGGACAAGGAGAGTCAGGCGAAGCTGGACGAAGCTCAAGGATAAGCAGTTTTGGATCGAGGCGAAGGTTGTCGTTCGGCTGACGAAACCGGTTACACGAGCACTAGCTGTCCTGGAGACGGATGCTTGGTCAAACTCGATGATCCTGCACGAGTTTCTTGGGCTGTTTCAGGCGCCAGAGTACACTGAAGGTATCGCAGCTTTGGCCGGGACTCTGTTCAAGATGAAATTCGCAAGCGGATTGCTAGTCGATGGGACTTCATTTGTCCACCGTCCGATTCCACGATGGTTGCATACCTGCTGGATTCATCCAAGGACATCTTTAACTTACCGACCGGTAGCCTTGACGGCAGTTCTGGTGCCCAATCGAGTGGAGGCACTTCATGATGGCGAAGAAGGATGGAAGCGCTATTGCTGACAAACTCGAGGATACGCTTCTTCGCAACTGGGCCAAAGATGGGAACACCGCGGACGATGTTTTCAGGCTGCTAAAGATGGACGAAGAAGGTAGCTATCTGCAGAACGAGGGCGTGGGTGGACTATGTGGCAAAGTTTGAGTCCGAGAAGGCAGACGACGTGATGGCTTCACTACTGAAGACGTACAACACGGATGGCGAACTAGCACCCACGGTACCGACAATCATCCTTAGATACCGCCAATCAGCATTCAATATTCGAGTCGTCAGGAGAATTAAAGGATAACTGCGCATGCACGTACAAAGTACACGCGCGAAAGGTACGTAGGGTATGTGGCGAAACACGTCATACAATAGCGAACCGCGCCACAGAGCTTCGTGTATATTGGTGTTGGCGAGAGTAGGGTCTCAACGAGTGCCACGAGCGCATCGATGACGTTCACTAAATCATTATATTTGAGGATCGTGTGACGAGACAGGAACCCTTAATGAAGAATATCCCGATGGGCCTTTATTTATATGAGGTGGGCGCTATCGAGGCACATTACTGTATTTCATTGGGGTATCCCCGCGTTCCGAATTGGCACACCGGCCCCTGTTTGGCCGTTTACCCAACATGTAATCTTCAGAAGTCGCAAACAATTTGAAACGGTTTGAACATTGACTCCAATTGGTTCGAGAAGTCCGTAACTTGAAAATCAAACATACTTGTACTTGGCCCAAGTAAAAGTATTTTGGATTTTGGCTCGATTGTGATGATTGAATAACTAAATCCCTCAGATTCGTTGAAGTTACTGGGGTAGCGGATAGTTAAGTATTGTAGTGTCCACCGGTATTTTATCCATTATATATTTCTGGGTTATTCTGGGATAGCAGTGGCCCTGGAGGGTATGCTGTGGCCCAGCGCTAGGAAAAAATCGATATCAATAGTAGGCTATTCTTACGGAATTATTAACATTGTAATATATTATGACGCCATATTATTGATATCGACACCAATATATCGGTAATATAATATTTGTCGGTTAGGTCCACGCGGACCTGTCGAAACGACAACTTGAGTGGCTGTGGAGAGGCAACAGCAAGGGAGAAGTTACGGACCAATGAACTGGGGAGCACTGGAGCAGAATACCTGTAGCAATGGCGTTAGCTACTCACCATACGAGTAACTTCAACGCAAAGATCAGCAATGCAATATGTATTGAGCGTATACAGAATTTAATCATCTAGTTCACGTAGCCCAGCATGCCCCCACGCGCGAGGGCGCAGGAACGCTTGTTGGAACTCTTCGTCGTCTTGGTGAAGCAATTGTTGACAAGACATTGTGGCCATACTTACACCTGAAGCCTCGAGACTTCTCTCGATCTGCTCGAACCTTGACGGCTCGCGTCGCGTGCTATCAATGCCGTGCCCCGTTTTGTGCGGGCGAGGTTCCGTGTCGACTCGTTGCCGTTTCTGTCGTGGCGCGGGCTCAACAACTCTGGCGTCTCGAGCCGCCGCTGCTTCAGGCAGCCACCAGTGCTTGTCGAAGTGCTCGGGAATCAGCTTCAGCGCTCTGGCAGACTCTATGATGGCAATCAAGTCGTGCAAACAAGGGCGTTCATGAATGCGTCTGTAAACCCCGTTGCAAACACTGCGCGCCAGACTACGAACCACGATCTAGTGTGCATCTTGCCACTTCTTATGCGTCTGTTTTAGAGCATGAACACTAATTATCTTGACCACCGCGGAGTAATTATCGTTGCGAAACAAGACAGGGATATCCTCCATCTCGTAACCTGCCTGGTATTTGATGGTCCTTGCAGCTTTCATCCACCACGGCAACAGGTATTGGAAAACTGCAAGCAAGTCACCGCGCGAGTTGTCCAGCCACTGTTTCATCTTTGCATGAGTCCCTTCAACAGGGGACGTGGTGTGACAGCCAAAGTGACTGTACTTGTTAGTCCACGCACTCACAAACTTGGCTCGGTATCGCTGGGCTCAATGCATGGAGTTCTCCGCAGAGCTTATCATACTCACTCTCAGTGGAGGCGTTAAGTACATCGTCGAACTTAGCCATGTAAATCTCGATCTGTAGCTCATGTTTTTTCTTCACGGCAGTGGATCCTGCGCCTGGATCATCGGCAAGGGGAATTTTTTCTTCGCTTGGGCGAGGACATTGCGCCGGATATGCCATCGGCACAATAGGTTCGCCGCCATAGGAAAAACAGTGTCTTAAGCTTTGTTGCACGCCAAGTCTCGGTCTGTCCCGTTGACCTTCGGCATTCGCACCGATTGCTCGATCATGAACGCCTTCAATGTCGACAGCGCCCAGATAAAGTCAGGCTCCGCTTCACCAGGCATCCAAAGCTGCGCAATGGGTAGAACAGTGTTCATGCCAGTGAGAATAATCACGTTCAATAACGGGATGCGGAACCGGTTCGTGTTATACGTGCAGTCCATCACCATGACGTCCATAAAGTGCTGTGCCAGCATAGTCGTGTCCGGGTGCGCCCACATCAAGTAGCGCAGTCGGTTGGATGACGGGTCGGTCTCGTAGGTGTAGTGAAATTTCTTTTTGGCGAGCAAACTGAACAGGGCTTCATTACTGCTCTGCTTCGCCAAAAGCTGGGTACGCGCTTTCTTCTTTCGGTTGGATATATCCTGTGGTATGGCCAACGTGTCCTCGTTTGACAGCACCAGGGTTGAATAAATCCTATCTGTAGGAACGCCAGCCTTGGCCTGAAGTTCGACTAAGTCACGCACTTCATTTTGACGTTGAGCATCGCGCTGACGGTGCAGAACATGAACGCGGACATCATAAGAAGGAGGATGATTGTGGGTTTGGCTGCCGTCTCTGGTGTGGACGATCCTCCACTTCCCGGCCGGATTGAAAGCGTCGACGGCTTTGATACTGATGCGCATTCCGCACCCGTCTCGCTTCGATGTAACCATTAGTCGCTGACGATCAGCATCCTTGATCTTTCTAGTGTTTTTTTGTTTTCCAGCGTGGACGCACGCGTACAACCGGTACCGAATCTGGTCGTTGGCATTGCGGCCGACTTGACTGCGGGATACGTTGAAGTTGTGGGCCCTCGTCCAGTCGTGAATGGCTGCCTCGGCAGCTTCTTCACAGTCATACTCGAGCTCAGGCGGCGCTGGTATTGTATATGTGATCGATGTGCTTGGCTCTGATGGTGCACTCTGCGCTGTTGCCGCCGGCGGCGGATCCGCAAGCACTGTCTGCGATGAGGGTGTGCTGGGTTCGCAGGGTTGAATGACACGAACCATGCCTTGGCCGTGAAGACGGTAGAAGAGTACTACTCGGTCTTGGTAGTTGCAATGCGCAGCTCAAGCTTCCTCGTAGCCTTATCTGAACTATTTCAAGCAAAGATATTCTGGGCGTACTTTGCACAAGCACTAACGCCATGTGCTGCAGGTTTTCTACTCCAATGCTCCCCCGTTCATTGCTCCCTAACTTCTCCCCAACAGCAAGCCTCTGTCTTAAGATTTCCTGGTGCGTCTTGCACTCCAATCGAGATGTCTCGCCTTCTGCAACTGCGGCCGTTGCGAAGCATGCGACCAGTAGCAGGAGTAACAAACGCAGTAGCTGCATTCTTCGTTGTCGCCAAGGCGGGAAAGTGGTGAATTCTTGGTCGTATGTGGACGGGAGGGCTGTATTGAAAGTGCCTTCGACAGTGACTGTCAGAATTTGCACCGTTTGATCCGGTTGGACAATAGAGATGGGGATGTAAACGTACGTCGTAGTTCGTAAAAAAAGTGCCTGTTGACTACGTTATAATAATTCAGGGAAGTTATGCGTCAGGGATCTTTGATTTTCTTCGCAAGCTCACCACGTTAATAACAGCATGTTTCGCATATTTGCAAGCTGGGAGCGCTGGTTTCCCAGCTGGCAAGAGAGAGCTTGACAAATTCAGTCGCTGCCTTTTTCGTTGTTATTAAAAAATCTAACTAAGAGAACCGACTTGAAAAGCACCCCTGGCTGCCAGACTGGTGGCCCTATAGTAGTATAAGCGCACCAAGAATTGTTGAAATGCGATGACGAGCACGCCGTGCTGCCATAAGTCCCCTATCATTTCCAGGAAGCATTCGTACATGTCATCCTCTCTTCTGGCCTTAAAGGCGAAGATTTTGCGGTGAACCTTGTTCAAGTGCTTAGAGTAGGGGGGCTGCGTGATGCGAGGCAAAAGACGAAGTGAGAGAGCCGATCGCGCCGAGCGGCGGCGATGCCAAGAACAAGCTCTTGCTGTCACCAGTTCGGCTTTGAGGCTCGCGAATGCTGCTTTCGAGTAGCTTCATCGTCTAGCGCGCGAAATCTGCGCCCGCAAAGGCAACCTGCTACGCACAAGCCACTTGAAATCTTCGAAGGCGCTCCATCTTGGCGCCAAAACGCACTTCATCTGCCGCCGGGTGGGACGCTTGACACGATGTGGCTCTGGATTTTATCCTGGGCCCACGTTGACGGCCTGGCTCTAGCTAGACCTAGGACCCAAGTGATGGGAACAGCCTGGACATGTACTCAGCGCCCTGAATCAGGATGACCAAGGTGTATCCAGGTTGGATAAGGATCGAAGACTCTGAAGCCTACAACCCATGAGCCCCAGCAAAGATCGAGCCAGCCAGAGCCAAAGAGGTGCCCCATCAAGCTCACTAGCGCTCAAGCTGCCTGACTAAAGCCCATGTATCCTGAATCGACAACATGTACCCCGAACGGTCGATTCTCCAAGGCCCAAGATCCGACCATACAAATCCAAGACATTAACGACCGACCAAGCCAACCGCTCAAGGTCTGTCAGGCACATAGAACCTTGAACTCCCTTCCAGCTATGCTGCCGATCCCCGCTGGATCTTTTCGACTCAAACCGACGATAATCCATACTGAAACCAAGACAAAACTTCCAACACTGCATGTTACGATTAGTGATAGCCTACAAAGATAAGACCAAACAGAGTTCGTTTTTCCTGCTACAGCGCAAGTGTCTTCGGTTTGGGGGCCAGGCTATTCAGAGCTGGTTCAGACTCAAGGGAGCCTTGTGTCTTTGGTTCTTCCCCTGTATTCAGGGCACCCCGGCTAAGAGCGTAAGGGTCGTGTGTGGAACTCTCAAAGTAAGTATCAGATCAAGTTAAGGCGAGTACCTG
Source organism: Phytophthora melonis (assembly GCA_024211575.1). NCBI lineage: Eukaryota > Oomycota > Peronosporomycetes > Peronosporales > Peronosporaceae > Phytophthora > Phytophthora melonis. The sequence continues at coordinate 3,682,983 of JAMXKT010000037.1, read as the reverse complement.
AGTTGTCGCACGGACAGGGTCGATAAGCTTTATTTCATATTCTAGTTGGGGTGTTTGTCCTGGACAGCACTGCCATTTCATATTATGATACTCCTAGGGCGGTTGGGGTAGTCACCACCTAGTGATTTGTTGATATGCTACTGAGGGATAGGAAGGACAGTGTTTTGTATTGATTCAGCTATTTCCCTCTCGATTGAGGGTGGTGCGCGATTGATTGAGGGTCTTGGACTTGCCAGTGTCCTGGATCTACCCTCTTTGTTGACTGGTGTGTAGGGCCCACCGTCCAAGGGCCAACCAAAGAATAAGTGACGGACGGTTGTGTGTATAGTATATTTGTGTATAACACTGTATTGTTAAGGTTATCTCTCCGGATCCAGGCTGTGGAAGCTGCGTTCTGAAGTGTGCGTTGGCTCTGCTTCCTGATCCTAGCGATATTATTCTGTTTCCCACAACTCACCAAATGCAAGCCTCACATTCAAAGACAAACGACACCCAAAGGGATTCCACAAGACGCACACGCCACCCAGGACGACACCAAGTGCCCGTCCAGGGTTGTTTCGAGGGTACAAGTCTAGATCCTTTTCGGGCCACTGTACACCTGGGCGGCAAAAGGCGCTCACCCGGCTCGCCTCACGCTCACGTCGGATTTTTGACGTCGAAGTAGCGTATCTGCTAATCGCATAACAAGAATGCACCCACAACGCTCTTTTGGTCATCCTTCATGCATTCATCCGTTCCTACATGCACAACACTCGCGCGTACGCATTGACCTACCGCTCCTACGCGCGTCTTCGCGCTCTCCTCATGGGTCTTCTTCATCCTGAATGTCGCGGTGGCGGCGCCCGTTCTGCTGACAGCGGCAGACAAACCAAAGGTCATCGCCATAGTCCACAGTAACCTCCTCACCGCACCGAATTGTCCTGCGTGGTCGCCACCACCATGGTGGTACGGCGGTGGTTGGCCACCTCCTTGAACTCGGCCGAGGGTCAGCACGAGTGGTTCAGGAACCTCATGAGCCCGATCATGACCTCGGCGTTGATCGCTGCCCAAACCGGATACAACGGCTTCTCGGGGTGCGTTTTCATCACGAGGCGGTACGCTCCGTACGCGAGTGCCGCGCTCACGTGTTCCATCTCGCTAAGATACTGACCCAGCACATCGCCGACGCTAATGTCCTCGGCGGCGACGACGCCCAATTGACGGGTGCGCAAGTTGCGCCCGAGAAAGACCTTGCTCGACTCGCTCAACCCGTTGCCACACTTGGCCTCGTAAGGACAGCAGTTCACGTTGCAATGGACGTTTATGAGCGCGTTGCGGCAGCTGTCTGCCAGACAGCGATCCCAGCAGCCACACGAACCAAACAGCGGCACCGCGGGAAGACGGTGGTCAGCGGATTAAGCTGGTCACGCAAGTGCGCGACGGCATAAGGCCAGCGCGCGGGCACGAACACGTCGCCTGGTCGAGATGCCAGCAATGCTGCACGTGGCGGCCGAGGCGCTCGAGGCGCGGGTTCCACCATGGTGGCCTTGGTCAGCGGCGGCGGCGTAACGAACTTGACAGTCTTGTTCGGGGTTACCAACGCGGAGTCCTTGATCGGCGGCAGCATCGTCACGAGCGCGGAGTCCTTGGTCGGCTGCAGTAGTGTCACGAGCGCAGAGGTCTCAGCCGGCCACAGCGTCGTCACGAGCGCGGTGGTCTCGGCCAGCAGCAGCGGGTAGATACGCGTGGCGAGGCACCGAGCGCTGGCGCGCATACGGGGCGGCAGCTTGACGGCGTTTTTGCCGCCCTTGACGGGGGTGGCGAGTCTTGTTCGTCTTGGTGCGCACTGGTGGTCGTGGGGGCGTCCCCAGAAGCACAGGCGAGGGGTGGTCGGGCTGGCGCACGCGCGCACACCTGGACGTGGCGGCGTCGCCGGGGTTGGACTCGGCGGCGGGTTCATGGCGGACTTGGAGCGGCGCTTGGTTTTCTCCGGGGACAGCCACGGAGGTGTCGCCGTGCCCGTTGCGCTAAACGCGACTTCAGCACTGCTGGGGCAGCCATGCTCGGCAGTCGACTGCAGAACGTTTGGTGGCGTGTTCTCCTCGCTGGAGCTATCGTCGATACAGCGCAGTCTCCAGTGGATGGATGGGTGCCTCAGGTGGGCCATTGGTACTGCATCAGGACACCGCATTAGCCACCATCCATCACAAACCTGTCCATCTACAGTCGAACGCACCTTTGAGCTGGCTGGGTATCTTCGCGGGTTCAGAGGCGATTTCGAAAGTGAGCTCAACTTCAAGTTGTCGGTAAGATGATATAAGCTAGGCGATAAGTCGCCAGAGTGATGGTCGACATAAAGTATACAAATAGCAAGATAAAAAATAAGATGGCTACACGACATATATATAGGGGTAGGGCAGTTAATCGGGACCATATCTGGACCTCCCGAGATTTATGACCGGCATATGCCTCGTCATATCTGCTGCAGATAAGGCGCTCGTTTAATGCATTTGTGACAGGCGTCCAGTGGTAGAGGTAGGCTTGCTAGGCGCACCATACTAGAGAATTGGGCTGGTAGCGCTCAATTGTAGTGCCGAGTCAGCATCTGAAATAGGATAACTGAACACAAACACGATTGCGCGCGCGACTTAGGCACGCCGCGTTTGCGGCGTACCAGTCGCCTGCGCATTGCATTTTGATTAACAAAACTGTCAGGTAATGTATAACAAAATGTATGCTAACTTCAAGATACTGTACATCTGCCGTAAGCGTATCAAGATGTATTATTTCCAGAAGAAGTTCTGAAAGAACTTGACTTGGTGCAGCGTGTCTCGAGCCATCAGAACTTCTCCTACGATTCTTCTCATTCTTCAGTGTGCTCGGTTGCCGCGGTAGCCCCCAGCTCATACTCGCTGCCGTGACACCGAGCGCGCTGTTACCAACCAATCTACCAATCTACAGATCAACCATGCAACGATGCAACCATGCAACCATGCTACCATGCAACGAATCAATGCGGCGTGCTCGGTTGCTGCGGTGGCCCCCACCCTCCGCGGGCTCATACTCGCTGCCGCGGCACCGAGCGCACTGCTACCATAACGCTACCTGTTCATCAATCTTACGGAACTAACTTTTGTGTGCATATTTTATTTCCTAGTTACGACATGGTACCGTGATGCGGTGACGTCAGCTGACGATTAATTAACGCGGGGCACCGCGATCCCTAAGCTATGCCCGAATGCATCAAAGTGTCGAGGGTGAATGCCGCGTTGGATGCCGCGCAGCGCTGATTGGGTATGCGGGGTACCGCGATACCAGAGCTATGCCTGATTTGTTGGAGTTTTGTAGGTAGTTGATCAGACAACCAACAACTACAATTAAGGCACTCTTAACAAGCAACTAAACTTCGTACACGACCAGGTAGCTTCGCGTGTAGTACGACGACACCACTATAGATCTTGATGGTAGAGCACGAATAGGCCTTTGTAAGGTACACCTACGTAAGCATTCGATTTACATCCAAGCCCATAGTCTAACATCGGATACGTACGGTATACGTCTAACGTATTGTATCATAGAAATCGCTGAAATAAGGTAAGATATCATTTAGGCCTCCATCCTGTAATAATTCGTAATAAAACTTGTGTAAATCAGTCGATTTGTCTTTTTGATGAAAAATATTAGATTTACAAGACCATTACACTTGAAAATTGTATTGGTTCGGTACCTACTTTTTCTGTGGACCACATATTTCACGTCTCGAATTAATCCCTATTGGGCTTCTCGTACTACAAAGTAGCACTACCAGGATAAATTGCAATATAAATTGCGGGTTTTTATTATTGTTTGCTAAGAAATTGCAGTTTTATTAGTGCTTCGTGTCAAGAGCAATCCAATAGGAAGGGCGCGAAACAGGTCATATACAGGCCGGGAGAAGCTAAGGAGCGCCCAAGTCGGGAGCGCCCAAACCATAAATAGTACCGACATGTGGCCGTGAGAGACAAGATGAGCTGGCTTATGTATTCTCAGAACATGAAGATTACTTTCTCCTACTTCGATTTGAACTACTCCATATTCACAAACCTCGAAGCACAAGAAAGCACCTGAGTAACACCGACAACACTCTCCTGTAGTCGTCGCAGTAACAGCGCAACACCGCCACCTTGTCCAACAACTCCGCAGGCACAAGATCTTGCAGCACCACCAGCTTTTCCAGCGCCACCAAAGACCCCAACGCCATCAACTGCATCGACTTGTCCGTCTTCGCCGGCTACAAGCAGCATCAACACCTACACAAGCGGCTTCACGAGGACCCACAAGAGCCCCACATTCAGCAGAAACACCGTCATCGGCATTTGCGACCTAGCCCCCATTCTGCCAGTAGCGTCTACACTGCCGCCTCTGTCTACAGCTCCACCAGCAGCACAACCAACTACTCAGCGACCTTTGTCATGCAGAACACCATCCGAGCCATCCTTAACCACGACTTCGACACGAACGGTTCTCCGCGGGGCCAATCCGACTCCGACACGTGTGGTTCCTCGCGGGGTCTGTGCGACCATGCGTACATCATCGACCCCCCTCCGCAGGAAATCTTTCCATCCGAGGCAGCGGCAGAAGCAGCTATCCATGCTTGGACGCTGCAGCATGGGTTCAACGTATCAAAGCATAAGCGAGAAAAAAACCCGAACGGAGACGTGCGGAGCCGTTTGTTTGCCTGTGATCGCAATGGGAAGCCCCAGAACACTCGCAATATTAAAGATGCGGATCGAGTCCGACCAATGCGTGGCTCGAAACGCATGGGGTGCCCTATGAGGATCAAGATAGTAGCCGTGGACAAGAACGATACCTCCGGGCCGTGGGAAATTGTCTATACTAGGGATGGAAGTCGCACACACAATCATCCGACCACAACCGACGTTCGTGTGCACTCGGCACACAGACGCCGGGGTGCAGAGCTCAACACGCTGGACGCGATTGTTACCATGAACGACCTGATTTTCGTCCAGACTGCAGCGGGGTTATCGGTCTCGGATATCTACGCTACGCTGCTGCTGTCTGACAACAACACGCTTGTGATCCCCAAAGATATTGCCAACGTTAAGGACACTAAACGGCGCGAACTGCTTGTCACCAAAACGGCGATCGAAGCCTTGTTTCAGAAGTTAGATGAGCATGGATTTGTCTACAAGTTCGAAGTCGACCCGGATTCTCATCGCCTCAAGTACCTGTTCTGGGCTCACCCGGACACCATTGAACTAGCAAAGCACTACATGGACGTGCTTGTTCTCGACTGCACGGATAAGACCAATGAGCACAACTGGCCCCTCCTGAATATCATCATCCTCACCGGCCTGAACAAAGTGCTTCCGCTTGCACAGTGTTGGCTGCCGGGGGAAGCGGAGCCAAACTATATATGGGCATTCACAACGCTAGAGACAGTACTCATGGAGAATGGAATTCCATTGCAACGCCTCATGGTATCTGATCGAGACTTGGCGTGTATGAATGCAAGTGATGGCGTTTTTCCGTTAACCCCCAAACTACTGTGCCGCTGGCATGTGAACCGAAATGTACTTGCACGAGTGCAGCAGGATCTCGGTACTGTCCGACTCACGACACCCGGTCCGAATGGAGAGACGAAAAGAAATACCTGGCAAACCGACGCGTTCATGGCTAAGTTTTACGAGGCCGTAGCATCGTCAACTGAGCAGGAGTTCGAGCAGCGTCGCAATAGCCTTCGCGCCATGAGTAGTAAAACCGCTGATTACCTGGATCGGACGTGGTGGAAATACAAGAGCAAGATTGTGCGCTGCTGGACCAGTCAGCACATGCACTTCGGTTGCCACGACACCTCAACGGTCGAGGGAACACACTCGAAGATCAAGCGCTGGCTTAAGAGCTCTAAAGGTGATCTCCTCACTTGCTTTCTGAAGCTGCTACCGTGGTGGATTGGTTCGGCGAAGGCGATCAGCTACCAGTCTGCCAAAGATGCTACCGTCCCACCCCAGTGCCTACGATATGACCGATTCTCCGCAGTGATTCGTTTGATCACAACTTACGCACTTACCGAGACCGATAAGCTGTGGAAGAAGGCCCGGCAAACTGTGATTTCGGGGGCAAATAGAACGGTTTGCAGCGGCACGTTTCGTCGGACACTCGGTCGTCCGTGCGTACACGAACTGGTTGAGATATACAAGTCGAACGGACGGCTAAAGATCCTGCCTGAACACTTTGACAGACACTGGTGGATTCGCTCGAACGACGTGCGACTGACCGAAAGGGTGTTGGAGCCTGCCTCCGTGCGAAACACGAGGCCATCAAAAAAGCAGAAACAACATAAGACTGGGCACGGCGCAAGTGGCACCCGACGGGAACCTTCGAGGTTTGAACGCGACAATGACGAAGAGCAGTCATCGTGTGCTCTTCTAGAAGACGAATGTGATCTCAGCATGAATGATGCTTTTTGCCGCCTCGAGCATGGGGATACGCTGGCATCAGCTAAATGCAGCTACTTAAGTAGATGTAGTAGTAACACAGCTGTAAGCGAGGACAGATAAACATGTTGGATAAACAGCATATGACCCCTCATTTTATGTTTGGGTGCTCCCGACTTGGGCGCTCCTTAGCTTCTCCCTATACAGGCCAGGTCAGCTTTGATCATGTTGCCAACTCAACCAATGTCACCCATATGGATAAACCAAATGCTGATTTGCGGACACCTGCTACAAAGTTTGTATTCAAGTGTGATATGTACACAATTGCTGGTAAAAAGAAACCTCTGTATTCTCGTGTCCTTTGGCTAGCATAACGGACGCGAAAGCGGTGGTTTTGGTTTTGTCCTGCAAAGGACGCCAACCACTCCGATTTGAGCGGTCTTCTCGGATGGTGCGTCGTGTGACGACGCACCGCTCTGCCAGAGAGCACCCCTGGCCGTGGTCATCCTACGCGCGGCCCCTCTAGGCGAAGTCAACGCTGGGCTCGGCGGAACGGCGGTGAAAATGATGGTACGGTTGCTCCACGTTCCCATCATGATATGATCTTTCACTCAATCTTTTTTTCCGTTCTCCTATACATGCAGATGATCACGAACCTTCGTCCTTTGAGGCTCCAGTTGAGGGAGCCCAGGACTCATCACCTCGACCGAATGCAGTTCCTGCTAATTCACTATTCAGTATCGCTTTCTTGCTGAATCCGGTCCCGACATCTACTGAGCAGCTGCAGCAGGCCAGCGAGAGCACCCGCCTCCAGCAAGACGACTGTGATGAAGACTTTGAATTTCGATTCGGTGAACCTGACACAAGTGACCATAGCGCATCGGGCACGGATGTCAGTTGGGATCTCACCGCTGCCGCAACCCAAATTGAACACGACATTCCAACTGGTGAAGATGTATCTTACTCGGGCGGGACCTCTCTGGGACGTGCGTCATCCGCTACCCAGACTAATCGCAGAACGGGTCGAACGAATCGATGGGTGGTGGGCAACAAGTACACACAATCGAATCGATACTCTTCAAAGGTGGCGTATCAGTGCAGTCATTACCGCGCAGGGCGAGGGTGCCCAGGGAAATGTGACTTAGTTTTCAGACTCCAGTGCTACACTAATTTCGTCCCTCATACATGTGGAATGTCAGCGAATGTATCCGAGGGTCATACTGTGGCGGAAACGAGAGATGTTTCAGCGGAAATGAAGAGGGGAGGTTGACACCATGGCTGTGACCATGACAGCAAGTCGTTCGGTTATTTGGGAGATTGTACGGGCGAAGTTCTTCGGAAACGCTGAGTTGAACGTGGCCATTGTTGGGCTTTCGAGGGAGTATGTGCTCCGCCGTGTTTACCGGGTTAGAGCAGAAGAGTTTGGTGGATCGATCTACGGGCAGATAGAGGTTTCGCCATGGTCACAAGTACTTGATGAGAGTGGACTTCCAACCGAAACAAACTTTCATCTTTTTCATGACTCGTACTACGACAAGTCCAAGAAATCGCGCGAGCGCCTTCTGGGATGGGCTCATCCGGTGCTTCTGAACATGCTAAAACAGAAGAAAACCTCGCTTTTCGTGGACGGAACATTTCGATCTGTTCCGTCCAAATTCAAGCAATGCTTCGTTATCACAACGCATGATCGACCGACGGATATCTACTGCCCGTGTGTGTTTGTGCTGTGTACGTCCAAGACGCATGCCATGTACTTTCATGCAATCCGGCTAATCCAGGACGCAACCGATGGGGCAATGGATCCTGAGTTTGTTTATTGTGATTTTGAGGCGGGAATGATTCGGGCTATTGGCGACCACTTCCCAGACGCAACTCGGATTGGGTGCTTATTTCATTTTAAGCAAGCTTGTCGTCGGCGCATGAAGAAATACAGAATTCCTGATAAAGAAGCCAAGATCGCAATGAAACGTGGTGTCCTCGACATGTTGACTGTAATCCCGCAGAACCAAGTAGAAAAGCAGGGTGTTGCGTGGGTGAAGAGAACGATTATGACGCGGTGTGAGGCAGCAAACACTTCGTACTCCTCCGAAAAGCGGCTGAAGTTTTGGAAGTATTTCTACCGTACGTGGATCGTGAAATTCCCTCCTAGGTTGTGGAACATCCAACCTTTCACCAGTGACGCTATCAGCCGCACCAACAACCCGTTAGAACGGTTCAACAGAGAAATGCACGGGATGCTTTTAGGATCTCACACAAAATACCTGATTTTGTGGCTGGAATTGAAAAGCTAGCGCGACGTGCTGTGAATTTCAAGTTCGATATCGAGATGGGCCGTGCTCGTCAGCCAGTCCGGCCACCGATACCCCTCCCCCACGGCCTATTGTTTTTCCGGAAGTTCAATCCACTTCGGATAACGAAGATGCAAGCGGAGATTTAACAGACGACTCCAGCGATGAGGAGCCATTCTATTTGCGCAACACACGCAGGCGTGTGGTAACTATGCAGCCAACGCGAGACCGGGCATCACCACCTGTGACACAAGGTGCCTCCCCTGATTCAGCTGATCAAGGCCACAACGCACGTGTTCCGGAAGCGCAAAGTGCAACTCAAGAAGGCACGCAGCGAGCGCGCATCCAGAGGTAGAGGCGGACGGGGAAGGGGAGGTCGAGGGAAGCGCGGCGGTCGTGGCGGTCGTGGTAAGAAAACCGGTAGAAGTGGAGTCAAGCGCAAGAGTGGATCTTAACTAGATGAACTTGCGGTGATGCATGTTGTTTAACATATATAATGAATGGGTTTCATTGATATATTAAAATGTTGCTAGATGAAAAAGCTTATTAAAGAAAAGTAGCTGTCCGTCGATAGCGTGGGTCTGTTCTAGACGTTTACTCCCCAAAGAAAGCATGATTGGGGTCAAGAACCGCATATCGCTGCACCGCTTCCAACACGGACTCATCAACCGCTTCGACCGCTGCCAAAGCTGTCGTGTACGCGCGGAATGCGTGTCCAATTCTTGCATCAGCGAAGGCCGAGAAGGGGAGGTCTTCTTTGAACCTAGGCTCGGGAGGAAGTCTAGTGGTCCCCAATGCGAATCTAAAAACGTCAGTTAGTCTTCTAGCAATTGATTCGTATGCTTCGTCGGCAGTTCTTGGTCGATCTCTGGCTCTAGATAGCAAAACGGCATGCTGGACCCAGGTTAACGTGGCATCAATAACCCCCGATAAGCTCCCCTCATTGTAATGAGTGTCAAGACGAAGCATGCACTCCTTCCCAACAACTTCATGAAAGTTCGCCTGCGCTCTTTGTAGTCTCAGAAGCTTTGATTGCAATTCCTGATCGATAGTGCTGATACGGAGCACGTGTGTACCCGAAGTACGCTCTGATCCGCCCGTGGACTCTTCATCGATCTCGTAGTTGCCGTCAGCGTCACACATTGTTTCGCACCCTGATGTCGTAGCAATATAGCTCATCTCTGAACTCGCGCCCGCGCCCGCGCCTTCTTCCAGTGGTGTCTGCACCGTGAACGAGCTAGCGTCTCCTTCAAGGATACCCTCAGCTTCGCTACGCCACGCCGCCAGTCTCGTACGCTCGTCCAAGATCCCAACGGTGCCTGGAGGAAACGTGTCGTCAGGCGTCTGCTCCATTAACCTGAGTCGCTCGTCGATAGTCAAGGCGGTCCACAAACGGCGCAGGCGCAGCCCCCCACTTCGCTTAACCCAATTGGAATCTTTGGCCTTCTTCAACTCTGCTGGAAAGGTTTTACGCTTGGCTGCGTAAGCGCGAGCGTAGTCATTTCCATTCGTCTCTGCAAAAAGCCATACCGCGGTATGTAGCCGCATGCTGAAGAAAGATGATGGAGGTCCCAGAGTGTAGCTTCGGAAATGAAGCATGAATTTGTGGGTACATTAGAACAATTATAGCATGTCATATTTAGAACTGGAGTTGCCCCTAGGCTACCTCTATACTTAAACAAAACCCTCCAGCGGAGGAAGTGCTTAGGGTATAGTAACTGTGTAGTTGAGAGTGTATGCACAAAAATCAATGATTCTACGATAAACAGTCCATATTGACATGTGAGTAAGTACTTCAATGGGAATAAATACCCAGCGTGTGAAATGAAAACAATGGTGAGGCCAAATAAGCATCTAGGCTGGAGTAAATACTTCGAGTCAAACGTGTGTTTACTGTGATTAGAAACCATACGATACTCGCAAATCATACCGCATACTGAGTATGTACCTCAGCCTGAGGAAATATCTCGCTTGGCGTAAGTAGGCGACTCTGGTTTGAGCGGAAGTACTCTGGTTTGAGCCTGTATATAGTGGTCAATATCAGTGGTTACAACCGCAACGTGTTCTTAAGAAGATCAGTTTGGTGAATGTATTTTGTTTAGTTTGTAACTAAAGGCATTATCTAATTCGACCGACCTATAAACTTTCTGAATGCAATCAACCTCAGTGAACAAATCACGCCACCCACTTCACGGTACACGCCATGCTACACGGCGCAAAAATTGAATGCCATAGATCCAGTTCAAATCCATGTCAACAATCGGTACACCATTTCAAGGTCAAATTGAGAGAAGTCGTGCTTCAAATTGAGAACCCCACCCACTTCACGGTACACGCCATGCTACACGGCGCAAAAATTGAATGCCATAGATCCAGTTCAAATCCATGTCAACAATCGGTACACCATTTCAAGGTCAAATTGAGAGAAGTCGTGCTTCAAATTGAGAACCGCCAAAATCAAAATGAGAAAACCTCCAATCTTAAATATGCGTATCATCTAATCACCTTCAATACCGAATATATTGTACAGAGAAACTGACTTGCCCACTCTATGTCGATCAGAAAATTCCCTCCGGAAAATTTTGTCCGTGACAGTGCCCTTTTTCTTGATCTCTCTTGTTTTGATTTTGGTCGTTTTTGTTTTGATTTTGACTTCTCTCAATTTGACCTTGAAATGGTGTACCGAGAACGCATTTTCGTCGAACACGTACTTGTCACCGTCTTTCACCATGATGGGCATGCAGTGGCTGACGCGGAGAGAGTTAAACGCCCCCAAAATGTACACTCCGTCTGGGAGCTCGATCGCGCTTACACTCGAAGCTGCGAGTCTCCCATTCACGCCACCCAGCAAATCGTTGTCCAACACGCGGACACTAAGCTCGTGGCACTCGCCTTGGACGCGTTCGTTAGCAAACTTTACATAACGCCGAAGCTCACCATAACTTAGTCCTTTAGGTGACAGCGGTCGGCCACGCTCCTCACACTCCGCAACAAATGCCTGAATAATGTTGCCATCGCGCCAACCTTGGTTATCGAGTATAGCACAGGCGACACCCAGGGCGTAAATCGTACGCATGCCTTGAGGGGAAGCTCCAATTTCATGGACGTGGCCATTGTCGGAGCAGAACTTGTAGAAATTGTCTTCGTCAGATGCCTTCCAGTCGTCCACTATACTGCAGGCATCTACAAAGCCATCGCGACGCAATGCGGATCCAGGTTCCCAGGTATCTTCCCACCTGTATCCATTATCTTCATCGCGCCATTGAACTCGATACCGATATCCTCGACCTATACTGACTCTGTCGACAATAGCAAAAACTTTTCCGGTGGTCGGAATGATGGCTGGCCGTTGCCCATTAGGCGGGATCTGGTTATCAGCGTTCGAGGATACACGTTCTTCGTCCGAGTCCACGTTCGAGCCTCGAGGAGCGTCAACCGAAGCTACAGCTCCACTAGGCACGATTATGCTGTCGTCTGCATTGTCGGTTCGGCCGAGCTGGTTCCTCTTAATGACGTGTCGTTGCATCCCTTTTTAAAGGGATGCAACGACAAGCTTTTGTCAACTTCGGCAGTATATGGCGAAGTTGACAAAAGCTGATTGTCGTCGGGGTACGTTGGGAACACCGCCAGTTTCATGCTAACCTTGACACGCTGTCGCTTCATCCGTCTGAATTGCACCGCCAGTTTCATGCTAACCTTGACACGCTGTCGCTTCATCGACTCCCCAATTGTCCCTTTGCAACACGCATTAGTCGAGCTAGGAGAGCGAAGTAGCTGGTAGCGCGTCATGGTGTCGGTGGCAAGTGGCAGTTCTGCAATTCAGAACTGAACTCTACATCGATTGTAAATGAGGCGAGAAGGCTTACCAAAAGCCTCAAATCGAGTCATATCAATCGATACTGAGGTCTATTTGGCGCTATCGATCCATCCATCCTCGCTAAGTATCATTACGTAGAAATTTCCTTTGTATGACAGACAGATTGGTGGGCTGCTACAGACACTTTCATTAGCCAGTTGACTAACACATGACGATTAACATTGGCGATGTGGAGGAGGTTCAGACTAGTCTATTTAACTTATGTTATGAGAGTGTCTGGAATGTCCTAAGCCAGGTGATCAGCGTCGGAGTCTGTTGTGACCCCGGTGGCTGTACGTGGCTCGCCTCTGGTCGAGGTGCCTCTCTTGGTGTCCGCTGGAAGAGATCCAAACAAATGAGTAATCTAGTGCCTTGGACTATAGTTCGTGGGTTTTTGCGTTCACGTTGTCCTAGCGCTCGTAGATGCCGAAGTCCAGCTTGCTGAAATGCCATGACGCTGCTTGCAATGATGACCTGACCCCCCTTGTGAATCACTTGGTTTCGTTGAGTCCATAAGACTGTCATGCAGACTGTGCTTAGAACCCACCATATCCGGTTCCATTCACGCGCGTAGTCGTCGGTGTGATCAGGGAACCAGCTCCTAAAGCGCCGTCGCAAGTCTGTTGGAAACGGCGGTGCTGATCGCGAGGCACAATTCGCCTTGAACCGAAGAAGTTGCTTGCCATCACACTGTCGCCGACTCCAGCGGCTGAGAAGGTATTGCCAGCATGCTTGTGCGCACGGACAATCCCAAAGGATGTGCGTGAGCGTCTCCTTTCGGTACCGGCAACTTAGGAGCTTGCGACAGCTCGCATTCGTTTGGCGGCCGTCGAAGAAAAGATTTAGTTGCTTCGTTGCCACCCTGTAACTCACCCAGACTTGATACGATTAACATTGGCGATGTAGGTCATCTGCTTCAGTCATTGATTACTTTGGATTAGTCGCATCATGTGTACAGGCGTCCCCGCTGGATATGCAAAGGTCGGACTGAAAAAGTCTGCAAGGATGCAAGCTTTGCACAGGTTTCACGTGCATGCCAAACGTACTGATTTATTCAATTAAAGTTAGTTGAGAATGCGGCGCATCGACATTAAGTCGATAATTCCCGAATGCTTCCAGCAATTCCTGATCGTGTCGGGAGTAACTGCGTCCCAAGCTTGAGAGGCCCACTTTACAGCTGTAAGAATCGTGATCTCCTCTTGCGGAAGCCCCGCACTGTAGCGGTCGATACTATCCTCAATTTTGATTCGTGTGAAGTAACCTCCAACGTGAGCCTTTCATTTCCTACTGTCATGTAGCAACTTGCACATGCACACAACGTCCCGCAATGCGACACTTCTAGCTCCGAATTCATTTACCTCAGTGCATTGCCCCGACCAGGTCAAGCAAATCCCATCTACATCTGCACATGATCGGCAAGGTACGTTGCCTGGCGCAAGTGCACATCTAACGGGGACGCCTGTATGCACATGACCTCGCATGACCTGAACTGCCTATGACCTGATAAAGAAGTGTAACAGGAGGGCCCGAACGGTGGACCCTAGCGAGCTGGACAGCGGTGAAGGACGGTGGCATGACGGTGACGCGCAGCTCGGACGAGCACATGGCGGCGATCGGCAGCACGGTGGAGGTCCAGTACCTCGCTGCCGCGACGGAGGACGCGGTGCGAGTGGCCAAAATGCCGCTGAGTGGCACGGTGGGCGGCACGCACGGGCTGAATCCAGCGTCGACGTTGAGTCGACATTGAACCAGGGCCAAGCCCCGGCAAGTGAGCGGGTTGGAAGAGGCGGCACTCGAGAATGGAGATCTTCGGCACAAGTGGCCGGGATAGCGTGCTGGGGAGCACGTGAACTACGAGCTGATCGTGCGTGAGCACGTGGAGAGCTGAACGGGGTCAGGACACGGACGTCTTGCAGGCTACAGCTGGACGGCGAACAGCGTGGACGGGCGGGTCGCAGGCGGTGCCAGACGGAGAGCGAACAGTGGGCAACGAGGTCGACTGTTCCTCGTACGAGTCGGGCGCGGGATCTGTGGACGGTCGGACGTGCGGTTGGTACGGGCGGGTGTGGTTGACGAGAACGAGGGCGAGGAGTAGGCGCTAGTGGGAGCTAGTATCTATTCATTGGAAGTAGGAGTGGTTTAGGCTATTCCTGGTAATAAAATAGGAGCGGACACGACGGTGGACGTTCCGGCAGGGGGAGACCAAGTGGATCTCTGACGGCCAGTACGGTGTTGAGAAGTAGACGGCTCGCGTGCGAACTCGCAGCGTGAGCATACGACCTGCCCAGCGGCTCGGGCAAGACAAGTGAGCCCGCTTCATGGTGGTCATACAGGGGCACACTACGGCGGCATCGAGCAGATTGAGAAGTGGCTCGGCAGCGCGGAGGGCAGCCATGACGGCGTCGACCCCTACACAGGCGAAGGCGACGGTATCCGGCAAGTCCAGACGTGCCCCAAGGCGCCTGTCCAAGAAGTTATCCATTCCCGATGACGACGAGGACACCGAAGATGGCTTCGACGAGAGACGTAAGGGCGCGGATGACGGTGACGAAGACCCGTCAAGTGACGAACAGAAGGAGGTTGAAGTGTCGCGGCCCGCACCCAGAACCGAGCAGGAGCCAGTGCCGACTCAGGACGACGAGGCGGTCGAAGAGGCGCCGACTCAGACGGCGACTCAGCCGTCGGCGAATGAGCAAGGCGAAAGAAACATCGGCAGCGACGCTCCTGCACCGACGATGGAGATAGCGGTACTCGCTAACGCGCTACAGCAGCTGACGACGGCGGTCGCAGCGCTGCAGGCACGAGAGGCAGCGCGAGGCGACGTCGGGCACGGGCACGACGCTGGCAACCGAGCCGACGGACAACCACGTGAGCCAGAGCACGCGGAAATCGACGCGCCCCAGCAGTCTGCCGTAGCTGCAGCGCCAGGTGCTTCACGACGCAGAGGAGCCCGTGGTGCGACGTCGGGCAACACGTCGGCAGCGACAGCGGCAAGCGGACGGACGGTGACGGCGGCTCCCGCGGTGAGGACGTCAGCACCCGCGATGGAGGCAGCCCCGGCGGTCGTACAACCAACGGCGCCCGAGACGGCGGCGATGACAGCTGCAGTGCAACAGCTCACGACGATGATGGCGCAGATCCAACCAGCGGCAGCAGGCGGAGATGGCCAAGGGCGGCAACGGACGGGGCGAGTTCACGGGCGCGGAGTACGGGCCGAGGTGACGCGCACGCCCCGGATGGCGCTGGCCTCCGAATCCGACAGCAGCTCAGACGAGAGTATCGGGAGCAACGGGAGCACAGGCGGCGACGAGAGCGACCCCAGTGACGGTAGCGACCCCAGCGACGACGGGTACGACGACGGCGGCGACTCGAGCAGCGACTCGGAAGCTGACGGTGGCGGGCGGCGACGCCGGAACGGACGACGCGGACGACGCGTGCGACGGGTACGGCAGCCACGGCGAAAGAGTGTGAAGGACTTGGAACTGCCCACGTACACTCCTTCGCCGAAGCTATCAGTTTCCACGTGGATAGACCGCGTCGACCTAGCTCTACAGGGCGCCAAGGAATCAGGACGAGGCACGTGGTCGGGCAGGGCTCTATACTACATCCTCGGAAACAAGCTGATGGAAGACGCAGCAAGATGGTGGGTAAACATGAATCGCCGTCTGCCAGAGCGACAGAGGACGTGGAAGA
Organism: Phytophthora melonis; assembly: GCA_024211575.1. NCBI lineage: Eukaryota > Oomycota > Peronosporomycetes > Peronosporales > Peronosporaceae > Phytophthora > Phytophthora melonis. Next base: position 3,666,730 of record JAMXKT010000037.1, on the reverse strand, counting down.
CGTTGAAGAAGGCGCTGCTACGCCGGTACGGCGAGCGAAAGGACAAGTCGGCGGCCGAATGGCGTGTCGGCATGAGACCAATGATGCCGGGCGAAACATAAGCGGACTTCGCAGCGGGGCTCCGTGACGTCGTCGGAATCAACAACGTTAGTGAACGAGTCCTATTGGCGCAGTTTTACCGCTGTCTGGACAAGACGACGCGGAAGTTGGTGAAACAGTCGCCGCGGCCTAAGACACTCGAGGAGGCGGTGGGCAAAGCCACGGAGATCGATGACCCGGTCGATAACGTAGCACAAGGCATGATGAACAGCGGGTTGCCGTGGGCAACGGCACCACAGCCGTACCTGATACCGATGATGGGGACGAGCGGCCAGACGATCCCGGGCATCGGCGGCATGGGTTTGCCTGCCGAAATGCTGAATAACGCGGCAGCAGCAGAGGGCGTAACGGCGAGGAAGGAGATAGAGCACGTGGCTCTGTTCACCAACCCGCGGGGCGTGTATAATAAGGCGACGGGCACGTGGGATCCGCCCCCAGGTCATCTCTGGAACGGAAAATACTGGTACGAACCACGGAAGGCTGAGCGGAAGAGGTCTACCACGGCTGTAGTGACAAGCAGCCGGTCGTCGAGCAAGAAGCAGGCCAAGTTGAAGGCTAAGCGCGAGCAGATGGAGTCCAGTAGCGACGAATCCGACGCTAGGCCACGGAAGAAGAAGTTGAAGGCGGCCGTCAAGCAGGCGGGCGGTGAAAAGCGGCGTGCTGAGGCCAGCGCGACGGAACAGAAGCACCCGGGCAACAAGATGAACGGTGAGGGCAAGGCGAGTTGCGCATGCTTTCACTGTGGTCAGGTTGGTCACTGGGCGATGCAATGCTCTACCGAGCCGAAGTGCTATGCGTGTAATCGCTCGGGCCACTTCGCACGGACATGCACGGACCCGGAGGCGAAAGCTCGTAACGACGCGTACATGAGGACGCGTGAGCGCAAGGATCAGCCGGTGTCAGCGGGAAACGAGTAGAGGGCGCTATCGAGGGGGAATGGCGTCCGGTACGAGGAGGAAAACCCCAGCCGGTGGGGCTAGCGATGGATAAGGACGGCGGAAAAACGATGAGGCACGTGGCGACCGCGAGAGTGGCCGACACGGAAGAGAATGAGAACGACGAGATGGGGGTGGTGCATGCCGCAACTGGCGACCAGCACACCGTGATGAGAATTAGACCCGCACCTTTGCGCGTGCTGACGCGTAAGACGGACGGGGCGAGTGGAGATACGGCGACGGCCGTTTCCTGCGAAGACGAGAACGATGAGAACGATGAGAACGATGAGAACGACGAGGACGATGAAGACGATGAGGACGATGAGGACGAGATAAGGGCGGAGCACGTCGGCAGCAGCGAGTACCCCGAGTCGAAGGAACGGACGACACCTGTGTGCCTGGTGACGCGCACGCGGGACGCGTCGGATGCCGGCATGGCGGCAGTCGTGCGCCTGATGAAGGCGGATGCTGCGGCAACGGACAAGGAACGAGCGGCTCACGGTAAGACCGGCGATGGCCGCGGCGCGCTACGTACGGACCGATCGCCGACCTGCGCGCCGAAGCGATGAAGCCGCGCAACACGACGGCGACGGACGACGAGCTGGAGAAGGCGCGGACCCTCCTCGAGCTGGAGAAGGCGCGACGGAGAGCCCAGAGGAGACGGCTAACTCCCGCGGAACGACGGAGAGCGACACCAATCCGACGGTGGTCGTGGAGGCGGTCGAGGTAACGGAGACGCCATCACGGAGTTCGTGCTTGACGCTCACAGCCGGATCAACCGCGGAGACGACGGCGCCAGCTGCAACCCCGGTCGAGGTGGTGTCGGTGAGAGGGTTGAGCGCGACGGAGACTACGAAGGGACCCAGGGACGATAACGCGTGCAACGCGCCAACGATGAGCGCGGGTGAGTTGGCCGTGGCCGACGAGGGCGTGCCCCTGAGCGACAGCAGAGGCGACGGCAGAGTCACGATGGACGGCGAGGGCTCTGGCGAGTCCGGGAAGACGGCGGCGGCGAGCGAACCGAGAGGCGAGTCCACGACGGCCGTGACGAACGAGTCAAGCGCGGACTCGAGCGACGAGTCTGCCGGTGGCGACAGCGTCGAGCTGGCGCGCCTGGCACGGCGAAACGCCCGGAAACGAGCGAAGCACGAACGAGTCAAGGTATGTCTGGCTCGGAAACGGCGTCGAGAACGGGAGAAGGCCGCCGAGGAGCGACGTGTGAGCGATGAGCAACTGGCCGTGCGGCAACGAGTGGCTGATGAAGCCATGGAGCAGCTACGAGAGCGCAAGCAGCTGCGCGAGCAGCGCGACGACGAAGGACGAGGTCAGCGAGCACGTGTGAGCCTCGTACAGCACCGTGGTGATGGACACGCGCGGCGTACGGCGCGTGGTGAAGTTGTGGAGTACGTAGGAGCGGATGACGGGCTCCCAACCGCGACGATGGAGGTGGCCGGCGCAAGACGGCACGTGAAGCTCGATAGCGGCGCACGCTATACGGTGGCGGGCACTGACTGGATGCGGTTCGGCGATCGAGTGGAGAGAGCGGCCCCTGTGGATTACGTCGAGGGCATTGGTGGTTTCCTGTTAGACGTAGTGGGAGTATGGAGCTTCAACATGCGCAGTGTGTTCGGTGAAGTGATCAGTGTGGAGGCATGCATAGTGTCAGGTTGCACTGACGAATTTCTACTCGGCGTGGATTTCATGCGCAGACACGGAGCCATGATGGACTTTGATCGCAACGAGATTCGCTATACTACGGCAGGTCGAGCGGTGGTCATTCCGTTTCGCACGCACGATAGCGGTAATGGAGCGCGTGTGGCGGCGGTACGGGTGGTTCGGCGAGCGGAACTCGACGGTAGTACCGTGACACCGGTCGAGGTGTCAGTGGCGGCCGACGACGGCGAGGTAGGGATCTTCTTGCCTACTAAGTGCATGGGCGCGGTCATGTTGGCGACTACCGTCACGAGGGTGAAGAACGGCACGGCGTTGGTACCAGCGGTGAACGCGAAGGGTGGACCAGTGCGGCTACCAGCGAAGCGGGAACTTGGGCAATGGATCCCCTCGACAAGGACGTAGAGCTGTTGCGAATGAGCGGCGAGCTGCGCCGTAACAAAATCAAGGAATGGTTAGCCGGACTCGGTGATAGTGATGAGCCACTCGAGGACGAGGACCAGGTGAACGTAGGCGTCGGGGACGGCGAGAGTCGGCGGATGATCGTACAGTTGCTAAGGGTATACCGCCAGCTGACGGCGGATAAGAGCGATTGCCCACCCGCCACGGTATTGAACACCGAGCACCACATCGACACGGGCGATGCGGCGCCCATCATGCTGAAGCGTAGGCGGCAGGCTCAGACTGAGGACGAGGTGATTGAGACGAACGTGCGTAAGATGCTGGCGGCTGGCGTGATTGAAGAGGGTGACGGCGCCTGGGGATTTCCAGTCGTGCTGGTGCGGAAGAAGGATGGCGAAGTACGTTTTTGTGTGGATTATCGGGCCCTAAATAAAGTCACACGAAAGGACGTGTACCCACTACCGCGGATCGATGAAACGCTGGAGGCTCTTGGCGGCGCGCTGCTGTTCAGCACATTAGATTTGAAAGCGGGGTATTGGCAAATCCGCGTGGCGGACAAAGACAAAGAGAAGACGGCCTTTACTACGAAGCAAGGTCTCTACCAGTTCGTTCGCATGCCCTTCGGACTTACGAACGCTCCGTCCACGTTGAAACGGATGATGAACAGTGTATTGCGCGGGCTTACATGGACTACATGTTTAGTCTATCTGGACGATATTGTGGTTTATACACGAGGCGGCATTGAGCGACACATTTTGGAGTTAGCTTGCGTGCTTGAGAGGCTCTCACAAGCAGGTCTCACGTTGAAGCTCAAGAAGTGCGTGTTCGCGGCGAAGCAGATGGAGTATCTAGGCCACGAGTTGAGTGCGGACGGCGTGAGGCCGTTAGATAGGTTAGTAACGGCGGTACGCGACTTTCCGCGGCCCAAGGACGCGGTGGAGGTGAAGCGATTCACCCACCTGGCTGGCTACTATAGACGATTTATTGAAGGCTTCGGCGGCATCATGGCACCGATGACGAAGCTGCTACGGAAGGGAGTTGACTGGGAATGGACGAGAGCGCAGCAGGAGGCGTTCGAACACGTGAAAGCGGTTTTGACGAGCAAATCGTTGCTTATCTACCCTGATTTCACTCTACCCTTTCGATTAGTGACGGACGCAAGCAAAGTGGGGCTCGGAGCGTGCCTCATGCAGGATCGTGGCCACGGCTGGAAGCCGGTGGCGTACGCGAGCAAGGTAACGAGTGCGACGGAGGCGAATTACGGCATCACCGAGTTAGAATGTCTGGCGGTGGTGTGGTCCATCAAACTGTTCCGCCCGTATCTCTACGGACGGCAATTCACCATTGTCACGGATCACTCGGCACTGAAATGGCTGATGACCAGCCCTAATCTGACTGGTAAGCTACATCGCTGGGCCTTGACCCTGCAAGATTTTGATTTTGTGGTGGAGTGGATCCGCTGGAATTAGCAGGGATCCCACACTCACACACTGCGCCCAGACACCGACTAACGGAGGGGGTACTCCGATAACCGTGGGGTTGCTGAGTGGCTCACCTTGTGTACCCGTCGGCGGGCTGGATCTGCTCTCTCGTTGACACGAGATGCGCAGCGGGTGAACTTGAACGTCCTTGGCGGGGACTTGGGGAGATGTTGGGGTAGATTCGCAGTGGGGGTTCCTTCACGCGAGTCTGGGTTGGTAGATCCTTGGTCTTGGCCGTAGATCTTGTGGATCCGATAAGTAATATACCAGATCCGGAGTTGTTGCCTTGTTGGGGGTGTTGTATCCTTTTCCTTTACGTTGCTTGCCGCCTCCTATTAGCGGGGAAGTTGGGGGGCGAGGGCCGAAGGGCGCGAGCTGCTGGCCAAGCTATCCAGCGGTCTGCCACGTGTGCGGGGGCAAATTACTTGATTAAAGTATGGGCCAATACAAATCCCAATACTAAAGACCAAGTGACTGGTTCCCAAGCAAATTCGACTCTGATTTATGTTAGCCTGTATCCAGCCTTCCCATCTGACTTGGATCCCGCCTGCTACTGGCTCTCCTTCCTACCTAGTCCCGCACCGTAGTCTCTGTACCAATAAACCGGTACAGATCCATACCTAATCTAGGGGATCCTAATGTAGGCGACCAGATCCATGTACGCCACACTACCTACGCCCAGCCCATCTTCAACGACCCTGATCCGGCAACCGCACCTCCATCTGGCAACCATGACGTCATCCGCGGGACCGGACATCGTCACCAACTGGGATCCCGCCACCAGGTCAACTGGCGGATCCATTCCCATCCGGATTGCTCTTGAGCGGATCTCTTTACCACATTCGCCCCTGGGACGAGGTGACTGCTGCACAACGGCATCAGCTCGTGCCACCGTTGATCCGCATCATTCGTAGATTCGCTGCATCGCCGACACCACCCTTCTCCGCGTATACCATGACTCGAAACCGTCCTCGGCGCCCTGCGTCTGGGCAGCCTCGTGCGTCCGAGGCTCCATACGAGGCGGACGCCCCTGCACCCAAGACCCGTGAGGCTGTCACCGTTGGGTATGGTCGCTCTCCGGACCCTCCCCCGCCCTGTGCCATTTGTGACTCAGCGCCATCTGACCCCACGCTGTCCGTCATGCCACTGGCGCAGTCGCTCGACCCCCCACATGTTACTCCGTCTGCGCTACTGGCGATAATCCGTCACTACCACACGGTGCTGGAAGCTTTTGACGAGCTACGTCGGGCGTACGCTCTCGCTCGCCAACACAATGAGCAGCTCCACGCTGCGCCCGCTGCCATGCGACGGATCGCGGAACGCTTCGTGTCCTTCGTTCAACGCAAGTACAATGCCAGTCAAGCCAAGTTGGAGGACGCAAACCTCCGGGCCGCCGACGCTATGGCGTCCATGGATCGCATGAAGGATCAGCTGCGTCAGTTTGAGGTGCTCAAGATCGAGCACGAACTTCTCCGAGAGACCTCGACCGAGGCGTACGACCGTCTTCAAGATTACGCGGCTCGACTGGAACGACGGATCGAGGGTCGTGTGATTGATGGCGAGCTGGATGGATCCGTGCTCCAGATCGCTCAGGACCTGGGTGAAGTGCGTCGCGAAAACGCAGATCTCGCGCGTCATGCTGCCGACCATCACAACCAAATTCGCTCTGCTCAAGCGGCTCAAGCGTCAACTTCGGCCGACCTCGACCAGTCCCGTCGGCAGTGTGACCAACTCCAAACGCGGCTCAAGGATCTGTTGGCCCACGCTCAGCGAGTGGAAGCCTCCAACCAGCAACTCCGGGAAGATCTTCGCGCCATGTCCGGTGGTGACTCCGTCGTCCATTCGCTCCGGCTGGAGCTCCACGTGCGAGGAGCGGATCCGCGAGCTGAATGGGCTCCTCGACCGTGTTGCCGCTCATCGGGATCGCCTCCAGCAAGATCTTCCAGGCTGCCCAACGTCGGGCTGACCTAGCTGCTGCAGCCGTGGAGCGAACTAACGAGGCCACAGCTTGGCAACATGATTCGGTCCATGACGCACAGCGTCGCGCTCGAGACCTTGAGGAGCAGCTCGATCGGTCCCGTCAAGCTCGGGCCCAACACGCGCGGGACTATCAAGCTCTCTCGGCTGATTATCGTCGGTCACAAGAGCGGTTGACGCAAGCGCACGCACGGGTGGCCGCACTTGGCACGCTGCAGAGCGAGAATAACGCGCTCCGCGAGGATCTGCGCGTGGTGACTGCTGCCCGGGACGCACTGCAAGCTGACAAAGAGGTGCTCCTGTCCGACAAAGAGGCGCTCCAGGTCGAGTTGATGGCCACCCAAGAGTCCCTCAGCCAGGCGCAGGCCCAGGCGGCCCCGACTGTAGTTGTCCCTCCTGCCGATCCTCCTACCCCTGGTACCACGCACACCGGTGTCGCTCAAGTCCCATGCGGCAATTGCCGCGAGTTTTTGGCGCAGATCGCGGACATCCAGGGCGCCTACAGTCATGTGCGTCGCGACTTCGACGACCTGGAAGCCGAATTCCGGTCGCTGGAGACCGAGCATGACGGCAGAGACCGTCTACAACACCTTGGTGGAAGATCACTCACTCGCCCTCGGACGTATCCAGGAAATCGCGTCCCTGGCGTTAATCGCTCCCTCCCGCGTTGCTGGTGTCTCGCCTCTGCCAGCGTGTCCTCCGTCCGCAGGGTCCCCATCTCCTTCTAAGCGGGCTCCGGGCCCCACGTGTGAACACTGATCCTCAGGGGTCCCGCTCCCAAGCGCGCTCGTCGTGGGTCTTCGTCTGCCGTCGTGCCTCCCGGAGGGTCAGCCTTCAGCGTTGGCTCCACCAGCGGTCCGCACGCCCCTCAACCTTGACTCCATGGTGGACCCTGTAGGGATGAGCTGGATGATGACTACGCCTGCTCCGATACCAGTACAGAGTTCGTCGGATCCGACTCCGAGAGTTCCGACGACGAGGACTTGCGTGTAGCCCGGGCTCGATCTCGATCCGACTTGCGTCGTCGCAGCCCTGAGCCGGGGTCACGCCCTTGTCTGTCCAAGATGGGTCAGCTGCCGCACCGATCGAAGTGGGCGACGCAGACGGTCAAGAGTCGTCGGATCCTGTAGAGCCCCCTGCTGTCGCCCCTGCTCGGGGTGATCGGGCTGTTGCAGGAGACGCCGCTACTTGTGCCTTCGCCCCTTTCGGCCCCATCGAATCTTTTGTCCCTGGTCTCCGACAGCAACGGGTGGTGTCAGCGGCTGACGTCGCGCCGTGGGAACCTTCGCAGATCTCTATCTTGACTATGGATACCGTGACACCTCGCGTGATCATCGAGTACCAGGTGTTGACTGCTGGCTGGATGTTTCCTGAGCGCGTCGGGCGTGGCGGCGCCTTGGATCGTCAGCTATACGCCCCAGAGCTTATCACCCGAGCTAACGTGGAGGCGCTGTACGCTGAGGAGCCCTGGCAAGTGTTGGCTACCCGTCCCGCGCCGCACACCTTCGATCTGGACCTCTCGCCCCAGCTGATGAGCATAGTGGACGGATATCTGGAGTTCGAGAACGATTGCTTGCAGGCTATCTGGGAGTCGACGCATCCCTTCCCGATCACCCAGGAGTTGAAAAGGTCTGACGCTTGGTGGTCTTCGTTCTACACCCGCCGCAAGAATCGTAGCTCGCACGCTCGCGAGAAGTACCGGAACTGGCAGGAGCAGGGTTTCGCGAAAGCTCGCCGGACCGGGTGTTGTGATTTGGATCTCTGGTTGGATCGCATGTTCGCTCGATTCCCCAGCAGAACGAGGACACTACCTGGTTCCCCGGTCGCGAAGCTGTTGCTGCTGGACGTCCCGCACCCACGAACCTGCTAGCTGCCTTGGCTGATTGCGATCGTGCGGATCCGTAGCGTAACCACTTTCGCGCGGCGCCTGGCACTCATCCCGCTCTCGCGATCCCTCGCCTGTTGCTGAAGTTTTCTCGCACTTCTTGAGGGTCTTGGTCGCGATCTTAAACTTCACCTTTTCCCCGTCAGGCTCAGGTTCGTCCTCGTGTTAGCGCTTAGTGGCTCGCCAGTCCGTTCACGTTGTAATCCCGACCCAATACCACCTTCAGTAGTCTACATTGGTTCGTGTCTCCACATGGTCTGATCCATTCGTCAGTTCATCATCATCTCACTTGTTCGTCATGCACACATGTACCTCCAATCCTCCGTAAACGGACAACCTCCTTGCCCGTTTATCGCATCACTCCTTCCTCATAGCGTCCTGTCTGCCTGAGGTCCCTCTCCTCCTTGATACTGTAGCCTTCCTGCAGATCCTTCACCTTTTCTTCAGGTCAGCAGCCTACCTGCCGACCTGGTTCCCCTCGTCACTCTTCCTCATGTGACTGCATGGCTTGGAACCGATTCCGTCTCGCACGGTTCGTCAAGAAGTCATGTATCAGCGCGCCACAGTTCAGATCTGCTTCGTCTACCCAGGAGGGCTCGTCATACCCCTTCCACCTGATCTTAAATTCCCGGAGTGTGCGGCCGTAGCGAGTCTTCCTCCCTGTCCTCACGTCCAAGATCCGCTCAACTTCGAACTCATATTCCTCCAGCACTCGATCCCAGCTATCTTCGGGCAGTAGAGCTTCATCAAAATCGACTCGATCAGCTTCGTCGACAGTCAACTGGACCCGTGGGCGCCCTGGGAACTCTTTGACCGGTTTTAACTTGGAGATATGCACCACCGGAAAAAGGTGGTATTCCGTCCCTGCTGTCTCCAACCTCACCGTATACTCGTTCACCATCTCTAGCACCCGAAAAGGTCCATGCCACATATGTGCCAGTTTCTTTGCGTAACCCTCCTTCACTCGATCCAGGTATAGCCACACGCGCGATCCAGCCTCGATCCGGTGGGATGTGGCTTGCTCGTTTCGCGCCTCAGCCCTTTCCGAGATTGCCTTCTTCAGCCTCTCATTCACGTCTCGCCTGGCCAGTTGGTAGAATTTCTGGATCCTGTATCGCCAACGGCGAGGGTTCGAGTCTCGTCTCTTGGTACTGCCCACGGGCAACGTTGCTTCCAGTGTAGTCCTTGGATCCCACCCGTGTGCCAGGTAAAAAGGCGTGTCGCCCCTGATCCGATCGTGAGCGGTGTTGAGGGCAAACGTTAGCCGTTCCGCATACTCGTCCCAATCGCGCTGATCTTCATCCTGTACATACATCTTGATGGATTTCGTGATAGTCTGCACCATCCGCTCCGCCGTCCCGTTTGCCTGTGGCCGGTAAGCCATCGTAGCTCGTTGACGCTGACCCAGGATGCGGTTGAAGGCGCGAAAGAAATCGGACATAAACCCGGGCTCCCGATCGTGCCGGATCACCTCGCTCGCGCCGAATCGGCGGAAGACACATTCTTCGTAAGACTCCGCAATCGTCTGCGCCGTACGCGATGCACTGGCCTTCGCCACCACATAACCCGTGAACAGATCCACCCAGATGAGCAACTCCGTATTGCCCTTCACCGACTTCGGGAGCGACGGGATATGATCCATCGCGATCACCTGGAACGGGTACGTTGCTCGGATGTTCCTGGGGATCTTCCCCGGATCGTCGGCTTCCCTTTGCCCGTTTCACAATCTACGCATTCGCCCACGAATTGTTGTACCGATCTGAACATTCCTCTCCAGAAGAAGTGGGGCTTGATCCGCTGGTAGGTGCGACCGACTCCTTGATGCCCCCCTTCCAGGCTCACGTGATAGTGATGGAGCAGGTCAGGCTGCAGAGATTCTGGTACCACTAGCCGGAGTAAGCCGTCTCGGTCCGCTTCTGCCCTAGCCGATGGCGCACAATAATATAGCAGCCCCTGCGTATCCACTTCGAAATCCGCTGCTAACATGCTGCAAGCCTTGGCTTCCTTCTGTGACATCGCTTGGACGTCTCCTCGTAGATATTGTTTCCGCTGTTGGATCCACGCCTCCTCTTCTTGGGCTTGACGGATCCGCTCTACACGTAACTGCTGCACCACTTCTTCTCCTAGCACCTTCGCCTTCGTACTCCTTCCGGCTTGGGACCGCGTCCGTGTAGCACTGACCCGGACTGTGTCGCCCGCCATGGTCGGCACTAACACTTCATCCAGACGGTTGAGTGTGATCAGGTCCTCCATCTCTCCATCTGCCTCTACAATTCGTCCTTCCTCTCGTTGCAAAGCGGCACTGGCCAAGCTGTCTGCACTCGCATTCCAAGCTCTCTTCACGTGCAACAGATCGTGAGTTGGCCATTTGCGTAACCGTTCCAATGCTCGCTGTCTCAAGAGTGTTAGGCTCGGAGCTTTGCAGTCTATCTCTCCGCGCATCTGGCGGATCACCAAGTTGGAGTCGCCGCATATCACCAGGCGTCGTAGGTCCAGCCCTTGTAGCAGTTCGAAGCAGAGCAACAGTCCGTTGTACTCCGCCTCGTTCACCGTAAAGTCGGCTGCATACTTTGACGCTGCCGCCACCACCGTCCACCCTGGTAGAGCCCATACGATCGCACTGAAAGCTCCTCCGCCCCTTTTCACTCGGGCGGATCCGTCGAAGCTCGCTACCCATAGCTCTTCCTCCGGTTCCACCGTCGGGATGGGCATGGATATCACCTTCCGTGGCTCCTTCCGGGGGGCGATTGCAGCTAGTGCCTCGTCGACCTTCTCTCTGGGGGTGATGCAGGCTGCTAACGCCCCTAGTATCTCATCCTCACCCTTAACACAACGTTCGATTTCGAGAGTCCATGGCGACAGTAACGCAGCCCATTGACTCAGACGGCCTTGGAGCCCCGCCGACCTGAACAGCCATGCCAACGTGGAGTGGCGGGTTAGCACTCGGATCCGTTTCCCCACCAGCATGGAGTACCCGAGATCCAACATCCGTAGGATCGCCAGCACTTCTTTTTCCGCGATGCCGTAGTTCAGCTCATTTTGTTTCAGCGTTCGACTGATGAACATCACCGGCAAGTAGACGCCGTCATGCTCTTGCGTAAGCGACGCGGCGATCGCCCACTCGCTAGCATAGACAATCACCACGGGTTCCTTTTCTGCGTCGAAATGGCGCAGGATCGGCGTAGTCGCTACCTTGTTCTTCAACGCGGCAAAGGCAGCCTCCGCTCTGCTCCACTTCGAACTGCAATCGTCCTTCTCTGGTTCATCGTCACCCGATCGTTGCACTGTTGGTTGTTGCCTCAGCTCTGCGAAGTCAACCTCCCGCAACTCGTACAATATTGCTGCGTATACTGCCAGATTCTCGATGAAGCGACCATAATAATTTAGGCTCCCGAGGAACGACTGCATCGCTCGGAGGGTCTTCGGGAACGGCAGCTCCGTTAAGGATTGCAGATCCTTAGGGTGGGCCTCCAGACCTCCAGCGGACACTCGGTGACCGAGGTAGTCCACCCTCTTGAGGCCCCAGAAACTCTTGGCTACACTGATTGATAGATTCCACTTGTGGCACGCTTCCAGCAGCCTCCGCACCCGTCCACACAGGTGATCCCACGAGGTGGCCGTCACCAGAATGTCGTCGATGTACGAACGTCGCCCCAGCACCGATCGTTCTCCCTCGTCATTTGGCTCGCCTTCCTTGAAGAGATCGACGAGATCGCTTCCCTCTGAAGCTGGCGGGATCCGGAGAAACCCGTACAGTGCGTTGTCGATCAACCTCTGGTAGATCTGGGGCGCGTTCTTCAACCCAAATGGCATCCTGTTCCATTCGTACAGGCCCGATGGGGTGATGAAGGCGGAAATCGCTCGCGCGCGCTCGGTCATCGACACCACCCAAAATCCGCTCGCCATATCCAATGAACAGTACCACAGCGTCGCATCGAGATCTTCTAGCAGGTCATTGATTAGTGGCATGGGGTAGATCATCAACTTCGTCAGGCTGTTCACCAGTCGGTAATCGATGCAGAGGCGGATGTCTACTCCATTTTTCTTGATGATGACCACGATGGGGGACGCCCATGGGGATGTCGATGTGCTGATGATCTTAGCCGAGAGTAACCCCTTGAGGAGATCCGAGAGTTTCTCCCGGTACTGCGGGGCCACCTTGCGCACACGTTGTGCGATCGGCTTCGCGTCTCCCACGTCGATGTCACACACTGCGCCGACGGCGGCCGGGGTAGAGCGTTTCCTTGTCCGATGAGGAGATGCTTGTACGCCCATATCTCGTCTGTCAGCTGCTGGATCTCCTCCGGGGAGTTCTCTTCCGGATCACCTACGTGCAGATCCTCCATCTTGACTTTCTCCGTGGTAGCCGTCACCTCCGGCAGTACTGCCAGCTCTCCTTCGTAGTCTTCGGCATGTAGAGCACTCGCCTCGTGCACGTACGTGTCTGCGATCGGGGCCGGGCCTTCAGTCTCTGCATCAGTAGTCTTAGTCTCTGGCCTGTCGTCCGGTCCCGGAGTTATCTCTGGCTGATCCGTCAACGTCTGGCTCGAGGAGTCTCCTGTAGCTCGAGGCTCCGACCCTTCCGCTCGGTCTCCTTGCGCGTCGGCGGTCTCCTTTGCTACTGGCTTCGTTGAGTGCCCAGACGGTCGCGGGGATCCACTGTGTGTGGGATAAACTGGCGGCTTCTCTGCACTTCCTGCGGCCTTCGGGATGGGTTCTGAATCTTCAAGATGCGTGACAGTCAGCCCGTCCTTCCGAGCCACGCTGCCTATCGCATCCACTGGGCACTTCAACGGCGCTTGTGGCTCACCTTTTGCCTCGGCCGCCTTCGGCTCCCCTTCTGCTTCCAATGTCTGATCCGGACGCTCTGGAGCCTGCCTTCCCGGCCGCAACGTTGACACGCGTGGGGCGGCTGGCGTGTCTCTAGCTACTCCCTCCGGCCAGCTCATTATCGCTTTGGGCGTCGGGTAGGCAGGCTTGGGGACCGCCGGTATCGGCGACTCTGAAGCTGGCTTGGGTCGCTCGTCGGTCGTGGCGCTATACACCAGGTTCTGCCACTCAGCATACCGTCTCGATCCGACGGATACGAAGCCAGGTTTGCGAGGTACATGATCTCCGGTTAACCACATGCCTACTTGATTGTGATGTTGCAGACAGATCGGCTCGTCCCCAATGTTGGTGATCCGCAGGTACCGCGTCCTCCCCAGCCCAGTGGCCAACGTGGGCACCCATTTCTTGCCCCTTGTGAGCCACAGTTGTTCGGAGTCGGAGAGACGTATACACTGCGGCAGCTCGGCCGTCTCACCCGCGTCTAGCGACAGCCACTGACCGCTCGTGACCGTGCGCGCCCGGTCGCTGGAGATCTGTTGCCGCCCATGCAGCTGGATTCGGATCTCGTCTGGCAGGCACATGGATCCATCTCCAAGATCCAGGCGAATCCCGGCTGGTACCATGAAGTCCATGCCCAATATCGCCTGGTAGTCCGGAGGTAGATCATCGCCCACCCATACATCGTAGTAATACACCAGGTGCCCTGCCAACGTGAGCTTGATTCTTGTCCTCCCGGTGGCCACATACAGCTTCTCCCCAATGCCGAGACACTCTTGACTCTGACTTGTATCCACATAACATCCTACCTCACGAGCAAAGGTGGTGTCGATAATCGACACCTCGGATCCAGAGTCAAGCATGACTACAGCCTTAGTGTTGTTGATCTTGCTGCCGACCTTGGCTTGCTTGAAGTGTTTCCCAGGTACATAGTATTTCCAGTACCCTCTCGATTCTCCAGGCATCAGATCCAAAGTCATAGACACTTCTGACCTCAGGTATTCATCGGGTGCACGCAGACTCGCAACAGAAGCAACACGCTTTCCTTCATGATCACGTGTATTATCAGCGAGTCCCGGTCTTGCGACCGTCTCGGGACGTCCTGACTGCTTGTCCACAAACGCATAGATGCAGAACGTAGAACGCTCGTCTCGTACCGGATTCAAACCCGGCGAGCGCTCTGGTTTAACATCTTCTCCGCCGCCTCTGGCAGGAGTCCCGGGTGCTTGCTGGGGTCGAACCACTGGCGGATCAGGTTGTAAAATTCTTCCATCTGACACTTGCCGTGATCGTGGAGCTCACCGCATCCACGACATACGAAAAAGCATCGATCCGAAGGGTGACCCTTCTTGCCACACTTCTGACAGATGAGACGCTTCCAACACCCTAGGTCCGAGTGCTTCCTGGATCCACAATGCGAGCAGCGCTGTCCGTCGTTCGGGAAACGCGGGCGGCGATCTTGGGCATTGGGATCAACCACCGGTTGGGTCGTAGTCAGCGAGGTGGGGTTGTCGCCGTTCACAGGAGTAGGCTCTGTCGGTGGCGCACCACTCGCCGCTGCCACGTACGCTCTGTGTAGCTCGCTCTCTGACCCTGACTCGTCTGTGTCCGATTCGCTGTCCGACGTCGGAAGATGCATCGCCCTGACTGCCCGCGTTGGCGCTGAAGGTTGCGGTGTCGCTGGTGGCTTCGGCCTGAACTTGGTTCCTCCTGCCGGCTTCTTGTGCCGGGACTTCGATCGTTCTCGCGCTCGCAGTACTTCCTCCAACTCTTCCGCATCGCTCAGTCGTAGCAGCGTTAGCTGGTCCGCAAACTCGGGATCTCCCAAAGTTTCGATGAAGTGCTCCACGTGTTCACGGCGGGCGTTAGCGTCACCATCCTTGATCCTGACGCGGGCTCGCATACCTGCTACGTTCAGCCGGTGTAGGTACTCTAGTGGGGACTCATCACTGCGCTTGCGTGCATGATAGTATTGCCACGCCACTGACACTCCTAGCCCACAATACTGTGACTGGAACTCCTTCACCAGATCTGTCCATTTCGTTCGCGTCGACCGGCTCAGCTGACGGTACCAGTTCCTTGCTGGGCCGGTGAGCAGATCCGCGAAGGTAAGACACTTCTCCTCGTCCGGGGCCTGGTCTCTGGTGAATGCTGACTTGACTTTGCTCATCCAGGCTCGGGCCCGCTCTTCATCATGGTCCTTCCCGGTGAATTCCTTTAAATCGGAGATGGCTGAGATCCTGACTCGCTGGATCATAGCCGTCCCAGCCACCGGCGCCGTTGTCGTCGTCGTGGCTGCCATTCTCCAGGTGCCTATTGCTCCCAGGTCGTCCGGGTCATATTCCCAGTTCTCTGGATGATCCTGTGATCCCACTGACTCCATGTCCACGTCTTGCGTCCCCACGTAGGTCGCAGCCGCGGCCGACTTGCTCCGCCGTGCAGTAGTAGGATGCGTCCTCGGGACCGACGTCATGTTCCGCTCCTGCAAGAATCTGTCCATGGCTGACTGGAAGTACCTTTCCAGTGGACTTGTCGACTCGTGCGGTGGATCTGCCTTGGTCGGCTGGACTAACGCCCGAGTTGGAGTCTGGTTTGGCCATGCTACTTTCTCTTGCGGTACCTCGGCGGACGCTCGGTGCCTTAACAGCTCGGTACCTGCCGGGCCTAGCGGCATACGCTTTGGCTCGGTCGAACTGTCCGATCCCACTTCAGAGGTGGCTGACTCGTAGGTAGACGATCCTGTGTGGTACTCCTGCGTCGGGGCTTGCTCCTCCTTCGCCTGGTTTGGCCGAGCAGGCTCTGGTGCCTCTTTCTCGCCCACGATAGGCTTC
Source organism: Phytophthora melonis (assembly GCA_024211575.1). NCBI lineage: Eukaryota > Oomycota > Peronosporomycetes > Peronosporales > Peronosporaceae > Phytophthora > Phytophthora melonis. Next base: position 3,650,622 of record JAMXKT010000037.1, on the reverse strand, counting down.
AACTTGTTGAACAGCGTCGCCGCTGCGATCCGGATTGTATCTAGTTCCAGGCCGAAGAGATCCTTAGCTTCGAAGGCTCCGACTGTAAGACCGGCCTCCTGTGCTAGGCGTAGCAGGTCTGTGGCGGCTTCCAGCTTGTTCATCGTCATCGATGGGGCCTGCACGGGCCCGGTGAGTCCTTCGGGTAGCTGTAGCTGAAGGATTCGCATTACATGGTGGTCTCGTAGGAAGTCCTGCAGCACGATCCGCCTGTAAGCTATTTCTAGCTTGGACTGGGTCCACGTCGCCTTGGTTGCACTTCGATCTTCGGGCTCGGAGTCTGGAGCTCTCAGCTTCTTCCGCGCAGCTCGTGTCTTCTTCTTCGACGTAGTTCCTTGACTCTGCGCGGGGTTTTTGGGCGAGGATCCAACCGCTTTCGCTGCTGGGTGCTCGTCCGGCGGGTCCTGCTTCGCAGCACGACCCGCGGGGGTCCTCGGAAGGACCTGTGGAGGGTAGAGGCTTCTCCTCGAGATCGGGATCGTCCCGATCTGCCTCTGGTCCGCCGATAGAGTTCCTCCTGGCACTCTGTCGGTTCGAGGATCCATTCTTCAGCGACGCCGCCGGTGATCCTAGCTCCGTCGGCGCTTCATCTCCTGATTCGTTGCTCACATGCACATCATCTTGGGACTCACGGTGAAATCCCATGTCGCCAAGAGATCCGGGCACGCGCACCATTGTGGTGGAGTGGATCCGCTGGAATTAGCAGGGATCCCACACTCACACACTGCGCCCAGACACCGACTAACGGAGGGTACTCCGATAACCGTGGGGTTGCTGAGTGGCTCACCTTGTGTACCCGTCGGCGGGCTGGATCTGCTCTCTCGTTGACACGAGATGCGCAGCGGGTGAACTTGAACGTCCTTGGCAGGGACTTGGGGAGATGTTGGGGTAGATTCGCAGTGGGGGTTCCTTCACGCGAGTCTGGGTTGGTAGATCCTTGGTCTTGGCCGTAGATCTTGTGGATCCGATAAGTAATATACCAGATCCGGAGTTGTTGCCTTGTTGGGGGTGTTGTATCCTTTTCCTTTACGTTGCTTGCCGCCTCCTATTAGCGGGGAAGTTGGGGGCGAGGGCCGAAGGGCGCGAGCTGCTGGTAAGCTATCCAGCGGTCTGCCACGTGTGCGGGGGCAAATTACTTGATTAAAGTATGGGCCAATACAAATCCCAATACTAAAGACCAAGTGACTGGTTCCCAAGCAAATTCGACTCTGATTTATGTTAGCCTGTATCCAGCCTTCCCATCTGACTTGGATCCCGCCTGCTACTGGCTCTCCTTCCTACCTAGTCCCGCACCGTAGCCTCTGTACCAATAAACCGGTACAGATCCATACCTAATCTAGGGGATCCTAATGTAGGCGACCAGATCCATGTACGCCACACTACCCCATCTTCAACGACCCTGATCCGGCAACCGCACCTCGATCTGGCAACCATGACGTCATCCGCGGGACCGGACATCGTCACCAACTGCCGGATCCCGCCACCAGGTCAACTGGCGGATCCATTCCCATCCGGATTGCTCTTGAGCGGATCTCTTTACCACAATTTCGAGGTCGTCTACCGACCAGGGAGTACGAATGTCGTAGCAGATGCGCTTTCGCGAGCACCTGTTAAGGCTACAGTATTGGCGGCAATAGGGCGGCGGCGGCGGTCGAGGGAGCGAGCGGCCGTGCGAGCAGCTAGTACCACGACGGGGACTACGGATGCGGCAGCGACAACCCCAGACGGCGGACCTGGTCCGGCGGCGGCTGGACAGAGTATGACCGCGACGGCCGAGCCAAGGACTATGACTGCGTCGAACGAGGAGCCAAGATCGGTGCTTCACAGGGACCGAGCGGCGAACGAGACGGCGGAGCAGCCGCCCTCGGCGGAAGAGAGGTCTGGTGACGGCGACAGCGTGCACCAGTCGGTCAACGGCGGTGTAGACGGCGGAACTGAGCGCGAACCAGCGACGGCAAGCGACGGTGGCAAGGACGAAGCTGATGAAGACCCCAAGGTGGCGGATGGCGGCGACGGAACGCGTGGACGGCAGGAGGTGGCCACGACGGAAATACCGGCGGTGGCAAAGCGATCGGTGAAGCGGCGCACGCGCCAGGATGAAGAGGCGCCAAGCCGGACACGGCCTCTCACACGCGCGGCGAGACGGCGCGCCGAAGAGCAACGACGACACGAGCAAACCCCGACGGCGCAGCAGAGTGCGACGAGCGAGCAGGACGGTGACAGACGCCATCCCAACGACGGCGTGGTGATGACGACGGCGGCCATGAGCTCGGGGGCTCGAGCAACGACGAGTCGGCGTTAGCGACGTCGGGCACAGGCGACGAGTCTACAGCGGAGCCGACGGTGACGAACCAACCACGGCGCACGGAAGGACGGGTGCCGGCGACGGAACCCGCGACGGGGCCGGCGGAGGGAATGCGAACATGAGCCACACGGAACCAGCAAGCGCGGCAGTAAGCGCGTGACTTTCGCGACACCGCTGGAACAGGACGACGACGCGGTATCTGGATCGGGGAGACGCAACGAGTCGGCGGGCGCGTTAGACAGGAACGTGACGTTGACCAACGACACGGCGCAGACGAGTAGAGCGGCAGACAGCAAGCTGCTTGAGTCGACGGCAGGGACGGCCGCAGGCGAGGCTAGTGTGAGCGGTGGTAAGGCCGCGATGCGCACAAGACGACCAAGGACAGGCACGACGACGACGACCGCGAAGCCCTCGACCACGGACGCGACGAAAGCGCCCAAGCCGAAGACGACGGGCGCGCCTACGGACGCGGAGCGGTACCCACGATGAAGACGACGGGCCCGGCGACGAACCAACGAGCAGTGGCGGCGAGACGAGAAGCGACAAGGAGTGATCGCACCACTTTAGCGGGCTGCGCTGAGCCTGATGACGACGAACGAGGAGCACCTGCGCAACGGCAGGCGAACGAGCGCGGTGAGCAACCACAGCGAGACGAACAACTCGATGAAGTAGCACGACGGCCAGTTATGGAGCCGACGCTGCAGCTTACCGACGACGAGATTGTGACCGAGCAGACGAAGAGCAGGCTGGTGCAGCGCCTGCTTGAGGCCGGCGAGTATAGAGGGCAGTCGGTGGCGAAGGCCTTCGGCCTGGTGACAATCAAGACTAAGGACGGACAACGAGTGGTGTTACCACCTTCATTATGGTCTGCGGTGCTAAAAGAGTGCCACGATTCGGCAGCGGGACTGGGACATCTGGGTAGACTTCGCCGTCTACGCCTAAAATAGCGGGCAACACTCGACAGTGATGCTATCCCCAAATGAGCTTATGATGGGCCGGCGGCTACGGAGCCCGAACGACTTACTGAGAGCAGCCAGCGTGACGGAGGCTGGTCCGCTCACGGAGTACCATGAACGGCTGCTGACTGCGATGAAGAGCAGCCACGAGTGCGCGGAAACAGCGCGAAGACGAGAGCAAGAGCGGCAGGCACGTTATTACAATAGTAAGGTGAGGAGGAAGCGCGAGTTTGCGCCCGGAGATCGACTGTGGCTGTACAAACCGCCGAGAGGCCCAAAAGCTTCGAAGCTAGTGCACCAGTGGCTAGGACCGGTGCGCGTGGTGGAGTCTGCGGGTTACGATAACTATTTGGTGGAGCGCGAGGACGTGTCCGGCGACCCTGAGCAATTTATAGCTCACGCGTCGTTTCTCGTTAGTTACTACTACCCGTCCCCACTACTCGAGACGGTGGCGGCGGATATCGAAGCTCAGCTCGAGCATGAAGGCTCGCTCGAACTCAGGAGTGATGAGTCGACGGACGGAGCGACTATGGGAGCAACGACGGCTCGTGTGCATGCAGCTACGGCTGCAAACTCTACGAAACGACGTGGCCGACCAGTGGATGATTCGGCAGCGGGACAACAACAGCGTGGGCTCGTGGTGGAGTTGCGTCGGCGGCGACGGCGGAACGCAGCAGGGCAGTACGTCCTCGAGTACGAGGTGCAGAACCTACGACGAACGGGGCCGGCAGGAAGGACGAGACACGGAGCTAAGCGGTGGATCTCGGTTGGTGCATACGACCAACTGCTACACGCCGGAAGGGTCGTGGAAGACCCTTAGTATGGAGAAGTCGTGTAACAGGAGGGCCCGAACGGTGGACCCTAGCGAGCTGGACAGCGGTGAAGGACGGTGGCATGACGGTGACGCGCAGCTCGGACGAGCACATGGCGGCGATCGGCAGCACGGTGGAGGTCCAGTACCTCGCTGCCGCGATGGAGGACGCGGTGCGAGTGGCCAAAATGCCGCTAAGTGGCACGGTGGGCGGCACGCACGGGCTGAATCCAGCGTCGACGTTGAGTCGACATTGAACCAGGGCCAAGCCCCGGCAAGTGAGCGGGTTGGAAGAGGCGGCACTCGAGAATTGGAGATCTTCGGCACAAGTGGCCGGGATAGCGTGCTGGAGAGCACGTGAACTACGAGCTGATCGTGCGTGAGCACGTGGAGAGCTGAACGGGGTCAGGACACGGACGTCTTGCAGGCTACAGCTGGACGGCGAACAGCGTGGACGGGCGGGTCGCAGGCGGTGCCAGACGGAGAGCGAACAGTGGGCAACGAGGTCGACTGTTCCTCGTACGAGTCGGGCGCGGGATCTGTGGACGGTCGGACGTGCGGTTGGTACGGACGGGTGTGGTTGACGAGAACGAGGGCGAGGAGTAGGCGCTAGTGGGAGCTAGTATCTATTCATTGGAAGTAGGAGTGGTTTAGGCTATTCCTGGTAATAAAATAGGAGCGGACACGACGGTGGACGTTCCGGCAGGGGGAGACCAAGTGGATCTCTGACGGCCAGTACGGTGTTGAGAAGTAGACGGCTCGCGTGCGAACTCGCAGCGTGAGCATACGACCTGCCCAGCGGCTCGGGCAAGACAAGTGAGCCCGCTTCAGAAGCTATCATCCAATATGATACTGCGTTGGCCGACCTCTGCTCAGGATAACAGCAAAATCAGCAGCTTAGTCACCGAAGAGGATGAAGAGCGAGCAATGGCATTCGTCTACAAGATTAAACTTCGGAGCAAAGAAGGTCGGCCTACACAAAACGCGACCGTATTCGCAACCATCACCAGATTGCAATGGGCTACTGAATCTATCACATTCTACGCGGAGTTCTAGCTGACTATTGAGATGGGACCTGCGTTTATGCTGTTTTCGCTATTCCTAGAATATTTACTACAACAGCAGTAACATGTTACCGATGAGGATGCGCAAGGTTTGGCCCGTAAAATACCCGATATACTCACGAGTAACAATCCGTTGGGACGATAGTCAGCTTGGCAAGTCGTTCGCGACGGCAGCTTTAACCTTGCTCACGTCGATTTTAGCCATCTTGATGCCGGCTTCTCCAGGGTACTCGCAATCGCCTTCATTTCGGGGTTCTTTACCAGTTGCTTCACAGATTTGGAGTCGTTTCCCAACTTGTTAAGAAACTTTGGGTCCTTCGCAATCGTCGCACCAACCTTTTCATTGTTGGGTCCGCCTAGCTTCGTGGGGACCACTGAACGCGGCTGCAGTGAGTTCGTGTAGCTCATCTTTGAGTGGATCTCCTTAGAACAAGCGTCTTCCTTTGCGGAGAATGCTGAAAATGCTGAAAAAACAAGCTTACAAGGTATGGTGGCGGTTTGGGTTTTGGGGGCTAAACTTGCATCTCGTTGCGCTGTTATTATTAATAGTCGCTACAGTTGCTGAACGTTCACTGTAACTGCATAGACTCACGACACTTAAATGCAGCTTGAAGCAGAAGCCTTATGGCTTAAGGTCTTCTAGCACAAGTCCCAGTTAAAGCTCATTTCACATAATTTGTCTAGTCACCCGGCCTTCTGTACTATGTAGTATGCTGTACTTCGAAGTACTTAAAAGAGTGAAATTAAGAAGCATTGTATTCCCGGGCGTGGGACAGACATTCCAACTTGCAAGAAAAAAATCATGGTCGTCTTAACGTCATAAAGCTATTGAGAAGTTAGTAGTGGTAGTTAACTGCATCGCTGTTAGGAACTGGAGTAAAGTTTCTGCTGGAAAAGGGGCAGCCGCTGGCCTGACAAAAAGGAGATAGACACCTCGCTTGAGCATTTTTTCTATTGGAACCTCACCGTTTCGTACTTTCGCAATCTTTCCGGCCCTTTATGCTGTCCCCCGTACCTACTCCAGGTCTAGAACGAGGTTATTACTACTGCTACTGTAGTAGCATGCACCAACTCTACTTGAAGGAACGTATAGCATCTATCAGTAAATACACCATCAGAGCTAAGAGGCCTCCCGTGGCCACGGTCGCTACACCCAGACCAAAGACTTTGGCGTACTTATCCAGCTTGGCAACTTTAGCGGGGTCACGTACAACAACAGATTTCACCTTGTTGACGTCGTTCATAGTGATCTTGACGCCAGCCTTTTCCAGAGCGCCCCCAGCCCTTCGAAGCTCAGGGTCGTTTGACAGTTGCTTGACCAATTTGGGGTTGCTCTCCAACCTCGTTAAGAAGTTGGGGTCCCCAAGCCGTTTCACCGTTGGGTTCTTCTCCAAAGCCTTGATAACACCAGGATCCTTGCGCAAGCCTGCAACATTCGTGCCGAGTCCAGCCTTCTTCACCCCGAAGACGCCTTTGATTTTAGAGAGGAATGAAACCCCTCGCTCCTCGTCCTCTTCGCCGCCAAAGTTGCTGGTTTCGCCGTCATCCTGATGAGCTGTCGTCGGCTTCTCTCGCGTCTTGCTCACCACTAGGGTCGCTCGGTCGTCTGCCGCTGCAATAGCGTAGGATAAGGTGATGCATGCGGCCAACAGTAGGAGTAGCAACCGCAGTAGCTGCATTCTTCTTCGTCGTCAAAGCTACGATACGGCAGGTGTTTGATGGCTTGAGGTGTGCGCAGTAGATGGTCAAACCGAAAATGCCTTCGGGGAAGAGGTTCAGACACTTCTTTGTTGGTTGGTGGCTTGTGGTAGGTCAAACAACATAATGTAGGAGTGGAATGGTATGTGTTGACGACCGTACACGTCACACACGAGCACAGGGTAGACAGGGCATTTATCGCGACCACGTGGTTGGGATAAGTGCTGTCACTGTGATCGCAATCTTGATCGCAATCTATGTCACTGTGATCGCAATCATTACTAGTAGTTTGAGTTGTTCTCATGTACAGTTTTGTAATCCTTGGCTGTGATTCTGATTAACGTTAATTAACAGTGCACTAAGCAAACGCGTTGCTGATTTTCACAATACACGCAAATCACTGTAAGTGCCGTTTGCGAACGCTTTGTATGTTTGCTGTTCTATCACTGCATGCATCGATCGTTGAAGGGCATGATTCCTCAATCACACTGTTATCTTCCTTCAATTGCGAAGCACCCCAACTTCGTTAACAAGCTGGCGAATCAACCCTGAAGCGGTCAACCAACTGGCAAATAACCCGGAGGTCAAAAAGGTTGCGAGCCTTCCTTTGAAAGGTGCTGGCCTCACGAATCGTGAGTCACAAGCACAAATAGCGATGTCAACCAAGTTAAAGCTTTTGCTGTCAATGGCCCCGCAAAAGTTGCCCAGCGGGAGGCCGAAAACGGATGCTTAAGTTACTGTTAATGCTGTTTATCTGGGAGGTGGAGTCGTGGCTCTAATCGTAGTGGGGATAATGTCAGCTAAGCCTATCCAATACTAAAGTAATTGAGTATCGATTCACGTCGATCAAATGGCGTTATTGCACATTGAATCGCGGGTGTTGTCGAATTTTATCGCTGCTGGTGGCGCCTTCATTTAGTATTGTTGCTGCAGGTAGATTCCTTATCTAAAGCTTGAAAAATTGTACTTCGAAGTACTTAGTTGTAAAAGCCACCACTCCACTTGTGAGTGCTGCCGACGTCTTACCATATCGCAACCGGCAAGAACTCTAGAAGCCAAGAAGCCGCGATCCGTAGGCTTTCTCGATGCACTTTTAGACCGTTGTGGATGCTTTGGCGAGTGCTCGCAGACAGAACTGCGACGAACTGATTGTGTACAAAAGACGTTCTGGTGCATCGTGAGCAGGTCTTGCAGGCGTGGGTGGTAGTATCTCTCTCCTACCACATCGTACTATGGGCTGACATGCGCAAGCTACACGTACGCAGTGGCAGCGGTTTTTGAGCTGCGCAAGTTGAAGCGTTCGGCGCGAACAGTCGTGGAGACTTTCCTCTCTTGAGACCGTTATGCGGCACCAGTGAACCAGAGGAGTCCATTACTGTGCGCGCGTGGGTCCCGATGGATTCATGCGCCCTTCGTGGCATGTGCCTCTACTGATCCCAACGCCAATAATGCGTCAGGGATCATTGATTTTTTTCTCGCCAGCTCCCAAGCCACGCCAAGTACGCTACGCTTGGCTTGAGGGTTGAACGCCGTGTTCGTGCGCTAGTCTGTCGCGTGCTGCCTTTCCTCGATCGTTCGGGCCGTTTTCGCGCCGTTCGTTTCGGGCTGAAACCCCTTCCGTCTAGCACCTCCCTGCCTGCACTCGCCGACCGCAGTCTCATGCCTCCACATTTCTCCTTTTGCTACGAAGGACCCACTTGGCTGTGCTCTCCAAGACCCCACTGTATCCAAGCATGCTTCCCGTCAAGTACCTGGTCGCGCTGATCGCTGTGTGCGCCTCCCACGCATGTGTGGTGAGCGCTGGGGGATACCCGCCCCCAGACTTCACTCAGGTGGACACCGTCACCCCAGTGACGCCTGCTCCTGTTGAAGAATCCGTGCAGACCTACGTGGACACGCCCATTGTGACCGAGTACGTGAAGCCCACGCCCGCCCCCGAGACCGAAGCCGTGCAGATCCCTGTTCAGGAGGAGACACTGGTTCTCATCACTGAAGCTCCGACCGAGACGCCGTGTCCCGAGACGCCCGTTCCCGTGACGGAGGCGCCTACCACGTCACCGCCAATCGAGGAGGAGCAGTATGTGCCGGAGACAGAAGCACCCACCACTTCGCCGCCCGTTGAGCAGTATGTGACGGAGGCGCCCACCACTTCGCCGCCCATTGAAGAGGAGCAGTACGTGCCGGAGACCGATGCACCAACGGAAACGCCGTGCCCTGAAACGCCGGTGCCGGTGACGGAAGCGCCGACACCGACACCCGTCGAAGAGACCGTCGAGTACACCCCCACGCCGACGGCCACGGAAACTCCTTGCCCGGAGCTGCCTACCCCACCGCCCGAGGAGGAGACCGAAGCTCCGACGCCCGAGGTGGAAACGCAGGCGCCCACGACGACGCCTCCTGTCCAGGAAGAGGGAGAATACTACCCGCCGGAGCAAACCGAGAACGAGACTGCTGCCCCAACGCCGGCGCCGACTGAAACTCCCTGCCCGACGTTCACGCTTGTGCCGGACACGCCTTTCCCAGAGACGTACACTCCAGAGGAGACGGAGACGGCGCCTCCGCAGGTATACCAAACCCAGGAGAACGTTCCGTACGAGGAGACGGCGGTAGATGTTCCGGTCTACATCGACACGCCGGCACCCGAGACAGCAGTGGATGTTCCGGTGTATGTTGACACACCGGCTCCGACAACTCCTTGCCCTGTATTCACCCTTGTGCCGGACACGCCAGCCCCGAAGAGCCAAACCCAGGAGGAGTCCTATCCATCGTACCGTGAAGAGCAGACTGCCGTGGATGTCCCAGTTTACGTCGACACGCCGGCCCCGACAACTCCTTGCCCAGTGTTCACTCTCGTGCCGGACACGCCGGCCCCTGAGAGCCAAACCCAGGAGGAGTCCTATTCGTACAATGAAGAGCAAACTGCCGTGGATGTTCCGGTCTACGTCGACACGCCTGCCCCCGAGGCGACGAAGACGGCAGTCGATGTTCCAGTCTATGTCGACACGCCGGCCCCGGTTCAAACAACTCCGTGCCCTGTATTCACCCTTGTGCCGGACACGCCTGCTCCGGAGACTCAAGAGTACATTCCGTACACGCCAGAGGCGACGCAGACTGCCGTTGACATCCCGCTGAGCTTCGCGCCGGAGACCCCTGCGCCCGCAGCGGAAACGCCTTGCCCCGAGACGCCCGCCCCAACTCTGCCCGAGGAGACTGAGTACACTCAGACCGAGGAATCGGAGCCCGTCCCCGTCACGGACGTGCCTCTGCCTCTGCCCACCACTGCTCCTCCGACTGAGACCCCTGCCCGGAGACCCCCGCCCCGGAGTCCGAGCAGACTCAGACGCAGACGGAGGCAACTGATAGCAGCGCCACTCAGCAGCAGGACGACACGACGGAAAGTAACGCGGGCACCGTCACAGCCGCTTCCGACGCGACGGAATCGACGGAAGCCACGACCGAGGGCAGCTCTGCCTCGGCGTCCACCACGTCCAGCGAAGCGCTCGACACGTTCGCCCAGCAGCTGCCCAGCGCAGCGCAGACGACGACCCGGAACCTCCGCGCGAACTAAGTAGCGGCGGCTTGGAGCTCGTTCGTGTCTTCCGCCGCTTCTTCTCTTCTTGAGTATCGGTCCTCCTTGGTCCGTCGATGGGTTTGCATTCCTGGTTTTGCATTGTAGAGATTTAACGTCACAGTCAATGCAAGCATGCACTTCATACTAGAGTCTCCGCTTCCTCCGTCTTGTACTCCTCCTATAAGTATCCGATAGCTTCTCATGTTCTAGTAAGTAACTTTACATACTCGGGTAAGTAGCTGCTCGTACAGCGCCGCCGACACTAACGCCGCTCGCCTGCTGCCGCAGGAGTCCTGCGACCTCGGCGAACCTCGATGCCCGTACAGTACATGTAGTGTCCACCGTGGACTCCACGGGCCCGGGCGGGGAATATCAGTCGTCGCTGCGTCTATGGCCTTCCGTGCCCAGATGAGGGAGGGACCACTGTAAACACGTCAATGGGTTCACAATGCAACGTCAAGTTTGACACACACAAAGGCATTCCTCAATCGGCTGCGCACAAGACGGAGGGATCTCGCACCCCTCGTCCCTCCCTGAGCGATGCTAAGCAACGAGGACGCAGTGCCAAGAGGGCGCGTCCAGCAGGGCGAGAGATCGGCAGACTTGACCCTCAAGCTACCGACCGTCCACAGGGATGCAGATCTGCTGAAGCGAGGCGCCAGTGGACACGACACTCCGCTGACTGCTGCGGCCGCTACAGAAGACGCTGATGCGGTCGAGCTCCTGTTGCAGAACGGCGCGTCGGTGGACGAGCGGGACTCGGACGGGTGGACGGCGCTGATGAGGGCATCAGTTGAGGGCCATGCGGGCGTGGCAGCTCTGCTCTTAGAGAGAGGAGCGACTGTCAACAAGCAGCAACTTGACGGGAACAGTGCGCTGCAGCTTGCGAGCAAGGCGGGGCATCTGGCGGTCGTGAAGGTGCTCGTGGAGAATGGGGCGGCCATTAACCTGACGGATGAAGTCGGCGACAGCGCGCTGGCCTCCGCTGCGGAGTATGGGAGAGTGGACGTGGTGACGCTTCTATTGGAGAAGGGGGCAGAGATCGACTTGGTGTCGGATCGAGGGTGGACGCCGCTCATGCGCGCCTCGCTGACCGGCCATGAAGCTGTTTGTCAGGCTCTGCTCAAGGCCGGAGCGAGTGTGAACAAGCAGCTTCCTAGTGGTTCCAGTGCGCTTCAACTCGCTGCTGGACGTGGACACGTTGGAGCTGTGGAATTGCTTCTTGGAGGGGGAGCGTTGATGAATTTGACGGACAGCGAAGGCCATTCCGCGCTGATATTCGCAGCCAAGCACGGACAGACGGAGGCGGTGGAGGCTTTGCTGGAGAAAGGTGCGGCCATCGACTTGGCCTCGAAAAGTGGGAGAACGTCGCTGTTGGCAGCTTGTGAGAATGGACATGCGACTGCAATCAGGCTCCTGCTGGATAGAGGAGCGAATCTGAACAAGCGGCTTGCGGACGGCTCCACTGCTCTCCATGTCGCCGCTAGCAATGGTCACACGCAGGCTGCAGAGCTGCTGCTCGACTTCGCCGTTCCAGTTGATCTGGTGAATGGCGACGGAGACACGCCACTCTTCGTGGCAGCAGCTAATGGGCACGTTAACGTGGTGAAGCTGCTCATAGAGCGTGGAGCGTCTGTCGTCCTGGCCAACAGGTCGGGCTGGACGGCAGCGATGAAGGCTGCGGAACTCGGATATCGAGCGGTGGTGAAGGCGATTCTCAAGTGCGACGCGGCTACGAAGGTCGTTGATAGACAGCTCCCTAGCGGAGCGACTGCACTCAACATCGCGTGTGAACACGGACACATGGACGTCGTCGTCGCGCTTGTCAACGCAGGAGCTGACCTTGAACTGGCTGACCACGAGGGCTACACGCCGCTCATTACGGCAGCACAACTGGGATACGCCGATATCGTCCAGCTATTGGTAAACAGAGGCGCAGACGTGAACGTTCAGTTGCCGAGTGGAGGCACTGCGTTGCTCACTGCTGTGTGGCACAGGCGTCTGGCCGTGGTTCGGATCCTGTTGGACAATGGAGCAGACCTCGATCTATGTGGAGACTTCCAGAATTGGTCGCCGCTGCACGCAGCGTACTTCAGCGGCTACACTGACCTTGTGCAGCTAATCTACGAGCGCGTTCTGGACGATACAAGCGATCCAGATCCAAGCGAAGACCAAGCCCCAGTCACCTCACCTCGGAAGGAAACTATTACTGTGAACACTAGCGTGGACCAAAAGAACCGAAACGGGGACACAGCTCTGCGAATCGCGTGTGAACGAGGCCAGCTGAAGGTTGTGGAGCGTCTGCTAGTGAGTACTGAAGCTGTGAATTTGGCGGACAACAGGGGCTGGACTCCTCTGCACAGCGCTGCAAACAATGGCCATGTCGAGATTGTTGCAGTGCTGTTGGAGAAGGGGGCGAGTGTCAACAAACTACTACCCAATGGATCGTGTGCCCTCCAATTGGCGAGTGGCGAGGGGCATCTCGAGGTTGTGAAGGTTCTGCTCGAGAATGGAGCATCCACGGCATTGAAGGACGACGGGGGCGTGGACGCGCTGACGATCGCCGCTCGAAACGGGCACGCTCAGGTGGTGCAGCTGCTTCTGCACAAGGGAACTGCTAAACTTGTGGATCCCGTTTTGCTCACGGAGGCACTCAAGAACGGTCAGGTGAACGTCGTCGAAGTCCTGATGGAGGGAGCGGCGAGTGTGAATGACTTACTTCCAAGCAAAGCCACAGCGCTTCACGTTGCGAGCGAGTATGGCCACATCGACCTCGTCAAAATGCTGTTGAAATCCGGCGCAATAGTTGACATTGTCGACAAGTCGGGCGGTACTCCGCTTATGTCGGCAGCCAAGAGCGGGCAGAGTGCTGTTGTAAAGTTCCTCCTGGAGAGAGGCGCGCAAGTGGATTCCACTGGTAGAGACGGCAAGACTTCTCTCATGCTGGCATCGATGAACAACCACCTCGACGTGATAGCTCTTCTCCTGGAGAATGGCGCAAATGTTTGCAAGGACAACCAGGCGGGTGAAACAGCGCTGGCCCTTGCGTGTGCTGAGGGGCACCAGGACGCCGCCGAGCTCCTCTTCAAAAAGTACGCCTCCAATCGCGCTGGTGGTCACAATGACAAACTGCTATTGCAACCAGCGATGCAAGGACACTTTGATTTGGTGAAATTCCTGCTGGAGAGAGGGGTTTATGCGGATGCTACGGACGAGTCTGGCTGGAGCGTCTTGATGTGTGCAGCGGACAACGGTCATGCTGATATTGTGGAGCTGCTCCTGAAGCACGGCGCGGACATCGAATATCACAAAGAAAATGGCTTGACTGCCCTGCATCGTGCATGCTACATGGGCCACGTAGAGGCCGCAAAGGTTCTGGTAAAGTATGGTGCGCCTGTCAACGTGTGTGAGAACAATGGCAGAACCCCGTTGATGGAAGCGATCGGGGCGCCCGATGTCGTTCAGCTCCTTCTCGAGAACGGAGCGTCGATCGACATGACCGACAACGACTCGGAGACGGCGCTTATCCAGGCTGCGTATGCTGACCATGTCGATGACGTCAAGATTCTTCTCAAGCACGGCGCGTGCATTGACTTTACCAACGACAGCGGCTGGACGGCGTTGATGAGCGCCTCCCATGAGGGCAATAGTGAGGTGGTATCGGCCCTCGTCAAAGGAGGAGCAAGCATCGACAAGCAAGCGCCCGATGGGAAGAGTGCTCTGCATCTCGCTATTGACGAGGATCACCTCGACATTGTGAAGATCCTCGTTGGTGGCGGTGCAGACATCAACGTAGCCGAAGACGAAGGGAATTGCGCGCTGCTGCTGGCGGCTGCGTACGGGAATGTGGGGATTCTGCAGTTTCTTCTAAGCTCTGGAGCACCGATCGAGGCCACCAATGACGATGGATACACGCCTCTCATGCTAGCAGCTGAAGCGGGATACGTGAGTACAGTTTCCGAGCTCATCAAACGCGGCGCTACCCTGAATAACCAGCTTCCCGATGGCAAGAGTGCGCTCTACCTCGCCTGTGAGAACGGTCAGCTCGGCGTCGTTAAAATCCTCATCCAGCATGGAGCTTCCGTTGACTTGGTTGATGAAAATGGAGAAAACGCGCTGTCCGCTGCGAGCGAAAACGGCCACAAGAAAGTGGTCAAGTTCCTGTCGACCATTGCAACCAGTGCAGGTGCGGGACGTACTGAGGACGGTGTGGATGGAGGCGTGACGCTGCGAACGGCCTGCAAGCGAGGCGACGTGCAGCTTGTCAAGCGTCTACTGGAGAAATCGGAGCCTGGCTCCATGCCCAACAATGCAAACTGGACGCCTCTCATAACCGCGTCATCGGAGGGCCACGCTGAAGTGGTAAAGCTTCTGTTGGGACTGGGGGCTAACGTCAACGAGCAACTTCCCAATGGCAACAGTGCACTGCAGCTGGCAAGTAAGGGAGGACACGCCGAAGTCGCAAGGATCCTGATTGAGAACGGAGCTTCCCTTGAGTTGACTGATGAAGATGGCGACACTCCCCTGGCGTCTGCAGCGGAGGAAGAGCAGCTCGGTACAGTGAAGTTGCTACTGGACAAGGGGGCGTCTATCGACCCCGCAATTCTCCACACTGCGGCGTCATTTGGTCGTGATAAAGTTGCTCGACTGCTTGTTGATGCTGGCGCAGAGGTCGACGGTGTGGACGATGAAGGGAAGAGTGCGTTGCAAGCTGCAGCTGAAGGAGGACATACGTCGGTGGTTAAGCTGCTGCTGGAGAAGGGGGCGTCTCCTAACTTGGCTGACAACGACGGGTGGACCGCGCTGACGTACGCTCTCTTAATTGCGGACCTGAGCACTGTCAAGGTCCTTCTGAGCAAGGGCTGCAGCTTGAGCTTCCAGCGAGATGATGGCTTAACGGCTCTTCACATGGCGTGTCAAGAGGACAACCTCAAGCTCGTGAAGCTGCTGCTCGCTAACGGCGCATCGATGGAAGCGGAGGACGAAGAAGGAGACACTCCGTTCATCACTGCAGCCAAGTGTAACCAGATCCAAGTCATGAGGCTTCTGCTTGATCGAGGGGCGCTAATAGACGCAACGAACCACGAAGGGCGGACGGCGCTGATGTATGCGGCGACGGAGGAAGATCCGAGCGCTGCCAAGATGCTAGTAAGTAAAGGTTGCGACGTTAATGTGCGGACTTCGGACGGGTTGACCGCTCTTCACACCGCGGCGGAACACGGGAGCGTCCTAACGTTGAGGTTTCTGCTCGCGAATGGCGCAGCAGTGGAGAACGTGGGGGCGGGTGACGATAGCCCGCTGATGTGTGCAGCCAAGACGAATCAAACCGACGCCATCGGGCTGTTGCTGGATAAGGGGGCGTCGATCGATTGGACGGACAGTGAAGGCTGGACTGCCCTCATGACAGCGTCAGAAAACGGCAACGCGGACGTTGTTAAGCAGTTGCTGGAGAAAGGAGCGAGTGTTGGCAAGCAGCGATCCGATGGGTTCACTGCGCTCCACATCGCCTCTGTTGAAGGAGATGCCACTGTTGTCAAGCATCTGCTGAAGCGTGGCGCTGCCGTTGATGTCGGCGACGAAAGCGGCGACTCGGCGTTGATCTGTGCAGCTGAAAAGGGGCATGTTTCGGTTGCCAGACTGCTGCTCGAGCACGGTGCGTCCATTGACTTTGCGAACCAAGGCGGCTGGACTGCTCTTCTAGGCGCTGCTGCCAATGGCCACGCGGATGTGGTGACACTGATGCTGAAGAAGGCCAAGCAGCGCTCGCGTGGCGCAGAAGGACACACTGATGCACTAATCAACCGGGCAGACAACGATGGGGACAACCCGCTGATAAGTGCAGCTTTGTTCGGTCATGCAGCCGTGGTGAAGCTGCTCCTGCAGAACGGCGCGGACATCGACTCGATGAACAAGAGGGGCGAGTCAGCCGTCATGTGTGCGTCGAAGCAAGGCCATGACGCAGTGGCCGCGCTTCTGTTGAAACAGGGCGCTCAAGCTGAAGCGCGCTTGTCGTCTGGCGAAGCTTCGTCCGAAAGTGACGACGAAGACGATCCTTCAGATTCTGAGGGTTCTATCAACTCGGCGGGTGAAGACAGCGACGACGCGCAGTCAGTTGCGAGCGACGAAGGCGATGAGCAGTCCGCGACTTCATCGGCCGATAACGCGTCGAACAGTGCAGACTGGACGCCGCTCATGACCGCAGCGGCGGAGGGCGAGACAGAGGCGGTAAAGCGCCTGCTGAAGGAAAGAGTTGACGTCGACGAGCAGCTACCGGGCGGCACCACTGCGCTACACCTCGCGAGCAAGGAAGGAC
Organism: Phytophthora melonis; assembly: GCA_024211575.1. Taxonomy (NCBI): domain Eukaryota; phylum Oomycota; class Peronosporomycetes; order Peronosporales; family Peronosporaceae; genus Phytophthora; species Phytophthora melonis. Next base: position 3,633,865 of record JAMXKT010000037.1, on the reverse strand, counting down.
ACGTCGATGTTGTGAAGTTCCTGGTCGAGAACGGGGCGTCGGTTGATTTGACCGACGAAGGCGGAGAGAGCCCGCTAATGTTTGCAGCAGATTACGGAGAGATCGATGTTGTGCAGTTCCTTCTGGAGAATGGGGCGTCAATCGACTCGGCTACCGACGAGGGCTGGACTGCACTTATGGGAGCGTCACACCACGGCAACGACGATATCGTCAGGCTGCTGCTGGAAAGAGGGGCTAGCGTAGATACGCACCGATCGGACGGCTCAACTGCTCTTCACACGGCGGCAACGGGAGGTCGGGTCGAGGTTGTACGGCTCCTGGTTGATGGCGGCGCAGCGACGGATCTTTTGAACGACGACGGCACTAGTCCGTTGCTGGCTGCAGCCGAGGAGGGACATGCATCGGTTGTGAAGCTTCTGCTGGAGAAGGGGGCGTACCCAGACTTGGTCGACAAGAATGGCTACACTGCTCTGATGAGCGCTTCCGAGCACGATCGTGAAGAAGTAGCGATTGCGTTGCTTGACGGTGGGGCTTTCGTCGACGCAATGAGTCACAACGGCGAGACTGCGTTGCTGTTGGCTTGTAGATCGGGTCACGTCGATCTGGTGGAGATCCTCATGTCCGCTGGCGCGTCGATGGATTTGGCTGATCGAGATGGCAACTCGCCTTTGCTTCGAGCGGCGGAAAGTGGGCACGTTGATGTCGTGAAGCTGCTAGCGATCAACGGCGCGTCTGCAGACCTCAGCAACAAATCCGGCTACACTGCGATCATGCTCGCCTCGCAGAACGGCCACGACGACGTCGTAGTTGTACTTCTGCAGAGAGAAGTCGACATCAACAAGCAGCTTCCGAACGGCAACGGCGCATTGCAACTGGCATGCGCGCACGGGCATCTCACCATTGGTTGGATGCTGCTGGAGAGCGGAGCAAACGTTGGCTCGAACGACTTGGATGAGGCCAGCCAACTGTCAGCAGCAACCGAGAAGGGGGAGCCCAATCTGGTCAAACTTCTCCTGCAAAATGGCGCCCCAGTCGACTCCGTTAACGACAAGCGCTGGACGCCGCTCATGATCGCAGCGCGGGATGGGAATGCTGCGGTGGCCTCCATTCTGCTCGATAGCGGGGCCAGTATGGAGAAGAAAGACAAAGACGGGAAGACCGCTCTGCTCGACGCTTGCGAGCATGGTCACGTGTTTGTAGCGGAGATCCTCGTGGAACGTGGAGCTAAGATCGACGTCAAAGACAAAGGCGGCAGCAGTCCACTGAAGTTCGCAGCAACGTTTGGGCATACAAGTATCATGAAGCTGCTTCTAGCACACGGCGCGTCTACCGAAGCGCAGAGCGACATCGGTTGGACGCCGTTGATGAGCGCTGCGAGGACGGGTCAGATCGATGCGGTGAACCTGCTATTGGATCACGGAGCCAGACTCGAGACCAAGAGCACAGCCGGTATGACCGCCCTCGCCATCGCGAGCAGGTACGGGCGCTCGAGTGTAGCAGGCGTGCTTCTCGAGCGTGGTGCAGTCATCGACGCAGGGGACACGAGCCGTAACACGCCATTGAAAATCGCGGCAACTTATAAGCACATCGCAGTCGTCAAGCTGCTGCTAAAGAAGGGTGCTGCCATCCAAGCGCGCAACAAGACTGGCTGGACACCGCTCATGAGTGCGTCCAACAATGGCCACGATGACGTGGTGAAGGTGCTGCTGGACCACGGAGCCAACCTCGAGACGAAGAACTCGGCCGGCTTATCCGCGCTCGCAATCGCGTGCCAGCAAGACCGATCGGCCGTGGCGAAGGTGCTGCTCGAGCGTGGTGCAGACATCGACAATCCAGACAAGACAGGCAACAGCCCGCTCAAAATCGCCGCCAAACAGGGACACGTGGATGTGGTGAAGCTGTTGCTGGAGAGTACTGCGAATGCCGAAGCGGCAAACGAGTCGGGGCTGACTCCGCTGACGAGCGCTGCGTTCGGTGGACACGCGGGCGTGGTGAAGGTGCTGCTGGATAGTGGCGCCAGTGTTGACGCAGCAGACAACAACGGTAGCACCGCTCTCAAGATTGCAGCGAAGCAAGGACATGCGGATGTGGTGAAGCTGCTGCTCGAGCGGGGTGCGAATGCGGATCTAGCGACCAACACTGGGTGGACACCGCTTATGAGCGCTGCACACGGTGGGCATGTTGATGTGGCGACGGTGCTGCTGGACCACGGAGCCAGTCTCGAGCTGCGCAACTCGGTCGGCATGACTGCGCTCGTGATCGCGTGTCAGCAGAACCGGCTTAGTGTGGCGGAGCTGCTCTTGCAACACAACGCAGTGGTCGACGCAACCGACAAGAACGATAACACTCCGCTGAAGATCGCGGCCAAGCACGGGCACGCGGACGTGGTGAAGCTGCTGCTGGAGTGTAATGCGAGTATCGATCTGGCGAACGACTCGGGGACGACGCCACTGATGAGTGCTGCAACTAATGGCGACGCCGGGATGACGGCGATACTACTGGACCATGGCGCCAAGCTAGACGTGGTAAATTGCATCGGTAACACCGCGCTGAAGCTTGCGTCCAAGCAGGGGAATGCAGAGGTGATGAAGCTGCTGCTGGAGCGGGGAGCCAACGCGGAATCCACGACGGACGCCGGGTGGACGTCACTCATGAGCGCTTCACACGGTGGCCACGCAGATGTGGCGTCGGATCTGCTGGACCACGGGGCCAGTCTCGAGACCAAGAACTCGGCCGGCTTAACAGCGCTCGCACTCGCGTGTCAGCAGAACCGTCCAAGCGTGGCGGAGGTTCTCCTAGAACGCGGTGCTGTGGTCGACGCGGTAGACAAGACTGGCAACACCCCGCTCAAGATCGCGGCTAAACAAGGCCACGCGGATGTGGTGAAGCTGCTGCTGGAGTATAATGCGAGTATCGATCAAGCTAACGACTCGAGGATGACGCCACTGGTGAGTGCTGCTCACAGTGGTCATGCTGAGGTGGCGAGGGTGCTATTAGACCACGGCGCCAGCCTGGATACTCAGACGGCGACCGGCATGACGGCGTTCCTGATCGCGTGTCAACAGGGACAACTTGATGTGGCGAAGGTCCTCCTGGAGCGTGGGGCGATGATCGACGCGGCAGACGACAAGGGCAACACCCCGCTCAAAATCGCGATCAACCACGACCACGTGCAAGTGGTGAAGCTGTTGCTGGAGAACGGTGCGAGCACCGCGGCAGCGACCGCCACCGGGTTGACAGCACTCATGAGTGCGGTGAAGAATGGCCACGAGGAGTGTGTGGAGGTGTTGCTGAGTGGAGCAGTCGATCCGAACGTTGGGCTTCCGAACGGGATCGCTCCTCTCCACCTCGCTGGGAAGTACGGCCAGCCGGAGTGTGCAAAGTTGCTGGTGGAGCATGGCGCGTGCTTGGATGCGAGGACCCAAACTGGGGACACCGCGCTCATAACATCCGCCAGGCATTCGCACGCGGACGTAGCACGAGTTCTCATAGAACGGGGTGCGTCTGTCGACTTGAAGAACAACGCGGGGCTCACTGCGCGGATGCTGGCGAAGAGAAAAGGGCACAAGGAAGTCGAGGCTGTGCTGATCGAGAGAAGGTGACGACTCGTTTCATTGTTTACTATGTACAAAATACATGTAAGTTGAGTTGACTTGTTCGAACAGCGCAACGTTCGACTGGAGCAAACAGGACACGAGAGATATCAGTCAGTTCGCGACGTCTATAACCTACAGAGTTTCTGGTCTGGGCCTGCCCATTAGCGTCTGCCCGAGAACGACGCTTTGGGTTCAATTACGCGAGTCGCAGTGTGCCTCTCGACGCCATTCTTCGATCGGCAGAGTCTCGACCAGGTGTATCACAAGCGGATGACAGGAACTCAATGCATCGCCATCAACACGGACGAGCTGAAAGATTCCAGGGACCGTAGCAAGTCCCTCGAATCCCCAGAACCGACGGAAGACGACGAGCAGGAGGGCAGCTTCGCCTCTCTGCAATATGCATGCGCCGACGGCGACGTTGACGCTGTTCTTCGCTTCCTCAAGGACGGTGCCGATGTGAACGAAGTGGATGAGGAGGGAGACAGCCCACTGCTCTGCGCAGTTGCGAACGGACACGCGGGTATCGCGCGGCTACTGCTGGAACGAGGTGCATCCGTCGACTTGCCCTGCAGTGGCTCTACAGCACTGTACCGCGCGAGCGAAGAGGGCTATGCCGACATCGTCCAGCTGCTCTTAGACCGCGGAGCAGCCGTCGACAAGGCCGGACCGAACGGGGTCACGGCGTTGATCGTCGCCTGCGAGACTGGGACTATTGACATCATTCGGGTGCTGCTCGATCACGGCGCTGCGGTTGATCTAGTGGACGAAACGGGGACAGCCCGCTGATCACTGCGGCGGAGAACGGCCACGTCGAGGTGGTGAAGTTGCTGATAGAACGAGGCGCTACGGTCGACCTGTTCAACAACAATGGGTGGACGCCACTAACGAGTGCTACGCAGAACAACCACGCGCAGGTTGTCGAGCTGGTGCTGGATGAAGGAGCCAACGTCAACAAGCACGGAGAGACTGGCAACACGCCTTTGATCATCGCGTCGATTCACGGCAGCGTGGAGGTCGCGCGCGTTCTCCTCGCGCGTGGAGCGGCGGTCGACAGGATCAACGCGTTCCGGACCTCTCCGCTTATCTGCGCCGCGGAGAACGGTCATGCAGAGATGGTCAAGCTGCTATGTGAGCACGACGCGCCGCTGGACTGGAATGAGTACAGAGGCTCGACTGCACTGATGAAGGCTGCGGAGGGAGGATACGCGGAGATTGCCGAGATGTTGCTGGAGAACGGAGCGTCAGTGAACAGGCATCTCTCGGACGGGTCCAACGAGCTCCATATTGCGTGCGAAAGCGGACACGTCGAAGTCGTCAAGCTTCTTGTGGATAACGGAGCTTCAGTTAACAAGGGAGACGACGACGGAGACGGTCCGCTGTTTGTGGCATCACGTAAAGGATACACCGATATTGTCAAGTCCCTTCTGGACCATGGCGCGTCCGCCGAGGTCGTGAATAATGCCGGCTGGACGTCGCTGATGAAGGCAGCAGAGCGAGGATACGTGGGTGTGGCGAAGGCGCTGCTAAGATCCGAGACAGCCAATGAGTTCGTGAACTTGCAGCTACCGACTGGAGCGACTGCGCTCAATATCGCCTGCGAGCATGGCCACTTCGACGTCGTTGTGGCTCTCGTTAACCGTGGAGCTGCCATTGAATTGGCGGATAACGAAGGCTACACGCCGTTGATCACGGCCGCGCAGCTTGGGTACCCCGATATCGTCCAGTTCCTCGTGACCCAGGGCGCCAACTTGAACGCGCAGCTACCGAGCGGGAGCACAGCTTTACTTACTGCAGTTTGGCACAAGCGGTTGGAGGTGGTTCGGATTCTCCTGGACAACGGAGCGGACATCAGTCTGTGTGGGGATTTCCAGAACTGGCCGCCGCTGAATGTGGCATACTTCAGCGGCTACTCTGAACTCGTGCAGCTCATCTACGAACGCCTCCCAGCAGACAAGAAGCTATCATTTGGAGACGTCGTGTCGGCGTTCTCTTCGACTCGGATTTCTTCCTCTACTCCTGCGAGGACGTACCTGCCGTCTCGAAAAGTAACACGAATGGCCAGTACAGGAATCGACCAGAAGAGCCGCAATGGGGATACCGCACTGCGGATCGCCTGTGAGAGGGGACAGGTTAAAGTTGTGGAAGATCTGCTGAGCAACCCGAACAATGACATCAATGTACCAGATAGCGACGGCAGGTATCCGCTGCTCAGCGCGTGTGTGGGTGGTCATATTGACGTCGTGGAAGTTCTTCTGGAAAAGGGCGCGGACGTGAACAAGCGGCTCCCGAATGGCTTCACCGCCCTCCATATCGCCTGCGAGAACGGTCACATGAACGTCGCCGAGCTGCTTCTCAACCGCGGGGTAGCGATCGACAGCGTCGACGAGGACGGGGATACGCCACTGCTCACTGCGGCTGATAGCGGGCACGAGGACATTGTCAAGTTACTCGTCACGCGCGGCGCGTCCATCAACTTGGCTAATAACGAGGGCTGGACCGCTCTGATGAATGCTGCAGCATATGACTACACCGAAATGATCTCGATCCTCCTAGCCAACGGGGCAGATGTGGATACACGACAACCGACTGGTGCCGCTGCGCTCAATATCGCGTGCATGAACGGGCATTTCGATTCGGCCAGATTGCTCGTTGAACACGGCGCTGCAGTGAATCTGCCAGGGGAAGGTGACAACACGCCACTGATGCACGCAGCCGAGGGGAGCACGCTGCCATGGCCAAGCTGCTGCTGGACAATGGCGCTTCGATCGACGCCATCAACGACGAAGGCTGGACGGCTCTGATGTTTGCGGCGCAGGGAGGCTTCGTGGACGTAATAGCGGTTCTGTTGGAGAAGAGCGCAGACGTCAACAAGCAGCGTCCGAACGGGGAGACCGCTCTGCTTCTCGCGAGTGCCAATGGTCACTTGGACGCTGTCAAACTCCTGTTTGATCACAGCGCTCGAATCGACGTAGTGGATGCGGACGGAGACACGCCGCTCTCTGTTGCTGCAGGCAACGGGCATTACGACGTGGTAGAGTTTCTGCTTGAGCACGGAGCGTCCGTCGAATCTACGGACGAGGATGGGGCTACGCCGTTGATCGGTGCTGCGCGTTATGGGCATTCGTCAGTGATAGAGCTGCTGCTGGTACATGGAGCAGATATCCACTGCACCAATGCCAGGGGGGCTACTCCGCTTATCAGCGCTTCTGAAGGAGGTTACCCGGAGGCAGTGGCGTTGCTGCTGGACAAGGGGGCGAGTATTGATACCCAAGACACGAATCAAGCGACAGCCTTGCATCTTGCAAGTGAACGAGGATACGTTGACGTAGTGTCGCTGCTTCTCGACCATGGTGCGGCCATTGAGTCGGTGGATAGAGACGGCGATACCCCTCTGCTCTGCGCTGCCGTCTACGGACACGAAGAAGTCGTGAAGCTGCTGGTGGATCGTGGGGCGTCTCTAACTGTGGTGGACAATGCAGACCTCTCTGCCTTTATGAAAGCCTGCCGTGAAGGTTTCATCGACTTGGTCGCCGTTCTGCTCGACCTCGGAATGAGCGTCAACGACCAGCTCCCGAACGGCTACTCGGCTCTCCAAGTCGCGAGTGAGAACGACAACGTCGACGTCGTCAAGTTCCTCATCGAACATGGGGCGTCCGTTAACGGCGCGGACGAATTCGGCGACACTCCGTTGATCACGGCTGCTGAACACGGGCGACCAGAAGTAGTGAAGATTCTGCTGGAGAACGGCGCAGCTATCGACGCGACAAACAACGATGGCTGGACTGCGGTCATGGCGGCAGCGCAGCATGGCCACGCGGACGTCATCAAGCTCCTGGTGGACAACGGCGCATCCCTCGATTCGACTAATAGCGAGGACTGGACAGCGCTGAGCATTGCGTCGGACAATGGCCACCCTGATGCCATACGGATGCTGCTAGCCGAGGGGGCGCCATTGACCAGCCAGGCCCCAATGGAGCCACAGCGCTCGGGATCGCGTGTGAAGGCGAGAACGTCGACATCCCGCTGCTTCTTATTGATCTTGGCGCGGACATCCACGCGACGGATGGCGATGGCGACACGCCGCTGCTCATGGCGGCCGAAAGCGGGCTGACTGAGGTGGTGCGTGCGTTGATTGAGAAGGGAGCGAGGGTTGACGCTGTCAACAACGAGGGCCAGAGCGCTCTCATGAAAGCCTCGAGGAAGGGCCATACAGAGGTCGTGTCGGTCCTACTGGAGAGCAAGGCGAGCGTCGATCTTCGAGGACCAAACGGTGACACTGCGCTTCAAGTCGCGAGTGAAAACGGCCAGCATGAAGTTGAAAAATTGCTCATTCCGAGTGGCGCGGCCCGTTGACTGCAGTCAGCTGTACCATGAAGAGACGGCTATCCTTAACTTGAAGACATTGTGGGTCAACACAAGGACCAGATACAGTAATATCTATATGTATGCGTAGAGAGAGGATAGCGTCACGACGTCGGCAGGTGCATGATCTACAGCTGCGAGGCGCGAAATATTCAAAAATTCGCTTCATTTCGAGTTCAACAACCTTAACTTTCAGTCGTACTATCGCTAGTCGCCACGGACAGCGAAAAAAAACTCCAGTACTGTAGGTAGGAATTGCATTCAATTTTTGGCAAGACCGTGCACGGATTTCGCTAGGATGTGCAAGTATTTTTTCGAGTGCCGCGTCGTGCCCATATGTGCGCAGTAGCATTACACAGGCAACATGGTATGTAAAGGCAGCATGCACCGGCCCATTAGCACCGTGTCATGCTCTAGCGTTGCAGTATTTTGGCTCGACAGCACATCCTAGGGCACGGAATGGTGGGTCTGTAAGCACACTGACATAACTACCGGTAACGCCAACGTAGAGCACCACGGCTCAGCAGCTTTATCGAGCTCACTTGAGTTTTTGCACTCTATCCGGTACCCATCTCCAAACGCCCCAACATGGCTCCATCTCTCGCCTCAACGCTCGCTGTAGCCGCCGCTCTGTCCAGCTCCGCTCTCCTGGCCGACGCGCACCAGGTCGTTCTGCAGCCGGAGCCGCAGTGGACGACGAACGACAAAGACACCAAGTACAACCCGCTGGCCTTCCTCGAGGGCCAGGGCTTCGCGACGCAGGCGGATTTCAACGCCTGGCGCCGCGATAATGGCTACAAAACGCTGCGCGACTTCATGGACCGCGGCAAGTACACGGTGACCCAGGGCGCCGACTACTTCTGCGGCTGGACCAACCCCAAGGGGACACCGCAGCCCATTCCGGCGGGGGAGCCATGCGCTCCACGGGTTACACCCACGACGGCCCGTGCGAGATTTGGCTGGACGACGTGCGCGTGCTGGAGTCCGGCAACTGCCACGAGACGATCCCCGGGCAGGACTACACGATCGACTACTCGTCCTGCGAGAAGAAGGGCGGCTGCACCATGCACTGGTACTGGCTCGGAGTGCGCTTCCTCAAGAACTCGTACTCGTGGCAGGTCTACAAGGAGTGCATCCCCCTCACGGCCGCCCCCAAGCGGCTGCGGATGTAGATGACTGCTCAGCATGCCCCGCGCGAATGAGTAGTCAAGAACACTGTGACCAGAGAGAGAGAAATACTGCATGTGGTTGCTGTCGAACCATGGCAGTTCGATATGTAAATGAATGAAGTTGGTGTTTGAAATGAAAAGTGATCCATGCTTGTCGTCGTTCTACAATAATGTATCTCGTTGCTGCATTTCGAACAACAGCAACAAAATTCCATGAAGTTTGTTCGTACTTATTCGTAGTGTCTTCAAAAAGGCTTGTACTTAAGTAGTCAAAAATGGCTACATTGATGTTGTAGGTTCATACAGCACAGAGATCGTCCACATGTAGATGGATCAGCTCGTTGCATCTCTGCCCCAAGCCACCACTTCGTCTCCCTCGCCACTCTACAAATTGCTCGCCGTCTGCGTCAAGCCAATGCCCACCGCCTGCCGCTATGCCGCCACCCCAAAGCAGACTCGAAGGCCCACGCATGCGCGTCAAAGCTTCAAGACCCACAAGCAGAGTCGAGAGCCGGGTAGACGCCCAGTGACGTCGCACCATCCGCCAAAATCTTTGGGCCGAAGTGATCAGAACGCTAAGAACGGGGAGATCCCACTCGTCGCCGCGGCCGGAGAAGGCCAAGTCCAAGTTGTGAGGCTCCTGCTAGACAGCGGGGCGTTGGTCGACGCCGTCAATGGTCATGGCTACACTGCGCTCATGCGAGCTTCGGAACTGGGTCACGTTGATATCGTGGAGGTTCTCCTTGATAGAGGAGCTCCGATCGACAAAATGGGTACAAACGGGGTCACCGCGCTCATACTCGCGAGCGAAAATGGATACCTAAAAGTTGCCAAACTTTTACTAGACCGAGGCGCGGCGGTTGACTCGGTGGACAAAGTTGGAGACAGCTCACTCATATCTGCAGCGATTAATGGACACGTCGCTGTTGTGAACTATCTCGTGGTAAAGGGGGCTTCGATTGAGCTGACCAACCGACAGGGCTGGACTGCACTAATGAGTGCGACTTCAGGAGGTTTTACCAGCGTGATCACGTCGCTCTTGAACTTAAAGGCGGATGTCAACAAGCAAGGACGAAATGGTGTGACCGCTCTGTTAATTGCCAGTGAGAACGGCAAGCGTAAGGTGGTGGATCTGCTGCTTAAACATGGAGCCTTGGTGGATTTGGCTGATGAAGATGGCTACACGCCGTTGATCAAAGCTTCAGAGGCCGGATTTTCCAAAGTTGTAAATTTGCTGGTGACCCGAGGCGCTTCGATTCATCTAGCGAGTCGCAGAGGCTGGACTGCGCTCATGCGAGCGGCTGAGGAAGGGCACGCTGATGTGGTGGCGACTCTGTTGGCAAGGGGGGCGGAAGTCGACAAGCGCGGACCGAAAGGCGTCACTGCTCTTATATTGGCCTGTGAGAATGGGAACCTCAAGGTGGTTGAGTTGCTGCTAAAACACGGCGCAGAGATTAACTCGGTGGACGAACTCGGCGATAGTCCGCTAATAACCGCAACCAGCAACGATTACGATGCAGTTGTGAGTTTTCTGACGGAAAATGGTGCGCTTGTCGACTTGACCAACCGCGAAGGGTGGACGGCGCTCATGTGTGCTGCAGCGAGGGGATCAAACAACAAGGTCATCTCTGTGCTGATCAAGCATGGGGCGAGTATCGATAAGCGACGGCCAAATGGAGCCAATGCTCTCCTAATTGCGTGTGAGAACGGATACGAGAGAATCGTGAACTTGCTCGTGAAAAACGGCGCGTCACTCAAACAGCGAGATGAAGCTGGGAACACACCGCTGATCATCGCCGCTGCGAATAACCGAGCGAGTGTCGTGGAATTCCTGGCTAAGCGTGGAGTGTCCATGGACTTGTTCAATAATTACGGGTGGAGTGCGCTTATGAGCGTCGCGAGTGAAGGCCACGCTGATGTGGTAGCTGTTTTGTTGAAGAAAGGAGCTAGTGTCGACAAGCCGGACCAAGAGGGAAGCACTCCTCTCCATATTGCGAGCTTGAATGGCTGTCTTGATGTTGTTCGGCTCCTCGTGTTGCGTGGTGCTTCAATAGATTGCGTCGATGACGGCGGCACGACGCCACTTATGCGTACAGCCATGAGAGGCCATGAGCCAGTGGTGACATTTCTCGTGGACCGTGGTGCTTCTATCGATTTAGTAGACAATGACGGCTGGACTGCGCTGAAATATGCTACGGATCATGGCCACGTGAGAATTGTAGCCACTTTGCTCCAGAAAGGAGCTGAAATGGGTACGAAGACTCTCCCAAGTCGTCTGGACGCTCTTCTTGTGGCCTGCGAAAATGGTCAACTTGAGATCATTGGGCTGATTCTCGATACTGGAGTGCCGACCGACTCGATGGCTGAAAACGGAGATAGTCCACTGTTGGTCGCAGCTAGTCAAGGGCACGCTCAAGTTGTGGCCTTCCTACTGGAACGAGGTGCGTCTCCTAATACGACGAATGCTGCAGGCTGGACCTCGCTCATGAAGGCAGCGGAGCGAGGACATACTGCTGTGGTGAAGATAATGCTGTCTTATACCTCTATCAGTCATTCAATTGACCTGCAGCTACCCACTGGGGCCTCAGCTCTGAATGTTGCGTGCGAGCACGGCCAACTGGACATCGTTGTGGCTCTCGTGAACCATGGCGCTTCGGTTGAACTGGCCGACAACGAAGGCTACACCCCTCTGATCACTGCGGCCCAATTGGGGTATTCCGACATTGTCCAATTTCTCGTGAATCGCGGAGCCAACATGGATGCACGACTGCCCAGTGGCGGGACAGCGTTGCTTACCGCCGTGTGGCACAAGCGACTGACCGTAGTGCGCATTCTTCTTGATAACGGCGCGAATATCCATCTCTCTGGAGATTATCGCAATTGGTCGCCGCTGAATGTTGCGTATTTCAGCGGCTACTCGGAGTTTGTGCAGCTCATTTACGAGCGCGTCCCCGCTCAGAAGAAAATCTCCTTTGGCGACGTCGTCTCGGCTATGAGAACTGTCAGGACGGGTCCGAAACCCTTCCAAACTCCTCGTACAACGTTCAAGAAGGTCGTGGCGAATGTGAAGATCGATCAGAAGCACCGCAATGGAGACACTGCATTGCGAATCGCGTGTGAAAGAGGCGAGTTGAAAGTCGTTGAGAACCTGCTGAAGAACTCCAGCAACGACATCAATCTGACAAACGACGAAGGGTGGACTCCACTTATGAGCGCAGCCGTACGTGGTCACGCGGATGTCGTGGCTTCTCTCCTTAAAAAGGGTGCAGACACCTCCAAACAACTTCCGAGTGGACTTTGTGCTCTTCATTTATCGAGTGAAAACAGTCACATCGACATTATCAAGCTACTTCTCGACCATGGAGCGTCGGTCGATCAGCTGGACGAGAAAGGGGACAATTCCTTGATCATTGCGGCTGGAAATGGCCATCACAGAGTCTTGAAGTTGCTGATAGACCGCGGAGCACCTATCGATATGACGAACTACGAGGGCTGGACCGCCCTAATGAGTGCTGGAGAAAATGACTACGCCGATGTGGCGTCGGTGCTGCTGGAAAACGGAGCAAATATCGACCAGCAATGCTCAAATGGAGCCACTGCACTTCAAATTGCGTGTGGAAATGGGCATTTCGACACGGCGAAGCTACTGATTGACAGTGGCGCTTCAATCGAACTGGCAACAGTCGATGGGAACACTCCACTGATGGCCGCAGCCGCCCCCGATCACACGTCTCTGGTAAAGTTGCTTATTGACAACAACGCACTCATAAACTCAGCAAACAAACAGGGGTGGACGGCGTTACTCGTTGCCACGAGCGCTAGATTCGCGGGTACAGTGTCCGTATTGCTGGAAAATGGGGCGAATGTCGACAAACAACTACCAAACGGAGCCTCTGCCCTCCTGCTAGCAAGCGAAGCCGGGTACATCGATCTGGTCAAGTTGTTGCTGAACCATAGCGCTTCTGTTGATTTGGGAGACGAAAGTGGAGATACCCCTCTCAAGCGTGCAGCCGAAAATGGGCACGATAGTGCAGTAACGCTGCTGCTTGATCATGGGGCATCGGTTAATGAGGCTAATAACGAGGGATGGACAGCACTGATGAGTGCAGCAGCCGAGAGCGAACTGGAGATCATATCGTTGCTACTACAGAACGGAGCTCACATCGACAAGCAGCGACCAGACGGAGCTTCGGCGCTCTCGATTGCGTGTGAGTTTGAGAATCTCGACGTTGTTCGACTTCTTCTGTACCACGGAGCGAGCATCGACATACAAGACGAACAAGGCGCCACCCCATTAATCACTGCGGCGGCTACTGGACTGACTGAAGTGGTGAGGCTGTTGATAAAGAAGAATGCGAGTGTGAACTCAATCAACAACAGAGGCTGGACTGCACTTCAAGTTGCGAGTCAAAATGGATACCTCGATATCGTCGCTCTCCTCGTTGTGAACGGCGCTCTTAATGGCTTGGAAGGAGGAGATATCAAGAAACTCATAGCCGCCGCCCATGACAACGAACGCGAAGACGTCGTGAACTACTTATCACAACGTTCGAGTGGAGCCATCGGTGCTTGACTCTTGTGGCTTTGATGTAGCCATTTCACACGATGGAGCTTTGAGTTCACCACGTATTTTCAATTCCATTTGATTCAATTAACGGCCTGCAGACGATAGATTTTGCCTCTCGTCTGGGCAATTTTCCACTCCACTTCACTCCAGTGTCACTTCTTGTTGCTGTCAGGCGACGACATTGGCGCGGATGTTCTCCTCAGTCCGAACGGCACGAGAGGGGGGAGCACTGTAGTGCCCACTGAGGTGACGGACGCACTCGATACTGGCGTCACCACCACTTGCGAGAAACGTGGGGCGGAAGACGCCACGATCCCGCTGCTGACTCTGTGGTACGGGCTCGGGGACAACGCCGAGGAACGAGGAGGCACCAGCAGCGACGGCAACGGACGTGGAGTCGTCAAAGCTTGGCCTCCTCCTACTGGTGCTGGAGCCTGGCTACTATGATAAAGAGGCCTTGAAGCTGGTACAGAGGAAGGAGAAGGCTGCGACTGCGGCTGCACCATAATACTTGCAGCCACGAGCTCTGAGTGTGAATACCCCGCGGAAACCTGAGAGACCTGTTGCTGCTGCTGAAGGTACGGTCGAGTGTAGCCATTTTGCCGATACTCCGAGTACCCGACGTGATCTCGAGGATACGCGTCAGTCGCCATGGAGCTAGCGGTAGAAGACGCATGCACTGCAGCAATAGGAGGCAGTCGCGCCACAACAACGGGGGAAGCTCCTCCTCCTGCAACATACACCGGCGGCTGAAATGCCCCTCTGATAGTTGATACCGTCGGTTGTGAGCTCGTCGTCACGCGGGACGGCGTCCTCGTCTCGGCCTCTTGGTGGATGGCGGCAATGGAGCGGAGCTGCTTGGCCACGGGTTCCCCTTCTTCTGTGTGACTAGCCTGTGGCTTGATGCCGTCCTCATCCGAGTCGCTGCCCCGGCGCCGTTTGCGCGAGAACTTCTTGGCGTCGAACTTGCGCTGGTGCTGGTTCTGCTTGTTGCGGTGCTCCTCGCACAGGTTGTGCGGCTTGCCGTTGCGCTTGATGGCGCGCTCGTTCTCGCACTTGCGCGACTGGTAGAGGCACTTGCCCCGGTACGGGCCGGGGCTCCTGGTCTCCGATAACAGAGGGGTCGCAATAACGGGCTCGAGCTTGACGGGCTCAGCCTTGAGAGGCTCCGTTGGCTTCTTCTTCTTCTTCTTGACGGAGGGGGACGACCTGCACGTCTTGATGTCCATGCTGGTGGAGGGGTTATCGGGGACCTTGGCAGTGTTGCCGGCGCTATTTGTATGTGAAGCTGGAGGTTGCATGTTGCCTGCGGTGGATTGATATCTTGGCCACGGGGTGGGCTTGGCTTGACAGCCGAGCGGATGATTGCCGAGTGACGGCTGATACGGGGTGGGGTGGGTGGACTCGGGCGCACGATCGCACGACGGCAACGTACCAGTCCAGCGTGGTAATAAGGTCCATCTTCACCGTTTAACCTGATCTTTATTAAGTAAGTACAGATCTGAGTTTTGATACTATCACCTGTGAAATGACCTCTATATTTCGTTCTGCCTGCTATTCGTATTGATATTGGGAATGCATTCTGACAGGTATTCGAAGCGAATCGGCGCGATCTGATTGGTCGAAGAAAGGGCGGCTTTCGAACGTCCGCCCGGCTGTAGAACGTCATATGGGCGAACATGGCCGGGGCCACGGATCAGAAACGTTACACTTGGTTTTTGTAAGCCTTTCGACCCGACGGCAACGGGTATCAACGGGCCGCCCCGCGCTTCAAGCTCGCCACCTCAGCCAGCCAAAATGGACGGCAACCTCCAACGCTGCCGGTGGGCATGCAGCGGCGGCGCCTCGCACATTCTGTTTCCTTCGAGCTTTTTAACCTGCCTGTATGGCTGCAAAGTTGCGACTTCAGTGACGTCAGAAGCGCTCATCCCTCGCTCGATTGAAGGGCGGAACGACAAACAGCAGCAGATTCGACCACCAACCACCAAATGGACTGGAACTGGACCCTCCGATGTGCTAGTCAACGTTGTGGAGTCTCCAAAGACCGCGGAGTCCGCAGTGCCCCGCCGCCTCTTCTCCGAGCAGGCAGGCGATGCAATGGCTGGCGTCACGCGCTGGCTTCTCGCGGTCTACCTACACTGCGCTTGAAGCGCCGCCGCACCGAGAGACCGCGGCGGCCAGCACAGCAGGGATCAGGTAGAAGCGCTCTTCCCTGCAAGTCCACCTCTGACTCAGTCGAACCAAGCAAAGATCAGAGACGCCAGTGCCATGCAGAGCTCCCTCCGAGCAGGCCTTTACCGTCCAGGTGCAGCGAAAGAAATTGGGTCGTGCAAGACTACAGTACAACGAATGTGCTGGCAAAACCAGCGAAACCTTTTGACAAACGAGCGCCGCCGCCACGAACATGAAGGAAGCCGCAGCGCAGCCAGCAGTACAGCCACGAGCACTCGACGCCAACGTCAACAGCAGTCGAGTCCGGGCTGTACGACACCCCGAAACTGAGCTCGCGCTCGCCGCTGCGCGCATAAGACGCCGCCCCCACATAAGCAGTGCGTATCAGACAGCGCAACGTTGCGAAAAGCGACAAAAGTATCAGCTCTCACAGCCTGGAAAAGTACACGAGATCGTGTAATAAACCTGTTTCCATAGAAAATATCCTAAAATCTAGAAAAGATTCAAAAGGTTTTTCGATTGTATCAAAATCTAAATTGATATTCTGATCTGACGGCCTCAAAATGAGCCACGACCTCTAAATGAGCTCACAAGAGACTTGAAGACGCCGTTTTTCAGCTGCAGCAGCGCCGCAGGACTGTCGAACTCCACGACCTCGCCCGCGTCCAGCACCACGATCTTGCTGCTATCCAGGATGGTCTCGGTGCGGTGCGCGATGCACAGCACGGTCCGGTCGCCGTGTCCGAACGTCTCCCTCATCGTCTGCTGGATGAGTTTGTCGGACTCCTGGTCCACGTTGGCCGTGGCCTCATCCATGACGATCACGCGGCTGTCGCGGATGAGCGCGCGCGCAATGCACAGCAGCTGCCGCTGCCCCACCGACAGGTTATCGCCCTTCTCGGCCACCTCATAGTCGAGTCCGCTCCCCCAGGCCGACACGGTGTCTGACAGATGCACCTTGCGCAGCACTTGCCACAGCTCAGCGTCGCTCTTCTCCGCGAACGGGTCCAAGTTCATGCGCAGCGAGCCGCTGAATAGCATCGGGTCCTGCGGGATGATGGTCAGCTTGGCGCGGAGCTGGCGCACCGAAATGGTGGCGATGTCCACGCCGTCAATGAGAACGCGGCCGGTGCTGGGAATCTCCACGACGCGGAAGAGGACGCCCATAAGGGAACTCTTCCCGGAGCCCGTGCGTCCACATATCCCCACCTTCTCGCCGCTGTGGACGGAGAAGGACACGCCCTTGAGCACCAGCGGCAGGTCGTCGCGGTACCGCATCGTGACGTTTTCAAACACGACGGCGCCCGTGCGGGCCACTCCGGCGAGAGGGACTCGGCGTTACTAGGAGCGCACTTGTCGCCCTCTTCGTCGAGGGAACTGTAGTGGGCGATGCGCTCGAAGCTCGTCATGCTGCTCTCCACTCGCGTTGACAAGGTCGTCATCCGCTGGAAGCTGGACGACAGCTGAGCCGCGTATACCAAGCTCAGACCCGCGACGGAGGCCCCGACGCTGGATTTCGTTGCCACCGCGAGGAGCGCGACGGAGCCGATGATGACGGACACGAACCAGTCCGTCCTCATGTCGAACCACCGGTTGGACGACTGCGTGATGAAGTAATACTTCATGTTGTTATTCAGCAGCTCCTCACACCGCGCTGCGAAGGCGTCCACCATGTTGTACGACCGCACTGTGTCCATGCCCGACAGCGTCTCGGACACCAAATTGAGGAACGGGGAGCGCGAGACACCGTCGAGTCTCTTCAGCTCGAGCGCAGACGAGAGATACACCTTGGCAGCGAACCAGCAGCCAAATCCTACGGGGATGTACACGAGCAGTATGAACGGGTTGACGGCCGCACAGACGACAAAGGACGAGGCCACCTGGAAGACGCACAGCAGGAGCCACAACCCCCAGTACGGGAGCGGGTTGTCCACCTCGTCCAGATCCCGCGAGAACCGGTTCAAGATTCGTCCGATGGGAGTCACGTCGAAGAAGGTCGTGATCGGTGCAGCGATCACCTTGCGGAGATATTTCAAGTGGATCTTCACCGAGCAGGTCATGCAGACCTCCATGAAGAACAGACAGCGCACGAACACGAGAGCCGCGGCAGCTGCGACTATCCCCACGTACACCGCCAACGAGTTGTTTGCGGTTAAAGCGATAGAGCCGCGAGACCACTGGCTCACGAACCAGTCGCACGAGAAGAGCGCAGCTTGAGCGATGGCGAACAGAGCAACGATCAACCCACACAGCACGCGGCCGTCCCAGTCGGAGGCGGAGAGGTAGTCGATGTACGTCTGCAGGTGGACGGAGCCTACTTTTCGGTCTTCTTGAGTGATCAATTTCCCCGACGTCTTTGACTTATCGCCGTGTACCAGTCGACCCCCGCCCGACTCGATCAATTCCACGCCTCCTGCCTTCACTTCTTCATCGATGACACCAGCGCCATCAGATATTTCACTACTGGATCGCAGTCGGGTGAGAAGGAACGGGAACTCTTGCTCCAAGTTGGCCAACGTTCCATCGCCCACGATCTTCCCGTCCGACATGACCAACACCCGATCCGCGTGGCTGAGCAGGTGGTAGTGCGAGTTCAACACCAATACGCGCGTTGTGTCCCGCGCGACCCATAATACCGTCCACAAAGACGCCATTCGCAACATGCACATCAAGTGCGCTCAGAGGGTCGTCCAGCACTACGAAGTCGCACTTGCGGGCTCGGTACATGGCGCGAGCTAGCGATACACGCGCCTTCTGGCCGCCACTCAGATTAATCCCGCGCTCGCCGATCTCGGTCTGGTCTCCGTGCTCGAACATCGCAAAATCGGGCACCAGTTGGCACGCAGCGATGACGCGTCCATAATGATCCACGTCGTACGGCTCGCCAAAGAGGATGTTGTTGCGTATGGTCTGGTTCTGGATCCACGCCTGCTGACTCGCGTACACCATGCTGCCCCGGACGTCGCGCACGCCGCGGACTTGCTTCATCTCGCCCAGGATAGCGTTAACCAGGCTCGACTTGCCGCTCCCAACCGCCCCACGACAATAGTCAGCG
Organism: Phytophthora melonis; assembly: GCA_024211575.1. Classification (NCBI taxonomy): domain Eukaryota; phylum Oomycota; class Peronosporomycetes; order Peronosporales; family Peronosporaceae; genus Phytophthora; species Phytophthora melonis. Next base: position 3,614,941 of record JAMXKT010000037.1, on the reverse strand, counting down.
ATCCCGATTCAAGCTTGAAATTGATGTCGGAGAGCGTTGGCGCTGCCGCGTGCTCCTCCCATAGGAAGTCGGCGTGCTCCATCGAGATCAGCGGTACAGTCGCCCTGTGAATATGATCCGACGTGGTGTCGACCACTTCGTCTGCAGACAGGAATGCCGACAAGCGCTTCGTGGACGTGATGGCTTCTGCTGTTGCCACCGACGCGTCAGCGAAGACACTGAAGGGAGTACGGCACGCAGTTGTAAGCGCCATGATGAAGAACGCGGTCGTCACGTCCAGGTGGTTGCCGAGCAGAATCGTCGTGGTGAAGCACACCAGATTCAGCAGCGTTGGGGCTAGAAACATGAGCACGGAGCTCACAAGGCGCAGTCGATTGAACTTCCGCAGCAACGCCACCTCCTGCTCGCGGATGTCGCCAATCAGGTCGCTGGCCAGCGTTTCCCAGCCGTAGAGCTTGACCACCCGAACACCGTGAAGAATCTCATTCGTTCGCTTGAGACGGTTGGCGCCCATGCTTGAAATCTGGCCGCGGTATTTCCCGATCCTCTTGGCCAGATAGAGAGAAGTATACACGATCGCCACCTTCGTCGCCGCAGCCACCACCGCGACAATTAAACCCATTTGAACGCCGATGAGGACGCTCACAGCGACGAGCATCAGCGGCGACACAATGCACCACATGCCCAGCTTGTAGGCTTCCAGCACGCGGTCGCTGTCAACGCCGATGAACGTGATGATTTCCCCCGTATCCATTTCCCGCCGCGCTACAGCCGACAGCCGAAGTATCTTGCGAAAGGCGCTGTTGACGACGATCATGCGCGCGTTGCACGAGACCCGAGTGGTGAGGAACTGGCCCACGCTGATGCACGTGGCCCCGCAGAACGCTGCGGCCCCTAAGAGCGCTGCCAGCGCGTACCCCGAAGATAATCTGAACACGTTATCTTTGCCTTCGATGTTATCAAGGATCGCCTTGATCAGGAAGGGCTGGAGCAACGACAGACACGCACTCGCAAGGTAGCAGCCAAATGCAATGAGGCACGCGCGCCTGACACACTTCAAGATCGCGACGTTCACGTTGGGCTGCTGAGTTGGCGGCCCTCCGTCTTTCTTCTTCTTTAGAGCTGTCTTCATCTCCGCGCCATAGCTCGTGTCGAAGCGCTTCTGCAGCGGCCCAGCTTGGTCGGAGGTGGGGAGATCCCAGACGCTGTCCTCATCTAGAGGCGCCTCGTAGCCGCGCTTCAACAGGGGGTGCAACCACCACATCGTCACCACCGACAGGAATCCGGCCGTGTTGAGCGGGTTCTCTTGCTCGAAGACTGCCGACTGGGCCGGTTCATCGTCGTAGACTTGCGTCGTTTGAGTCATAGCGGCGGTACTTGTCTTGATAGCATGGAAAACGCCACCCGGCTCGACTGGAGTGAGCGGGTCAAGACTTTGTCTGCGAGGACTCATCTTGGCCTTGGGTTTGAACTTGAACGGGGACAGCTCGGCCGTGAGCGTGCGAATTCGCGAATGACAAGAGCTTGACAGCTTTTTGGGTGTCCGAGATCCGTTGCACAGGCAGGCTGTATTGTATTTACGTTTTGAATAAATGAGCACGCGTTACACGAATCAAGGAAACTAACTCAAAACGGTGATAAGGGACCTGCAGTCTGAAACCACGACGAATGACGACAGATAAACTAATTCCCGGTACTGTACTCTTGAACGGCGAAGCGTCGTAAAATCAATGCTGGAAGTTACAAGCGTGCCCTCGTCACATGAAATCTCGTTAATAAGTTTCGCCTAGGAGGTTTGGCAAGTTAATCCGATTTACTTGCAGGAAGCATTTAATTAAAGTACACTGCACCAGAACACAGTACAGTAAAGCAAATTGTACATGTAGAAAGGTACCACTATGTAGTAAGTGGGTTTCGCAATACATGTATGCTTCTTGTGCATGAAGACGCTGTTTGCACCTTTTGCCGCCCATTCTTGGCCAAATTTGGCATGACCAATTTTTGGGTACACAAGAAGTCCTTCAGCTCAACGCGCGTCTGTATCCGATAGCAATGCATTAGCCGTAAATACATAGAGAACGATAGCACATATCATTGCCTCACCTGCTTTACCGTGAAGAGAATGCCTTTGAGGTGGCGAGAGATGGTCATCTCCGACAGGCTCACTCCGAGGTCCTCGTACATCATGGCCCGCAACGTGTCTAGGGTGTACGAGCAGCACTCGTTTAGGCCGGAGCTCAAGGACCGCCTGAGCTTGGTGGTGACCTTCGTGGCGCGCGCGCCGCCGCGGAGAATGTGGTCGACTTGGCCGTGGACCGAGCGAACCCCTGGGCGATGGTGCACCAGTCGCCGCCGCTCCGAAGTTCAAGACGCGGCGGCGTTCTTCCGGGGTGTGCGCGCGAAGGTGGCTTGAGAGGACATCTGTGGGACTCAGGGAAGAATGAGGAATGAAGGCATGAAGAGGGCTTCCTTCCACGCGAAGGTAGGCCATTTCGCGCGCGCGCGAAAGCGTTTGCGCAGAGCGCCTTGAACGTCAGAATCTCGTCAATTTTAACGACATTGAATGGGGATTAGCCAGCTTTGATTGAGATAATACAGTGGTACTTCTGATTTTGGATACTTCTTGTGTACCCAAAAATTGGTCATGCCAAATTTGGCCGGGGATTAACCCAAGAATGGGCGGCATAAGGTGTAGTTTGCCGTAATACTAACAACCTCTACCCGACATAACATTATATTCAAACCCACTCGTTTTCTTAAAATATACCAACATTATACAATAGTTTTCACCCGCAATAAAATCAGGGATCAATTCAGTAGTTTCTATTGAAACGTAGGAAAGGCTTGAATGTATCCGCCGAACGACATCGCATTTGCATGAGAGGCAAATTTAAATGGACAGATCGCCTCCACGTCTACTGCCTTTATATTTCCTGGAAATGGCTCTTCCTCTTTTAATTTTATTACGCTACACTGATTTATTGCAAGAGTCTGCCGTTGCCGTCGTAGTTTCAGAATGTCTGTCGACGTTTCTGACGAATAGGTCCGTTATCGCCGTTTTCTCGTGGCTTTGCTGTAACGTATGTTAACCAACTGTCTGCACTTGCGTGCCGAGCCGTTTGAGAGTTTAGCCACAACTTTTTATAGTGGACGGTTCAAATATGAACCAACAGAGCATTTACATGTAAAAGCTAGCTGTAGGTGTTTGCCCAAAACTGAGTTACAGGCTCAATTTACACACTTAACCAAACTAACGTTATATATTAATTATAAATATGTAAGGAATGCCGCACTTTTGTGTTGGATACAATATCAATCGTGGAAAAACAGCATTTCGATGCTTTGTTGAATGCTTTTTAGTCATCTACGGCACTAGTGCTCTTCAATCGGCCTCTTGTTCACGGACTCTTGCTCTTGCTGCAAGAGAATCCCTGAGCAAAGCTGCGTGTAAATACTCAGATCAGCTAGATTAGAAATCTTCCAAAGCATAATAAATAGGGTTCTATTATTGTACATGTATTAATGGAGCGATTCCCGCAGCGATTTGGAAGGTTCAAACCCCAAATTTGGTTAGAAAGACGACATAAAAGGACCATCCATCAGTCTGGGAGCCAATCAAATATCTGGCCGAGGGGGGACCCCCCTCGGCCAAATTCTATTCCGGGATCTGGGTTTGGAATTTAGGCTGCGGGAATCGCTCCAATATTTAGACGCAATCTGGAAAGCGGGCAAACTTTAGACATGACCTAGACGCGTACAAACACCCTCAACAAGCAACCTGTGCCCACGATGATATGCTGGAGAAGGACCCTTAACCTGCAACTCTACCAAGACCCGGCCACTTCAACCAGTCAATCGTCTACGGATCGTGTCCGCTCATGGCCATGACATCGGCCAGCGCTTCCTCCTCCTCCGCCTCGGCGGCCGACTTGCCGGCGGCCACGTCCACCTCGTTCGTGTACCTCGTGTACGCCAGCGTGTACTCGTGCGGCGCGCTGTTCCTCGTGCCAGGGCTGGTGGCCGCGCGCCGGATGCTGCGCACTTGGCGTCGGGACCGCACGGCCGTGCGTCTCTACGGGCTCCTGGCGCTGGGCGCCTCGCTGCGGGCCGCGGCCTTCGTGCTCGTGGCGCTGTGGATGCTGGCGCTGTTCCAGTCGCACGCGAGCGGCCTGCTGGACCGGGACGCGGCCCACTTGCACCTGTCGTACCTGCAGTTGGTGTTCCTGTGGCAGCTGCTGGGCGCCTCGGCGTCGCTCGTGCTGGCCAGCGTCTTCCTGCTCGTGTTCAACACGTGGGCCGCCATGGTGGACAAGGTGCAGGGCGGGCCGGCGGCCCGCGCGCGCTCCTCGAAGCGGCGCGAGGCCGACGCGCTGCTGCAGAGTCTGCACACTCGAGGGGCTCCCGATCTGGACGAACGGAGGGACAGTGGGGCCACGGCCGTGTCTTCGCCTGTGTCGGCCCTCAAGCCGCCGCCTCCGCCGAGGCTGCTCTTTATCAGACTCATGGTGGCCGTGTACCTGCTGCAGATGGGCATGTTCCTCTTCGCGAGACAGCAGCCGGCCAGCAGCATCCGCCGCAGTCTGCTGCTCGTGGCCACGGTGCTGTTGGTCTGCTGCTGGGCCGCCTGTGTTGTGCTGCTGCCCGCGTACGGGGAGAAGATGTGCGTGCTGCTGGACAAGGCGGCGGAGGACGTGAGTCACCGCAAGAGGAATATCCGACGCATCGCGTTCATCGCTGCGGTCTTCTGCCTCATGCACACCGTGTCGCTGCTGCTGCTGGCCGCGTCGCAGTGCACGCCGCCGTCGGACGAAGCGTCGAGCTCAGTGGTGGGGAACACGACGCACACGACGGACGTCCACTGGCCGCACCTGCCACTGCACGACGTGGTGCAGGCCAACCCGGCCTTCTTCTTCCCCTCGGGCATAGCGGCCGATGGAGCGGCCCACACGAACGACGGGCTGCTGCGCTGGGTCGTGATGGTGGAAGTGCTCGAGTTCCCCATCGAGTGGGCCATGCTCATGGCGCTGCTCTGTGTACTACCGGCCCGCTCGGCTCTGCCAGCGTTCCGAGGGTATCGACCAATTCCCGAGAGGAGGAACTGGCAGCCGTAAGGATACTTACTATATTCGCATTGAACACTACAGCAGCAGATATTATACAAATTGAAGTTACTAGAAGATCACCATATTGTTGTTAGTCATGGAACTACAGTACTGTTTCGCCCGCAGTACGTACGCGCATGCTGCGCCAAAGCGACAACATCGATGACGACCTGGTCTGGAAACTCTGCGGGCAACTGCGCGTTGTCCGGCAAGCCGAGGACGCGCTTGGAGTCGAAGCGGACGAAGTGCTGGTGGTTGACTGGAACGTCCGCTTCCGTAATACTGAGCGAGTGCTGCTCGGCGCCATCAGGGCAGGCTGGATCGCCGTGACCGACGTCGTAGAGCTCGTAGGACCAGCGCTGCATCGCGCGGGACATCTTCAGACAGAAAATACCATACTGGAGACCATCAAGCTGTCCAGCTTCGGACGGACCAACGCCCACGGTTGGTTGCGCATGACCTCCACGATCACCCTCGCGCAACCTTGTGGCACCTGAGCCCCAGGAATCGTAGGGAGCGGGAGGTACGCGTAGTCTGGCGCGAACGTCAATTGTCCACCATTTAACCCATTTGGCCCCGTGAGGTTCGCTCGCCCACGACTCGAGGTATAAAGACCAAAGGCCATAGCATGCACTTTCATGGCCAACTGAAAGGGAGAACTCAACCGCCCACAGCGTCCCACACCAGTCGGTTGAGCCGGAGACCGCGAGGCAACTCGTCCAGCTCTGCAAATCGATTCCATGCCACAAGTACGAAAGCTGTTGAAGTCTATAGACTAGAGCAATCGTGCCAGAGCTGTGCTCTTTGATTTTCCCTTGAAGACAAGTTGGTCCACTAGTGCACACGCGTCGGTCTTAACAGTGAACGACCGGGTAGGTACCGGCAGGAACTGTTTCTTGGCGGAGCTGTACTTGAAAAACTGCGCGATCGTTTCACTGCTACTGATTTTTAGCGGAGCTCTCGACGAATTGCTGGGTAGTACGGAGTAGATCCGCGTTGCCAAGTCTCGTTCCACGTGGTTCTCGTAGAGCGCGCGGAATTTCAACTCTTTCGCGGATTTCAGCAGCACGATGAAGTTGTCACAAGTAGATTCAGCCAAGGCCTGCAGCGCCAGCGTCCGCTCCTTCTCCATGGATCCTCCTGCGAGCAAGGTGAACTCCAATGCGTTTTGCATGAGCTGGCGGTTCGACGCCTTCTTGGAGTAAACAGAGCTGGCGAATGATAGCGGTTTCTGTACTTGACGCTGGTTCTGCTTCTCCTTGTGCTGCTGCAGGGATAAATCTCGCGTTTGCTGTAGTTTCCGCAGTTTTTTTTTGCGAAGCTCGGTGAGTCTCTCCTCTCTTGACACGGCTGGACTGCGAGTGGTGTCTTCAACCAGAGGGATGAAGGTAGCCACGGGTGGAGGTGTGGGAATTCGGGGTGTAGTTTGAACACTTGCTGCCTGTTGGGGTAGACTGGATGGCTTGATACGGCTCGGGAGGTTATGCTCTTCCTTCGGCAATGTTGTACGGCTTCGGGGGAGGCTGGACTCGGAGACGCTCGAAGTTGAAGGAGAAGAAACTTTCGATGCTTCAGGTTCAGCTGGTACAGTCACTCTGCCAGGGTCACGATGAGTTCGAATGGGTACTCGACCTCGAACAGTAAACGGGAGGGCAGGGACTTGCGGTGCTTCTCCTTCACCACTTTGCTGAGAATACGTAGTGCGGTCATCTTCGTAGCTGGTACGAGTGCTTCCCCACATTATCTGCGCTGCGGCTTCATCCTCGTCGTGGTTACATGATCCATGAGCTTTCATTTCGACGGGAAAGTCCGAGCGCGCGACGGATGAATGCACGGAATCCACAACCGATTTTTTCGAGGTGGAGAAACGCTTCAGCGATTGCCGGCTTCCTTCCATCTCGCTCGGAGCGTCCTCATTCAATTCCACCTTGCTTGAACTGTCACGAACATGGGGAAGTGATGCTTGTAGGGCTGGAGACTGCCCACCATTACGCTCCAACTCCCGGTCCAACTCCCGGGGCGGATTCTGGTAAACCTCGTGGTACTTTGAGCTCGTTGATATCTCCGCTCTGGACAAATCTAGCTGCTTAATCGCTTCTGTCTCGGTGTTGGATGGAGTCACGTCCTTAGAGCTGCGAAGACTTTTCTGCATCAATGGGTCGAATAATGTCTCAGGCGGTGGCAAGGTTGAGGGCTCGAAAATGCCACGCGGCGATTCGCTATCCTCCTGGACGGGTGGAATGTGCGTGCCCTCTTGATGCTCTTTACGTGTCGAAATCTCCACAGATTGTCTTGGTGTTGCTAGTTGCTGGAGTGCTTCTCCCACCTCCTTAAGTGGAAACTGCTTTTTAGAGCCTCGAACGTTTGTCTGTACCGGGGATGCTGAAGGCAATGCCTCCGACGGTGGGTTGTCATTCCCCTGGTTGCTGCGTGGGAATATCGTTGGAGAAACCGCTTTACTTTCTGTCATTGAAGACGCGGCATCATCGATATCTACCACTTCCTGCATCAATTCAGGAGCAAAACCAGCGCCCACACTGCTAGTAGGCTCGTTTGAGTCACCGTCCACTGGTTCGTCCGTCGACACGGACACCTCGTTCTGCCTTTGGGGTCGGGGCTGTTTTGACCAGCCTGTTAGCTCTACGCGTTGCGGGCCCGTGCGATGACCGAGCTTCGGCCGAGAAGCTTCACTAGTTGTAGTTGCCCTCTTACTGACTTCACTTCGATGAGCTTGTTGTCGACGCTCCATTATCTCTTCACGCTCCAGTTTCCTTGCTGTATACTCGAGCTCCCACCAAATTCGAGCGCCAAGTTTGTCCTTGTAATTGACTGGCGCGAGTTTAGGCTTCGGAGGTGGCACAGACAACTCGCTGTGTATCGGTCGAGCCAGTTCGACTTTGTCGCTGGGCTCCACTGGACTCGCATCGTCACCCCAACTCCTATTCAAGCGGTTGTCCTGCTTGGTTGCGTCCACGTCAGACGCTCCCACATGTCCAGCACTCTGGATATCAGTAGGCATCTCGGAAGCACTCGCTCCTGTTGACAGCCTTCCATCCCTTACTTGGCACTCGTTGCCTTGGTTTAGATCAGACCCAAACTTGAAAATTGTAGGACCATCACCGTCCAAACTGTCAACCTGTTCCAGTACGGCGGGCTCTGGGAATTGTTCGCTACTCTCCACCTGCGGTGTCTTCATCTCGGCCGGCCGAGGCTCCTCATCGGCACTAGTAATTGCTTCAGCTGCACCTGGTGCGGACCCGCCCGCATTATCCTCTTGCTTGTTTACTCCAGACGCGTTGCCGCTCTCTTCTAAGCCCTCACCAGTCGGACGAACCGACCTCCGGAGCACCTTCCCGTCGAGGCTTTGCCATGCGATTCCCTGCGGCAAGCGGACACCTCCGCCCAGTCCAACGTCATGATCACAACAGCTCTCCGGTGAGAAGACTGGCACTGATGAAGATACCACATTTTTCTTCTTCCACGAGGCTTGGGCATGATTATCACCAGTGCGGCCTGTACCGCTCTCCACACTCTTCGCATCACCTTCATCACGCTCAAGAATCTCATCGTTGTCGGCATCTCTCTCGTTAACTCCCAGGTCTTGCAGTAAATGCTGGCTTGATGTTAATGGCAACTCTGTCGAGATTTTCTTGTCCACACCAAACGAAAATATTGATCCATCAGGACGCTGCTGTAAGCTGGTAACATCTTTGAATACGGTGAGCCGAGGTGGCAGCGGTGAAAACTCCTCTTGATCGAAATTCACGTCTTGTTGAGGCTGTGAGTCAGTCTCAAACGTGCCCCTGCTAACAGAGTCACCACCACTACGGCTGTTCATGCTCCCAGCCAAACTTCCTCGGAGATTCTGGTCACCTTCATCAGACTTTGATTTTCTCGATTCCGTAGACACTCTCACTGGGTCATTAGGTCCAATAGGCCCCAAGTTCGATGGCACGGAAACGATGGGGTCTGCCAGTCTATTGAGACTCCCATCCAAGCGCTCAACAGCAATCTGACTGGCCTTAATATCTTCCAGCTCCACCTCTTGCTTTAGCGGTGCTTTATGTTCCTGCTGGTTATCAGTCCTTGGGGTCCGTTTAAGCACCGCCCAAACCTTGTACACTGCAGATTTCTCTCGGAGAGATGGCAACTCATCATACAGTTTCTTGACGAGGTCGCCAACGCTCTTCACAACCTTCACGCGTCCTGGACAGACGTACACCAAGATCTGCTGCTTCTTCACAATGTTGCGTCGGTCATCTTCGTCTCGAGGGTTGTCGTAGCTTTCAAGAGGAAACCAGATCACAGCTTGCCCACCATTTGATACGGGAGTCGACGCAGAGAAGACTGCACACGTATCCACGGTGTTCATCGCCGCTCGGTCCTTTAGCTCCTCCATTTCCATTTCCAGCGTGTCCGCCACAGCTCCTTCGAAATCCCACGTCAAGTCTGCAACTTCCAGCTCAGCTACAGGAGAACCTCCACTCAATTTACTGCCCTGCAGCACCTTCAAAAGCTTCCGAACGTCGGCTGGCGTACCAGGCTCGAGGTGTTTCGTGGCTTGCTGTCCGTAACGATGCGCCTCGACCACCATGGGCGCCAGCACCGGCTTGGTGCAGATTTCTTGCACACTGGCAGTCGAGGACAGCACACGAGCAGCGAAGTCCAGGCACGCGGCGAGTGAAGCTGTCGGGGATAAAACTTTCTTCTTGCTCATGGCTATAATCCGGAAGGTTGGTCCCCCTACAAGAAGAGTAAATGAAGAGAGAGACTGCCCATTCGGCGTTGAGTATTTTTATGCACAATGCGATGCAGTACCCGTTACCTTTTAATGACTACCGGTTAGCGCTGTCCCAGCTCTTCCAGCCTGGCCGCCAACTTCTCGTTCTTCTCGCATTCCTTCTGGAACTCACGGATGGCATTCACGTACATTCGCTCCTGTTCGAGCAGCAACTGGTACTTGCTGTCCAAAGTCTCGACGCTGAACTGGTGGTCGTCTCGAGCAAGTTGCTGCTTGGATACGGTGCCCTGGACATTCTGGATAATGTTCTCAACCTGCATGAAGAAGGCCTGCGTCGCTGCCTTGGACCCCATCGCGACGTCAAAGTTCTCGTTGATGCTGTTGATGAGCGAGATTTCCTTCTCGAGAAACTCGTGCGTGGTCTTCAGTGTGTTGTACACGCAGTAGTATTTCCGCGTTTCATCCAGCGTCAGCGCCACTTCATCGTAGAGCTCGACAAACCGCTTCTCGTACTGGACGAGCTCGATCCTGGTAGGGATCTCGTCGATCTGCTTCATCTTGAGGTGCAATGCCCGAGTCTGCTTCGCTGCGGCTAGCTTCATCTCCTTATGCTTCTGGGCCATCTGCGCGTGCATCTGCTCGATCTCGTTCAGCCGCAGAGCTTCCTCGTCCTGGTTGCTCGCATCTGCTGCGACCTGCAGCTTCAGCTTCTCAATCCGCTCCTTCAGCGCCTCCAACTCCAGTCGGCACTTCGCTCGGAACTCGTTCTTCTCGCGCTTGAGCGTCTCGTTCTTCATCACCAACTCGCGCAGTTTTGCCAGGTGCAGCTGAGCATTCTCGTCCTTAGGCGTTTGTGCCGTCAGCTCCTCCAACTCCAGCTTTACAGCAGACAGCGCTTCATCCAGAGCTGTCGCGCGCGCGTTGGTCTCCGTCGACTTGGCGTCCAGGTTCTTCTTCTCCTGAATCAACTGCTGCACCTGAACCTCGTGCTCCTTCAACTGCTCCTTCACCAAATGCAGCGGAGTTTGCAGCACGGATCCAACGCGTCCTTCAACGACATCTCCGAGCTTCTCCTCCGGCGCAGACACCACTCTCTGCAGCAACTTGGCTTCACGCTCGCGACGTTTACTTAGCAACGCCTGCTGCTCCTCCTTGGCCTGCTTCATCGCCTTTTGATACTGTCGGTCAAACTCCGCGGCTTGTGGGTCACCGCGCTTTGTCCTCCTCAGTCCTCTCATACTCCCACCTCGTGGCTTGGACGCTCCTCCCGATGCAATCGCCGCAGCTTGACTGGCGATCTGAGCCATGAAATCCACTTGGTCCTTGCCTTGCTCTAGCATATCCACCGCCGGATCCTCGTTATCATGCACTGCGACTGTAACTCTCTCTCCGTACTCCAATAGACAGCGTTGAATCATAGCGTCCTCTGTCTCCTCCTGCTCTCCGTCAGCTGCCACATACTGCCAGCGTCGTCGTGGAGCATAAGTGTCCATTAGAAACTCGACCTCTTTCTTCAAAGGCGTATCTCTCTCCTCTTTTTCCACATCGGGGCTCATAACCTGCAGATATTCTCTGTCCCGCCGGATCTTTTCCAAGTGTTGAGACTCTTTGGCCTCCTCCACCAGCCACGTCACCAGCTTCTGCACGGTCTCGATGTCTCCGAAGTCTTGCAGCAGCAGCTGATGCGGCTGGATCGCCACGGGGCAGGCATATGCCAGCGCCTCCACACAGCGCACGGCCTCCTGCGCCAGCCCCAGACGAGGCTTCATCTTGCCGTGCGACTGGAACAGGACGTCCCATTGCACGCGTCCATTGCCCGCGTCCTCGCGCCGCACGATGCGCTGTAGCAGCCACGTGATGCCGCTGAGTACGCGGTCGAAGGCGCTGTAGGAGTTTACGTGCGCTTTGGCGAAGCCCGCGACCTCCAGAGTCTGCAAAATGCGCGACAACTTGGCCGCAGCCTCAGCGCCGTACTCCTCCGCGAGGTCGTAGGCGTCGGGAGGCGGTTGCAGCGGCGTGGAGGCCGCAGAGGCGGAGGATGCCCACGTCGAGCTGAACATGATGTCCTTTTGATGCGGAAATCCAAAAATGATAATCAGATTAATGATACGGGTTTGGGGGAAATGAGCTCATACGTGTTTAGCAATTCTGGGTTTGATGCTACGCTTTCATGGAAAACATGGATGCGGGATGTGTATGCGGTTGAATTCATCGAGGCCAGCAATGAGCAATGCGTTCATCTTCGGCGATGCAGCTCTATCGCCCTCCTCCTCTGGTATTCTGATGCCTATCGCCACCGACCAAGACGCTGCAGATTCTTCGGTAGCTCGACAGGATAACAGCCGTGCTTCTATCAAGCTCTCAGGACGCTGCTCCGTCGCAGGCTGCACCAAGCATAGCGCTTCCAAAGGACTGTGCCGAGGTCATGGAGGGGCAACGAAGTGCTCGTCTCCTGGATGCGTCAAGTGCGCATTGCCTGGACGCGTAAAAATGTGTTTCGAACACGGTGGAGGCGTTCGGTGTGGCCGTCCAGGGTGCGGTCGGCAGGCTGGTGCGAGCGCTGTCTGCTTTGAACACGGCGGGACGGACCAATGCAGTGAAGATGGGTGCAGCAGGCGAGCGATATCCCGAGGCCTATGCAGCGAGCATGGCGGGGGCAGGAGGTGCTCCCACCCCGGATGCGGCATGCGTATAGCCAAAGATGACAAGTGCTTCAAGCATGGGGAGGGACGCTATGCTCGTATCGAGGCTGCACCAAGTTTGCGCAGTACAATGGCCGGTGCAATCCTCACGGCGGAGCGAGGCCTTGTTTGTACCCTGGATGCACCAAGTGCGGCCGAGAAGGAGGGATGTGCTTTGAGCATGGCGGGGGGAAACGATGCTCCGAGCCGGGGTGTAACAAGCTTCGAGTGTCCAAGGGAAGGTGCTTTGATCATGGAGGAGGCAAGCGGTGCTCGGTGGAGGGATGCGAGAAGCGCTCAAAGCTGAAGGGGCTGTGCATCAGACACGGTGGAGGACAAGTCTGTTCTTTTCAAGGGTGCGTCAAACGAGCTGTGTTACGTGGTAAGTGCCACGAACACGGCGGCAAGAAGACGGCCAAATCCTAAACTAAATGCACTTGTTTAGCTGGTTTGAATTACGGTGGGGATAGTGGCAATGAATGAATGCATGCTTGTGTATTGAAGTAGTTCGCAGCTACGAAGTGAGCTATCTCGGCAGGAATTTTTGAGTTGTCAGTCAGTCATTGATAGTTGAAATATCACGTTGTGCCGTTTCCTTATCGTCAACAACGGTGCACAATTCTGTGCTCGAGAAGCAGCACTCCTCGAGGCGTCGTCCGGCATCAATGCTACCAGATTCCCACTGTCAGTAGAGTGGCTTCGCAAGTTCTGTGAAATATACTCCGTCGGATCCCATCGATATTATAATAGCACGCCATCTTCTAACGCATTTGCCACGTCTTTGGGGATAACTAGGTGGCCCACTTTAGCAAAGATAGGCTTCCACGCCTTCACGGAGACAATACAATTTACGAACACTGTCTCCCTACAGACCAGAGTCATCACGATTGTCTCCCCCCAGTCTTCTGCCTCTTAACTTGTGTCAGTTGAGGCAACTTCTCTATCGGACGTGAAAGAACGAATCTGTTGTGAGGTCCCGTTGGCGAAAAATCCCCCCAAATTTATGCAGACATGGACCGGAGTGTGCGAGCGCCCCTATTTTTACAGACAAAGAGTTTGGTCCAACGGCTAATCGGCTAACTAATGTACAATCTCACCGCGCAACCCACAAAGCTCCACGAAGACACAAGGACGCGTCGACCGCTGAGAAGACCGAGCTGCTTTTTTGGGAAAGCGCGGGCTCCTGGTCTCCAAGATCGCCCTCGGCAGCTGGATGAGGCGACAAAGCTGTTCAGGGGTACTTCGAGGGCACCCCGAACGACGATGGCGTGAGTCGGAAGCACACTACTGAGGGCACCAATGGACACCATCTTCTCCTACAGGTCGGAACAGCACAAGACCATTGAGGAGACCGACCGAGCTATGAAGCTCGTTGCTCGACCAAGGCTGGTCTTTCCGCCGGGGACCAGCCAGCGGTCGCGGCTGTCACCGAAATTTCGGTCTCAATCGTGTAGCAGTCCGGGTTGCCTTACGACGTGGTCACCACACTCGTTCGGCACGCCAGGAGGCCCCCAGCAGGACATGTCGAGGCTAAACGATACGATCCCCGATTTATAACGCGCGTCGAGAGGGCCGACCACCTCAAACCTGTGGCGGCGGAGCTGGGCTGCTTCTAACGCAACTCACCATTGGTTGGTGTCTCGTAAACGACACGCAGTAGTTTCTGCTAGTATGACGGGCTACTGGCGTGCTGCCAAGCAAATAAAATGGAGTTCACTTGATCATTTCAATGTTGTTCAAGTCCGAGGTGTCATTGGTTTCGATCCAAGAAAAAGATGGTATCATATGGGGATCTCGGATACCCCGTTACTGACTTTTTCAAGAGAAGAACACGTTGCGTCAGAAATCTACCGGACCTGATTCATTGTTTGATTTGTTTTTCGTCGGTCAGAACCAGAAAGAGTTTAGACATTCGTCGCGTAATGCGGAGTCTTCGCCGCTTTCTACGTCGGACGCTCAAGTTCTTCGCAAGCTTCCAAGTGGAGCTACGCGGCCACTATTCCGCGAGTCGACTTCGCGATTTTGGGGGATACCACCGCGCCACTCCGGCATCTCGAGCTCTTTTCCTCTGCTTCATCCTGCCCGTTCCCTCCCTTCTGGTTTTGGCCATCATCGACACCGCCCCCTTGGCCCCACCAAGCGACAGCTTCCGCGGGAACTACGTGTTTTGGATCCGAGATCTCGTGATAATGGCGCTACTCACGCGATCCATTTTGGAGCAGATTAGCATCAATGTCCCAGGGCTGCACGTGACCCCCGTGCAGCGGCTAGTTCCATCCATAGCTGCTTCTCTTACAGCGACAGCGTATCGAATGCTCTGCTCAAGTTTGATCGGATTCCCGCTGCCTTTCAACATACTATTTGGTGTGCCTGTATGGCTCGCAGCGGTCGTCATTTGCTTCCTGGTGTACTTTGGC